>JAJJMB010012161.1:3467985-3514532 GCA_023531105.1 Papaver atlanticum
GTGTGGAGGGGGGGCGGATCTCTCCTTTCAGTCTTGAAGACCTCTCAAGAGAGATGAAATTGGTAGGTAAAGAAAATGGCCAAAATAAATAGAAGCTATTGTGAATCAGGAACCAATTAAAACCACAGATAATGTGACAATAGTTATATACAGACAATCACTAGCTCACCTTTTCGCCAGAGGCTGCAAAAAGAAGCTCACTTCCCATCTTTGAGTTCAAGAAGAAATTTCTAGCATTCATCTTTTCCTGTATATAAAATAGAGCAAAAGTGTTATGGTGCTCAAGGCAAGATTGGCAGTATGACATGAGATATTTAGAGATCATACTGTTTATATGAATAGAAGATAACTATACCAGTGTCTCTGTAGCAAGTTGCATCCCTTGTGGGGTATGTCCAATCATGGCTCCCTCAATTAGTGTCTACATCAACACAACATAAGTTCCATTATTAGCTTATATAATTTAAAGGAAGGCTTATCTTTCGAATCCCACACCTAAACAATGTAAAACAGTGCCGAACCCCTAGACCCCAACTTTCTTCGCAGAAGATACATACATTCTCTGCTCCACTAAATAAGTTGACATACTTGCATTGAAGATGTATGCACAAACAATTCTATGTTCCTAAAATATTAAACTTTATTTTAGGGGATCAACATGTCCGTACTGAGATATATAACAAGTGCATGTTCGACAGACGCTCTGAGCTTTAGTAAGTGATTGATAAGAAACCAGAAGCGATGAACTAACCACATAGAGTTCTATAGCGGGCATTTTAGAGCTGATATGGTCCTCAAATGCCTTAACACCAGCATCGAAGTCTCCACAGTTCATGTAGCACCTGCTTGAAATGGCGTTAAGCATTAGAGAGGCTATGTAACTGTCATGTCCGCAAATAAGAACTGTTAAACGAACACCAGGAAGACAGACTGGTAAATCAGAAATAAAGGTATATGACAACTGAAATCATGTGGACTAAGCTTGATGCAACAAAAGGAACGCTCTATAAACGAATTCCACAGACGACTTGGTTTCTCATCATTATTCACTAACATTCACGTTTACATAAATATATTTATTTACTATTTTGGAAACTAAAAGCAGTTAAAAATTACCTCACTGCCTGCATTGTAATATAGCCATCGCGATCTTTTCCATCCTTCTTGAGCATTTCCAGAATGGTCTCCATTGCCTGAAATGAGCACAGATTAAAAAAACGTATATTGTATACACATGTAAAAGTTAATAAATTGAAACACAAAACTTACATTTAGAGTGATGGAAAAAGCCCACAAAACAAGTCAACTTATAAAGCATTGGACAATATAAGGATTATATTAGTTTGGTAATATTAATTGCACCTCAAAGCATCTGTTTTAGACAACTATTACATCGTAAGACTCAAGCATGATTTTTCCCTAATTCCAAAATGAAGTTAACAGATCATACCAGACAAGATTTGTAGAACCCAACCTTTGGATTCAGTCCACTTAGATCCAAAAGACACCTAGGCTACTTCTACTATATACATTAGCGTTTACTATATCTCATCTCATTCTTGGATTAAATAGCACGGAAAAACGAATAATATATATATACCTGTTTATTCTTAAATAGCACGGAAAAATGTATATATACCTGTTTATTCTTAAGATCAGAGCATGCATGAAGTGCAACATGATAAACTGTTAGTGGCTTAAACAGGAATCCTCCCCTATTAACAAAATCAGAAGTAGGAATGTTGTATAACTCTTCCTCAGAAATGTTATTCATCCGGTTCTCTGCGGAGGTACTCGACGATTCCACAGATGACCGTGCTCCTTTTGACTGCTCCACAAGCTCGATAATCTTCTTGCGTGAAAGTAAACCATCAGAAAACACAGAATAATTAAGATTAAAGGGCAGAACTAAAGCAACTAAACGGTACTACATGCCACATACTTTAGCAATGGTCTCGTCTGTTACAGGTTTCTTGTTTTTATGTGCTGTTATAAGTCCAGCGTAGCAGTACTTGTTCAAAGCAAGACCAGCTGCAGTCATATCACGGACAATACCTTTCCTGCAATATATTCAGAATCATCTACTTGGTAAAACAATATCATAGTTAAAGCCTCGATTCTCAATTACCATCCCCCAGGCGCCAGAGGTCATGGAAATTCTATCCCAAGAGTCCTCAATTAACTCCAGTAATCAAAAGTAATAGTTTAAGATTAGACAACAGATTACATACACTTGATCTATTCGGCCGCTTGATGCACATGTGTTTAGTAGACAAATAAATGTTTGCCCGTTTAGTTTGACATTATTAATCTTCATTTCTTCCAATATCTTTAGTTTCAAAGAAAAAAGGAAAGGTTTAGAAACTCAATGCTTCATTCTGCAGCAGAAAATCTAAATAACAAAAGATGAAGTAAACATTTGAAATTTTGTTAGTTAGAGAAATGAAATCTCACTCGGATTGCAGGCTCAGAATTGCCGCATTTCCCGCATAATGAGATTAAGAAATTGTATAAAGCAACCTAAAATATAAAAAGAAGAACAGATTAAGATTGGGATAAGTAGCAACCAAAAGACGATACAGATTATTAGAAAAATTAAAGGAAACTAACATAAAGATTAATATAGGCACAAGCTAAAAAAGGAAGCATAGCAACTGAGAAATTCAATGTAATGGAAGAACATCTATAAATTTCTCAAAACTAATGGTAAATTTCTTGAATTGCCTCTTGTTCTGATAGTTCAGTCCATTGCTCTATGCAAATGAGAATTTCCCAACGTTGCTTCTCTAAACATGTAACCCGGCTTCTATATATCACAAACCTAAAAGTAAAAGAATTATTATTACTGGTGATACTTACGTCTGGGACTAAACCCATAGCTTTCATCTGATCTCTAAAATAGAAAGCATCTTGCAACCTCGCTCCTTTCATTGACCCAATAATCAACGAATGAAATGATTCTCTTGATGGCTGTATACCATCCAGTAGCATATCGTTATATGCATCTCTCAACAAAAACGCCCTAAAATCAAAAAATTGCACGAATTAAGCCCAAAATGAAAATTGAGAAGCAAATGAATGAATAATGATGAAATCCTACTTACTTTCTCTGAGAAGTTAACGAAGAGAAGACAGTGTTGTATTCAGCAAGATTAATGGCGTAGTTTCTTCTATCATATTGTTCAGGTGTAGCAGCAGCGGAGAAGTTTCTAACACCGATAAGTCTAACTAATGATGATCTTCCATGTTGAACAATTATTGATTGAATGAGCTTCATAGGTAGATAAACCCTTTCTCGCTTCTGTAGAAAAGGGGTTTTAGATTTACAAAGGGAGAGTTCAATTTCTATTTTTCTTTTCCTCTCATAAATCGCCACTAAAAATGTTTCCTTGACCGCAGATCAATGGGTCGCCGAATTAGTACGGGATGTAATGACTCGGCCGATACACTGAGCAGCTGCAGATTTATGAGAGGTGTGTGTATCTAGTTTGAGGCCTACCAATAGTTCGACAAAAAGAGATATTTTGAAGTAAAATCAAAAACCCCTTATCAAACTATTTTAGTTCATGGTTTGTCTCTGTATAGCGACTTAATTCTGAGAGTATTCAAAACTAGACTAGGTCCTAGGATTTTTCTGTATTTGGGGTTTTCTCGTTAACAAAATCTTGTGTGTGTTATTTACTAATCTTCCGCATTATAATTCTTATTATAATTAAGTAAATAATACTATTGTGCGTTAATCTTAATCACTTGATATTGATCCTATAGAAAAACAGTTTCGAACTGTAACTATTATCAAGTTGTCGTATTGTCTCGACTTTGTCCATAGACGATCACACTTGGTATCGGACTTATAGGTTGATATTAGGGCTATCAATGGAGATCCGATATCCGATAGCCATTTTCGAATATCTGGATTCCGATAGGTTAATTTTCGACATAACGGTTATCGGATATCGGAACCGGAAAACTTATCGGAACTTTATGTATTATCGTAACGAAACCGACTGAGGCGGTTTCCGTTACGATAATATCCGATACCGTTAACGTGTGGTCTACACGTACCAAAATCCATATACCCCCTTCAGTGTATCCTATTTTCTCATTTCTTTAACACAAACTAGAGAGGAAAAGAGAGAAAAAAACTCACTTCCCATGATTCTTCTAATCATCTTATTCTATTCAATCAAATTAGGTATCTATTCATGAGTGATTACTGATTAAAACTAAGGTTTTCTTCTTCTATTTCTTTTGAGTTCAATTTCGATCTTAAAAACTAAATTTTCAATTTAGGGTTTCTGAAATTAGGGTTTTCAGAATTGATTCGTGAAATTAATCATGTCCCAAAGCGAAAGAGCATCCAATCATGTTGGTTCCTCAATCAATCCCTCATTTTCAGTGGCATCACAATTACAAGAACATATAGGTGTTCAAGGTTCAGGATTAACTCAACATTACACTTGCGACTCGTCCCAGAGAAGAAGGAGAAGTAGAGGAAGATCTAGTTGTAGCTGAAGAAAAGAAAAAACTACGTTCAACAAGGTCTGATGTATGGCTTGAATTTGAAAGAATAGTTGGAAAGGAGAAAGGTCCAGATGGGAACAAGGTTGGGATAATTTTAGTCGAATGCAAACACTGTAAGAAGAGAATTGAAGCACCAAGTAACCAAGGAACCAACCGCTTGAAGTCCCATGTAGCTACCTGCAAAGATAAGCCGGAGAATAAGCCTGGACAAAGAAAGATTACTGCAATCAAAACAGGTAATGCACAAATTAAGTTAGCTAATTGGAAATATGATCCTGATGTTACTAGGATACTTGTTGCCAAGATGATTGCTAAGCATGGTTATCCAATCAATATAGTTGAGCATCCATATTTTAAAGAGTTTGTTAAGTCTCTGAATCCTGATGCTAACTGTTACACTAGGAATACAGTTAGGGAAGATATCATGAAACGTTTTGTTGAGTTCAAACTGCAATTACAAGAACTATTTGACACAATAACATCTAAATGTAGTTTTTAACAACAGATATGTGGACATGTAAACATACAAAAGATGGTTATTATTGTGTGACAATGCATTACATAGATGATGATTGGAAACTGATTAAGAAAACACTAACATACATTTTAGTGCCATCACCACATACTAGAGAAGTTCTAGCAGATTTTGTGAATCAGTAGCTCTGGAGCGGAACATAGATAATAAAATTTTTGTTGTAGCTGCTGATAATGCTAGATTCAATGATGTTATGATGGCAAATCCGAAGACTTGGCTTAATAGCAAGGATTGTCTAGTTCTTGAGGGGGATTTGTTCCAAATGAGGTGTATCAATCATGTATTGCATTTAATTGTATTATGTGGAATGAAAGTAGCTGCTCCATTTATATATACAATTAGAGAGTGTGTGAAATATGTCAGGTCAAGTCAGGCTAGAAAAGAGAGGTTTGAAAATGTTGTGGCCCAAATTAAGCTTCCTGGAAGGTCTGTTAGTTTAGATGTGGATACCAGGTGGAACTCCACCTTTAAGATGTGTTAGAGCATAGCTCGGTTGAACCCACCAAGCGTTGGTATGTCAAGTTTGGTTGTCATATTTTAGAGAATCAAAACTCAATTAAAGAGTCGCTTGATTATGTACTAGAGACAACTTCATATAGGTTAGGCTAGAAAGATTAGGATAATGAGACATACAAGTATTACTCGAAGACTTGAAGAATGTGAAGAAGTAACAAGCTACATCGACGACATCATCCTTCCTCTTGAGGTTAGTAATATTTTGACTTGGACTATTTCATTCCCAACGTATCTTTCAAGTCGTGCTATATTGAAAACATAACTGCGAAGCTGTGAATGATTATACTCTAGTAAACATAGTGTTAAGGAATTAGAATACGAAGTATAACTCTTATCTTTTGAACTTCGTATATAAGACATCGACATAATCGTATGAATGCTATTGTAATTATGTGTATGGGTATGGGTGAAGATTTCGTCCTGGGTGTTAGAGCATTGCTCGGTCGAACTCGCAAGCGTTTCTATCTCAAGCTTGTTGTCAAGTTTAGTTGCCAAAACTATAAGTCTTGATTTATAGTCTACTTATAGCTAAGTCTCGGACTAGGATAGAAAGTGTAGTTGAGCTCTAGACTCCACGGCGTTCATCATACAAATACGAAGAACTACTCAAGGAACTGGTGGAACTTCATCGACTAAAAGGTATGTGGAGACTTGAACTTATCTATCACTCAAAAAGTCTATCTACTCTATCTCCTATCTTGAGACAAAAGTCGTATTGCTATATAGACTTCGATTATACACATTTGCTATTTCAAGTCGAGTTTATCTCGCTTTCGAAATATGTGTTGTTAAGCTTTCGCTTGGCAAAGTTCATCTTTACAAGTGACGAAAGTCATGTTGATTATTTCAATATCTTGAAAATTGCTTTGATGAAAAATAGTGTGTGAATAACCTCTATTTAACATCCTCTAAGAATGTTTCAATGATTGAAATAAAGAGTTTAGAACATGTAACCATCATTGGTGTTGATGGTGGATTTTCGACAAAGGTCAAAATCGTAAAATCATGATACTGCATGTTTCTGACCCGGCTTCAGGAACGCAAGTGACGATTCATATTTTACGATCCGTGAACCGTTTCACGATCTCTGATCGAGGTCCTCTCAGATCCATGATGAATATGTTTCTCGAAAGGCCTCCCACTAGCTGAGCGTTCGATGCTACACATTTCATCGTGACCTCTATGTAGAATAATAGAATTGGGAGGTCCTCCTACATAATTGTTTGTTGAGAGGGCTTAACGCCTTCAGGACGTCGACGATACTCGTTGTTCCCTGACTACATAGAGAGACCGTGTATAGATTCAGGCGGCTCTCCTACATAATTGTTTGTTGAGGGGGCTAAACGCCTCCAGGACACCAACGCTGCACGTTGTGCCCTGACTATACACCTTTCAGAACGAGTATGATGCTTCAACTATCTCATATCTCGATTCTATAATAGATTAATTCTACCGTGACATTCGCCACTGAATTCCTAGAAAATAATCTATTATATCTTATTAATCCGTTCCATGGCTATCCCCGGCTGATTCCATGGATTAGTAATAGATAACCATCTTATCTCATTACTCCGTTCCTTGAATTCCCCGGCTGGATTCATGGATTAGTAATAGATACACAATTCATTTATTACTCCGTTTCATGAGTCATTCTCCACTGAATTTCATGAATTAGTAATAAATATCCAACAATCGGGCATCTGGACTATCACCGAGTAAGCCCCAATAAAATGGTGCAAGTGTACTTAACAATGATGCACGAACGAGCACCCAAATGCACGAACGGGCATTCAAAAATATGGTCAAACAAGGAATCCTACACAAAACAGGAGAGAGAAAATAATAATAAAAAATAGAAAAGAGATTCCTAGGGACCGGGCCCACCAACCGGCCGGCCATGCCGACGTGGCCGGTCCCCCACGCCCTCTTCCTTTATTTTTCTTATTTTATTTATTTTCATGAACTCATGAAAACTCCTTCAGGCAACTTTCCTTGTTTGAGCAAAACTCTCGGTTTCTTCATATTTTCACGGTTTCATGAAAAATAATAAAAACAGGATAGGTGTCGCGGACCAGGCTATCTGGCCGACCGGCCATGCCCTAGCCGTGGCCGGTCCCGCACCTTTCAATCCCTTGTTTTCATAATTATTATTTCCCTCATCTCATGAAACTCCTCCGTTTGAGCAAAAATCATGGTTTCTTCATATTTTCTCAAATATTGCTCAAACCATGAAAAAGCAAAAAAGTCAAATGGTCACGTGACCGACTAGGCTACTCACGTCAAATATTAAAATATTATTATTTTAATATTCTTAAAATTTTGATCAAACGAGCAAAGTTCTACTTGCTCATTCGAGCAAAAATCAAGAATTTTAGTCAAAGATCAAACTCTTCTTAAAATCCAAAATATTGCTCAAACGCACATCAGAAAACACCAAAACTCTCATGATTGAGATAAGGGCATTATGGTGACACATGCATGCTTCCTTGACCGACCAAGGCCGTCCCTAAGGCTCGCAAGGAGCCGGTCCCACACATCTTCATGATTTTGACCTAATTTGCTTAATTGCTCATATTGTGTCCAACCAACTTGGAATTTGCTCAGATGACCATCAGCTGGTCCCACACCACCAAGGGCCGGTTCTATGCTCCCTTTGCCGGTACCTCACTTCTCCATAATTAGGTTTTATCACCTAACGCTCGCACGAGCATTATTCTAATAAATGATAACCACCAGCATTTGATCATTTTTTCACCAACCGGTCAATTAAGGACCCTGGTGCACGCTCACTCGAGCACTTGGGCACCACATGGTCGTCCAGCATCCCATGTGGTCGGTCCCTCCCTCACTCATGACCTATTTTCAGCAATTCATCAATTGACGAACAATTGATCATAAATTAGGGTTTCGAACAAACGCTCCACGAATCATCATTCTGAGTAAGTTCAAACACTAATAATTTTATGTTGATCCAGTAACAAACATCCAGGTTAATTATATAATATTTGGTAGACTACCAACATTTTAATTAATATTTTATTTTGTCACATTACCAATAATTCATCGAATTGAACAATACTTGCTCAGTTGCTCGAATATTGATCTAACTCAATATTCAACAATTCATCGAATTTGCAATATTTGCTCGGACGAGCAATATAAACATCATTCAAGAACTATACATCTGACATGTTCAATCCATGAATCACTAGCATTCGTCACTCATGCTTAATTCAACAAAACTTAGACTCACTGTCTAATCAAGTTAACAACTTACTGATCAAATACACGTCTGCTTTACAGACTCCACGTTCGTTAGACATCAATCACGTCACATGGGGGGATATCAATTAGGGTTTTGGTCTGGCAGCCTACGGCACGTCTGTTCATCCACGATGAGAAATGTGAGTAAGTCGTGCAAACGGTTGAAGGAGTTAGAAAAGTAGTGGGTGCACGATCAGTCAAGTCTCCACACGACATGGAACTGACTTTACCACGATCTCCCACTTTCCCACTCTTTCACTCCATAAACTGTCACACTTACTGGGATCAATGTGTTCACTATTCTGACAATATAAATAAGTCTCTGAATCCATGATTGAATAAGACACAAAAAATCCACGAGATATTGAATAGACAATCCAACGTCTAACCAAGAATCATCGTGTGAGCAACACTCTCTAAATCATTCAAACTTATTTACACAAACTTGCAGAAACCTTCAACACATTCACAATCCTTGATCATCATTGATCTCACACAATTCTCAGCTTCCCTCTTATAGATCAACCCTTTTTCCTCTTTATGACCGAATTGACTCTAGAACGGCCATTGACTTGGTTTAGGCCGGAGTCCTACAGATTGATCTATCGAACTCAAAGCACTCCCGTGCAGTGCATCTGTGTGAGGTTAGGCAGTTTTCTCGGTTGAGGAGTCTCGTCCGATTGGTCATCTCTTCATTTTCCTAAAAAACCAGCAAATCGTTTTTCCCCATCTACAGATTGGCGACAACAGTGGAAGATTAATCTCTCGGTTGCAATCTCAATTTTCACAAAATGGTTGATCTTAGGTCAGGTTCAGTCACAAATCCTAACCCAAACAACGCTAGCACTAGCAACAATGGTGGTACTCCAGAAACTACTCATGTTTCCAACAACGGCACTGGCGGTACCACTCCTCCTCAAACCAACATCGGAAGCCATTCTCTCTTCGGCCGGCATCCCGAGGAAGTCAGAGAAAATCCGCCTACCATAGCTGATCTCATGAAGGTGTAAGAGATTCTTGCCAAAAATCAGACTGACATGGCTGTGATGCAGAAAGAGCTGTGCAATTACCTCAAAACTCTCACTGACAAAATCTCAGAGAAAACTAAGAAAGGGTCGGAGAAAGGAAAATCCAAAGAAACAGACCCTGAAATTTCACCAATTCATGTGGTGGATGATGATGAAGTCTGCAAAGTTGCAGAAAATCCACCGGAAAAGGAGCCTACCGGTTTCATCACTCGTGAAGATCTGGAACGCTTTATGGAGGATTGAGGGAAAGGAAATGCACCATCTGTCCATCGTCATCAACCTCCATACCCTGCTGCTACGCAAAGAATTTCTCTCCCAGAATGCTACACCTCTCCAACATTCACATTGTACAATGGAACAGGGAACGCTCGAGAACACGTCTCTCAATTCTTGGAGGCACTAGGAGAGCACGAGCACAACCATGTTGTCCGTCTGAAAGAATTCTCAAAGTCTCTGACAGGACGAGCATACACATGGTACAACAACATTGCACCAGGGAGCATTGCTAATTGGGGAGAAATAGTTAATGCTTTCTACAGGAAATACTTCTTTGTCTCAGAGCAGATCACTCTTTCTGACTTAGGGAGAATGGATCAGAAAAACACTGAACATCCGAACGAATATGTGAAGAGGTTTAGAATTCAAGCTTTGGATTGTCATGATCCTAATGTTACTGAAAAAAAATTGGTGGACTTGTGCATCAACGGGATGATCCCTGTCTACAGAGCCTTGCTGGAAAATCTCCGGTTCCAAAATTTCTACATCCATGAAGCATCCAAGCGATCAACAACTACTGCTCCATCCTTATTGGAAAGAAAAAAAACTGTCAAAACCGAGGAGCTGCGAGACACTCGAACCAGCACCAGGCGTCTAGTCAATAAACAATACAATGTTCAACCTTCCATGAATGTTGGTGAAGGAAGCAAAAGGAAAGCTGAGGCACAACAACATAAGAATGTTCCTTCAGCGTCCCACCCTACAAAAGCACCAAGGAAGGACAACCAAGCCAGAAATGCACAAGCACCTGCTCAGCGTCAGCAGAGTGACCAGGAAGTACCAGATTTTCCTTTCCCTATTAAAGAGGTGATCGAATTACTAGAAGTCTGGATCCAAGATGGTGCGATCAATTTACCTCCTGTCAGGAGAGAGCCGACAGACGAGGAAGTGGAGAATCCACGCTACTGCCGCTTTCATAGGTATGTCAGTCATCCGACCAGTGATTGCAAAACCCTGAAGCGCATATTCAAGGAAAAGGCCGACTCAGGAGAACTGGGGACTTAAGGAGTACACAAGAATCGTCTCACAATCAGAACCTTTACGCTCTCTGAACAGCCAGTCAAAGAAGCAGTTCAATCATTGATCGAGCATGTCTGCGAATTTCTTTATCTGTCAAAAGCTCAAAGAGGGGACATGTTCACGGTTTTGAACCATATAGTGTCTGGGAAACGTCTATCTATCTCAGAAGTGCTCCCTGAACCTCCAGCCACTGACAAAGAAATGTATGACTGGGGACTTCTCACCACGGTCCACCTCAAAGGAAATGATTTCAAGCGAGCGTTGGTCGATGTTGGCACTGCTGTCAATATCATCCCTTTGAAAACTCTCAGAGATGAAGGTATCACTCGACAAGAAGCCACTCATGCTCCTGTCTCAGTCAAAGACCATGAAGGAATCTCCAGGGATGCTTATGGTTACATCATTCTCAAGATGAAAACTGGTTCAACCTGGGCAGAAACCAAATTTCACATAATTAGGGAGGACCCAGGATATGATATGATCCTTGGACGAACATGGATTCATGCTGGAAAGTTAACTGCCACACCTTCAATTGCACATTTCTCTATTGAAGAAAGCTCTGATTAGGAAGAAATAGAGGACGGTCCACCATTCAAACATCTGGGGAAAGTCGAAGCCTTGATGGAACTCACACAAAAACCTGAAAAGAGCGCGCATGAATTCGTCAAGAGGTTCCGTACTCAATCAAGTCTCATTCCCCCTAATGCGTCTATATTACCAACTTTCAAATATGCTACTCTGGTCCGGGGACTTGATATTAATCACAACTTAGTTATCACCAAACATTATGAGTGGTTAGTCTCACCTTATTAATATTTCACCAAGTGGTTGGACGCAGAGCCTCTCCGAATCCAGCGTCTTACTAACACGGTCATTGCTATAATAATGACTGAGCACGATAATCAATATCCTAGGTACTCTTCCTTGCGTGAGTGTCCACATGTGCCGCAGGATTGGAAAGCTCCACTAACATGGAATCCCACTATACGTGGAATTCCGAACCCGCAGAAGATATTCAGGGCACGAGCAACCAAGCCTAAAAAATTTCATGATGGGGATTTAGTTCTCAAGGCAACTAAGTGTAACCTCCATTCCACAAGGAGCTCTAACTGGGAAGGGCCTTTTATGATTGCTAAGTCAACAGTCGGAGGATATTAAAAATTGGCTGACATGAAAGGCAAGACAAGTGTGCCAGTGATTCACGAGAATTGGCTAAAGGCTTTTGACGCATGAAGCATTCAGCGCCCCAAGGTGTTTTAAAACGGCAGCAACATACCTTTTGTGATTTCTTTATGTTCAAGGCATGAAACTCTCGAGACACCTAATATTTTCATATTTTTAGGATTTTCTTTCACATGTATTTTCAATTCCTCCAAGAGTTTGCAATTCTTGCATTCAGTATTTGAATTCAGCAATTTATCAAAGATCTTTTATTTTAAGAAAATCTCTATCAATTCAAAAAAAAAAAAATCCTCAATCACTCACTTATTCAAAACCAATCAGAAAATCAAAACCAAAATAAAACCTCACATCTCTCTGAAGTTCAAGGTTCAAGAGATTATGGAAAGGAAGACTAAAGGAAGCCGGTAAAGTAAGATTTCTGCTTCTCTGCATTCTCCAAGACTTGCAATGCCGCCTTCTCCAACTCCATCTTTTCAGTCAATTTAGCAATCTTGGTCATTTTCTCCACCACAGCATCACTGGTGAAGGGTATATTGTTCTCTTCTGCATCCTTGATGGTGTTGATCTTCTGGCGAAGCCACTTCAAGTTGAAACCGAGTTCTTCAGATTTCTTCAAATTATACTCCCAATCAAAGAGTATATCTTGAGTAACAGTACTGATCGAATTTTAGATAGTGGTAAGAAATGAGGTTGTCGTTCACTCGGATTTGTAGAGATTAAAGTTTTTTAAAATACTAAATAAATATATACAAAGACTATTAACAATGGGCGAGAGGTACTGGGACTAAGGATTTAGCCAATCTTCATAACATAAGGTTCACTTATTTATTCTCAACAATTTTAGCTCAAGAAATATAAACATGGACTCTATTTTTTGCCAAAGTAGATTCTCAAAACATTGATTGTAAATATTAAGCATGGGACATCAAATCACCTAAGCTAAGCATGACCCATCTAATCAAATGACAACCAATTTAATCAAATCATATTTCAATTAATTTTAGTGTAAAAGTCATAAAAATAAAATAAAATAAATTTATCCATGTATGAAGTTCGACCTTCTCCGTCGTCCAAGTGTTGGGGTTTAGCTCTTCATGGTGAAAACATGCTCAAAATTCATCTTTATTAATGCTCAAAAGTGTTTTATAATTGATGAAAAGGAGAAAAAATGGTGAAAATCGGGTTTTGTAACAATTATATTTGTTACAGAGAACGATAATTGTAAAGTGCTGTTGTTACTGTAGCATATAAGACTGTCCTGGAATGTCCGCATACACTGTAGTAGTTACGACTGTTTTTGGGTGTCTTATGTTCTTCGTGTTCTTCAGTTCCGCAGCAACAGAAACCGCAGCAGCAGAGCCTGTAAACCTCTGATTCTCGCCTCCTCAAGCCTTCTCAGCCCCCCAAACTCCCGACACCCCTTCTCTGTGATCCTAGAAGCCTATTTATACATCATTGCGACATTGAATCTCCTCCATTAACTACAAATAATCTTCTTTTACTCGGGTATATTTTTTTTTCATTTTTATCATTGATTTTGATTTTCACGCATCTGCAGCTGTATTTCTTTCCTTCTATACCTTCTTCACGCTCTAGGATATCTATTAAGTCTTCTAAACACGTGCAGTACACGTTTAAATTTCTCACAACTCGTGCAAGCTCATGTTTTTCCTCCAACTCCCTGTTTGGATTAAAACAAGTTATCCAGCTAAATTTGATTGATAAAATCACCCATACTAGCTTTCTATAGTCATATCACGTCTACCCACTAAGTTTCAGGGATTGAATCTCACTAAATCACGTCCAAACATCCGATTGAAATTCTGCCAGTGAAAGGGAATATTTTCCCGCAAAAAATATTTTTTTGAATTTGAGAAGAACATGTCCTCCCCCTAATCCTGCACGGGTGTCCCTTTAGCACTTGTCTTATGGGGTGCAAATAGTAATTTTTGGGCGTAGATAGTAATTTTTCCGGGGTACCTCCGACACATTTTTGGGGTGCTTCCGGTGCATTTCTGGGGTGCCTTTAGTACTCTATCATGGGGTATAAAACACCACTTTTCGAGCCAATTTTGCCGCAAGAGCTTATTCCCTAGAAAATACTTAAAACAACTCTATTAGAAATAAAATGAGTCCTAGATAATGTAGTTATGGATGAAAATGCGTCACACTTACGTGATTATCAAGTACTTCTCGCTCTGGTCCGTATATCATCTATGACACACAAGATGGTTCCTACTTGCATTGTCAAGAAGTAATTGCGTTTTGGGTCCTTGGTGACAACGACGTGACCATACATCTTCCACAATTTCTCATACATAGCAGCATATCCTATGGGAACGCTAAATCCACCAACTGATGTGTGATATGGGAGTTACTCGGCAAATGGAGGATCACAAACAATCCCTGCATTAGGATACTCATGCACTATTATACGGTTCTCAATCATTGGGACAACTTCAGCAATTGTGGGAGCAGTTTCTTCTATCGTTGGAGCAGTTTCTTCCATTCTGGGTCCGGTTTCTTCTACCTCTGAAGTCAGGATGATTTGAGCTTCGTTCTCCTCGACAACTTCGGTAATAATATTTTCATGACCCTGAGGTGCAGATCTGGTAACACCACCACTTTCAATCACCGTATTGATTAAGTCATCATCATTGACTCCATTATTATCAACTTCGGCATTTGGCACCTAAAACGAAGATTACATGAGATTAAAGCATGGAAACCAAAGGCATTCAAAAAATCAGGCATGTAAGTGAACTAACACTATCTAAGTTCTTTACTATACATCCAAGACATGAGCAAATAGTGTGGGAGTCATAAAACACGTTTTTCAACAAACTCGTCTGAAGATATTTTACACTTACCTGTATAAGACGATGAACTGGGAAAAATTGGTAAGGAATATAAGGTTGTGTCATATACCATTCTCTTCGTATGGATGTTTTCTACAACATATCAAAATTTCATGACAATTGGATAAATTAGCAAATAGTTGTGGCCAAAACATTGGACTACATGTCAGCTGAAAATTTTCTGAAGGTCTCTTGGAAGTTTACTGTTTCGCTGATTTCGACCCCTAAACGTGCTCAAAACTCTAAAAGATTCTATGATAAAGCTTGGAAATCTCCTGGGCATGAGAATGCATGGGTAGATTGAGAAAATCCGATATTGGATGAATATTTTATGGCGTTTTTGCTATAAGACTGAGTTCTGAATTTTCTGGTGATGTATTTCACTAAATTTTTTCATTCATTCGTGTGGATTCTCATTCATTCATTCACAAATTAGCAATATTATACTTCTATGAAGAAAAAATGAGATGGATGCTTACTTGAGGGGTTTCCAAATTGTTAGAAGGATTAGTATGGCCTGCATCAACATCGATAGCACCATTGCCCTCATTCGGTCCTGATTCTTGAGGATTCCCTTTCTACCACCATTCGAACACGAATGAACAACACGGCCATGTTGGTATTCCACAATAATGTTATCCTAGATATGTAGCGGCAATTATTATTATTTATTTCTAGACGTATCATGATTGATTATACGAAGGAGTACTTACATCAACTTCATCTTCATCGCTGGACTCATGAGTTGTTAGCTGAGCAAGACGAAGACCGTCAATACTTGATGGAGCGAAATTTTGGAGCAGCAACAAACATTAGTTTCATGATCCTAGTTATGCGGACAAGTAAAAAGTCACGAAGGAATATTAACAACTCACCAAAGAAACGACTGGGGACTTCACATTATTCGGTATCATCCTGTAGTTCCTTCTACTTCTGCCTTCTCCACTTTGGGGACTTTCTTGCACTTCTGAGAAGTCTACATGGATTCGAGATCTTACAGCACGGCCATCCTACTGCAAATTCAATAAAGTAATTAAGATGCGATTATCATGCTTTTACCAAAATCATAAGGAAAGTACTTACCTGTGAACATTCTGGAGGCGTTTTCCTTTTATCACCACTGGAAAGATATCTCAACCTTGGTCGATCATAAATCATGCCAGGAGAAGGAAACTCTCGTACCAGAGACTTAACATCCATCGCAAACTTATGCAAACGCTCAAGTTGTTGACGCCAGAAGTCTATGTAACCCGGAGTTACGTAGGTAGCTCGGTAAAAGCACGGAAATAAATAATTATTTCCTTCCACACGTGTGCAATCTATGTAATACCCCGATATTCGCCAATGGTTGGCTGAATGAAATATAAGTAATGATTTGTCCTTTCCTAACACCGAGGCCTTTTCAGCACAATTGGCTCCAGAATTGGCAGAAAACTCTGTATTTAAGCGTGCTTGGGCGGGAGTAATCCAGGGATGGGTGACCATCCGGGAAGTTTCTGCTGGATAAACGCAGCGATGCCCGTTGAAAACCCTACAATGTCGGATAACCGCAGTGGCTAAGTGGGGACAGTATCGGTGGAGGGACGGGTCATTACAAATGGTATCAGAGCCGATGACGGGTCACCTGCCGTGGGTGGGAAGGTACGCTGGACGGGGTTGGTCCAGGTGCTTCTCATGAGGGGCAGGGAACGTCGTAGATCTGGGCTTGTAAATATATTCTGGAGCCGAGGACGGATCCAATTTAAGGTGGTGGTATTGTAATACCCCGATATTCGCCAATGGTTGGCTGAATGAAATATAAGTAATGATTTGTCCTTTCCTAACACCGAGGCCTTTTCAGCACAATTGGCTCCAGAATTGGCAGAAAACTCTGTATTTAAGCGTGCTTGGGCGGGAGTAATCCAGGGATGGGTGACCATCCGGGAAGTTTCTGCTGGATAAACGCAGCGATGCCCGTTGAAAACCCTACAATGTCGGATAACCGCAGTGGCTAAGTGGGGACAGTATCGGTGGAGGGACGGGTCATTACAAATGGTATCAGAGCCGATGACGGGTCACCTGCCGTGGGTGGGAAGGTACGCTGGACGGGGTTGGTCCAGGTGCTTCTCATGAGGGGCAGGGAACGTCGTAGATCTGGGCTTGTAAATATATTCTGGAGCCGAGGACGGATCCAATTTAAGGTGGTGGTATTGTAATACCCCGATATTCGCCAATGGTTGGCTGAATGAAATATAAGTAATGATTTGTCATTTCCTAACACCGAGGCCTTTTCAGCACAATTGGCTCCAGAGTTGGCATAAAACTCTACAGTTAAGCGTACTCGGGCGGGAGTAATCCAGGGATGGGTGACCATCCGAGAAGTTTCTGCTGGATTACCGCAGCGATGCCCGTTGAAAACCCCACACTGCCGGATAACCGCAGTGGCTAAGTGGGGACAGTATCGGTGGAGGGACGGGTCATTGCAATCTAAGTGAGCCTTTAGATGCTCAACCGATGGTTTATTCATTCGATGACCTGGAGCACATTAGTCGAGACCCATTTGTCGAGCTGCTTTGTCAATGTTATATTCTTCCACCTGGAATTCTCCGTGTGTTACTGATACTAAGTAACCAGGAATGCAACTCAGTATGAAAGATTTCTCTCCATCACTCAGGCCGATGCCAGACTTCAATATGACATTTTCTTCACCAGCATTGAAAGTGATCAATTATGAGAATAGAGGAGGAACCGACACCCAGGGGCGAAAATTAAATTCAGATTCGGTGTCTAAAATGCTAGTGAGGCATGTCTTGTCTCGTGGCTACTTTGTAGACCAGCGCATAATCCTGGCATTATCCTTCTCGAGGAAAGCATGACGAGTATCAACATTGGGTCCTTGCAAGACGCTACGAGGAATTTGACCATAATTCTCAAGGTGCTCCCACATCAAAGCTTGGAGGAACATGGTATTAGCATATGTTTCAATCTTCATGAAGCCGTTGGAGACGCTGGAGTCTATGACTAAGGAGTCTAAATTGGAAAATAGTGAACCCAAGAACAGGCTACCGATATGAAGTTTCTCACCTTTAGCCATTTTAATAGCAAAAGGGATTACAAACGGCTTCAACAAATGTCCACTATCCTCAAGAACATCTCTGGAGAGCCACAAGCATAAGAAGGCGGCAATGGTTAATGTACCATCAACAGGTTCTTCAGGAATTCCATCTCTCGGCCACCAGTGCTTCAACCATCGAGCGTAGCAAAATTTGGGTGACTTGTTGAAATCATGCATCGTAGCTTTCAATACGACAGATATTGAAGTCTCATCTGCCGGGAGCTCACAAGGGAAATTATCAGTAATTGGGAGATGCAATAAGGCGACTACATCTTCCAAAGTGATGGTGAATTCTCCCCATCTTCATATGAAAGTATGAGTAGAAATGCACCAACGAGCAAGCAAAGCCACCATACCTCGTATATCATGATGAATGATTAAATCCCCAGCTGCTTGAATGGCTCGTGTCACCTATGCACGATCCAGCATAGTCTTTACACGACTGTGACCCAACATATGTCTAGCCCATCCGGAAAAATCTGTCAAAGGTCTTCGGGAAAGCTTGAATTCTACATGTGTAGCCGAATAGTGTCTCCCTTGCAGGAAGAATCGAATTATTGCTTGAGGAGATACCAATTTGTTCTGAGTAGTACTTATGGGATTTATGAGTAGTCGAAACGAGGAACCTGAGGGACGCTTTTCGAGTTTATACTGAAACACAAAGAATTCGTCCTTAGTATTTGGAATGTTCTTAGTTTTGGGAGTTTCCTCGTTTTCCCTGGAATTCCCAGAATCATCATTTCTAGAAGATACATCCGTAGAAGCATCCTCTCCAGAAGACTCCTCTCTGGAAACATCGTCTTCAGAAGTGCTACTATTGGAATCAGTCATCTTTGGAAAGTTGTTGTGACATCCATGCAACAAATTTTATCAACACAATGGAGTTAAAGTACAACAGAATAATTTGAATGCTCACATCAGTGTCTACAAAAATGGTAATCCTCAACTCTTACCTATTTACGTTTTTACGAACTTAGTGATAATAACGTAAAATATCGAAAATCTTGCTCGCTCCTTCAAACCTGCAAAGACGAGCAACATCCATTACTTGAAAGTCGACACCTGACTTTTCCCGAAATTATGAATAATTCACATAACCCTTCATGTGAACATTCACTATGAAATCACAAATTCATAGAAACATTGTTTGCTATCAACAATTACTCAAAAATCAAAATTTGATTTCTTTAACAAAATTGTTTTTAAAAAACTCACGCACAAAAAAAATAATAAAAATAAATAAATACGTGAGTTGTTATTTTAAAAACAATAATAATAATCTTGTTTTGCCCAAACGAGCGTTTGTCTATGGAACAAGGGTCTTTCCTATTTTTGTAAAGGTCCATATATTCCAAATAAAATTTTGAAAGTTCACAAACAAAATTTTATCATGAAGTGCGGGTCTATTTCAAAAATCTCCTGGGATTATTGGTTATTACTTTAACTATGAACGAATGTACGTTTCCTAAAGGTGTTTGTGTGAAAGTTCATGCTTTGAAAGTAAAATTTTGATTTTCATGAAACCTCATAAACAAAATTTTATCTACTGTAACTAAACCATGTCTATTCAAGGATTCATGTATCTCTTTCATATTAGGGATTATTGCTCGTTTCTTAAACTAACGAACGAAAGGGCATATGTTTTCTAAAACAAATTTTCACGAAACTTACGCATACATGCACACATGGAATTTTATTTTTGAACAACTCATGAACAACTTAACTTTTTTTTTTTTTTAAAATCGAACTTACCTGGTCGGCGCTGGCCGAAATTTGTCCGGCCGATGACCGGTGACGCCGGCGGCGGTTATTTTCGGCGAAAATTCTCATCCTCCTGCTGCTCACGTGAAAGTAGTGAAAAAAGGTAGGTGGTCGATCAATCTTTGTTAAAAAATATATTTAGGCTCTCTTCCCTTTTATATCAATTTTATTTCCAAAAAACCTAATTAAATAAGGATTTCCTTTTTCGGGCCGGGCCCATAAACGCTAAACCGACCAAAACTGGACGTTCGACCATCCAAATCAGCAGTGCTTTATCTCTCCGTTCTCATGGGGTGACACTCTATCATACCGTCAGGGTCCTTACCTAAGCATTTGCTCGTACATGACACCATTGGAGCAAATCGAGGATTCTGAAAATACCTTTGTACGACCGAGTTTAACTGCTTATATCGTCAACCGGAAAATCACCATCTAATTATTACTGCGGAACATGACTGTCCCTCACTAAGCAGGGGACTTAATGTTGATTGTGGATTTTCGACAAAGGTCAAAATCGTAAAACCATGATACTGCATGTTTCTGACCCGGTTTCAGGAACGCATGTGACGATTCATATTTTACGATCCATGAACCGTTTCATGATCTGTGATCGAGTTCCTCTTAGAGCCATGATGAATATGTTTCTCAAAAGGCCTCCCACTAGCTGAGCGTTCGATGCTACACATTTCATCGTTACCTCTATGTAGAATAATAGAATTGGGCGGTCCTCCTACATAATTGTTTGTTGAGAGGGCTTAACGCCTTCAGGACGTCGGCGATACTCGTTGTTCCCTGACTACATAGAAAGACCGTGTATAGATTCAGGCGGCTCTCCTACATAATTGTTTGTTGAGGGGGATAAACGCCTCCAGGACACCAACGCTGCACATTGTTCCCTGACTATACACCTTTCAGAACGAGTATGATGCTTCAACTATCTCATATCTCGATTCTACCATAGATTAATTCTACCGTGACATTCGCCACTGAATTCCTTGAAAATAATCTATTATATCTCATTACTCCGTTCCATGGTTATCCCCGGCTGATTCCATGGATTAGTAATAGATAACCATCTTATCTCATTACTCCGTTCCTTGAATTCCCCGGATGGATTCATGGATTAGTAATAGATACACAATTCATTTATTACTCCGTTTCATGAGTCATTCTCCGTTGAATTTCATGAATTAGTAATAAATATCCAACAATCGGGCATCTGGACTATCACCGAGTAAGCCCCAATAAAATGGTGCAAGTGTACTCAACAAAGATGCACGAACAAGCACCCAAATGCACGAACGTGCATTCGAAAATATGGTCAAACAAGGAATCCTATACAAAATAGGAGAGAGAAAATAATAATAAAAAATAGAAAAGAGACGCCTAGGGACCTGGCCCACCGACCGGCCGGCAATGCCGCCGTGGCCGGTCCCCCACGCCCTCTTCCTTTATTTTTCTTATTTTTTTTCTTCATGATCTCATGAAAACTCCTTTATTTTTTTTCCCCGTGCAGTGCATCTGTGTGAGGTTAGGCAGTTTGCTCGGTTGAGGAGTCTCGTCCGATCGGTCGTCTCTTCACTTTCCTAAAAAACCAGCAAATCTTTTTTCCCCATCTACAATTGTATATAAGCATATAATGTGTTCGTGCATTAGTGTATAAGTCCAAAACCGGGAACCAAATGTATACATACTTGTGTGTGTAATAAATGGTTACTGGAGACTGGGTAAGTATGCGTACCCGTACGCATACTGGCGGAAGTTCACGTCCGTGAATTTCTGCTGAGTTTGGAAATCAAAACCAACTCAATTCGGTTACCTACTATGACACTGTACTTGGAAGTGACGAAGATTTCGAGTAATGTTGAAGAACCAAGGAGATCATGCATGTGGAAGAGAAGCTGCAGAGTTTATTTTTTGTATTCCATATGTATTGATAGTTTTGTCACTAAAATTGACAAAGGGGGAGATTGTTAGAGCACTGCTCGGTCGAACTCGCAAGCGTTGCTATCTCAAGCTTGTTGTCAAGTTTAGTTGCCAAAACTATAAATCTTGGTTTCTAGTCTACTTATAGCCAAGTCTCGGACTAGGATAGAAAGTGTAGTTGATCTCTAGACTCCACGGCGTTCATCATACAAAGACGAAGAACTACTCAAGGAATTGGTGGAACTTCATCGACTAAAAGGTATGTGGAGACTTGAACTTATCTATCACTCAAAAAGTCTATCTACTCTATCTCCTATCTTGAGACAAAAGTCGTATTGCTAATATAGACTTCGATTATATACATTTGCTATTTCAAGTCGAGTTTATCTCGCTCTCGAAATATGTGTTAGTAAGCTTTCGCTTTGGCCAAGTTCATCTTTACAAGTGACGAAAGTCATGTTGATTATTTTAATATCTTGAAAATTGCTTTGATGAAAAATAGTGTGTGAATAACCTCTATTTAACATCCTCTAAGAATGTTTCAATGATTGAAATAAAGAGTTTAGAACATGTAATCATCATTGGATATAAGCATAAAATGTGTTCGCGCATTAGTGCATAAGTCCAAAACCGGGAACCAAATGTATACATACTTGTGTGTGTACTAAATGGTTGATGTAGACTGGGTAAATATGCATACCCGTACGCATACTGGCGGAAGTTCACGTCCGTGAATTTCTGCTGAGTTTGGAAATCAAAACCAACTCAATCCGGTTACCTAAGTATACGTACCCGTACGCATACTGGCGGAAAGTTCACATCCGTGAATTTCTGCTGAGTTTGGAAACAAAAACAAACTCAAATCCGATTACTTAAGTACGCATACCCGTACGCACACGTAAGTGTGTTACTTTCTAAAATTGGTTTATTTGTGAACTTAAATTTATATAAACTAAGGAATGCATATTTGCAAACCGTGGCTGTAAAGTTTATGAATCGATTCGAATGAATCAAAACCAATTTTGCTTCGATTGTGTCTTGTATACTTCTATAAGATCTAAGCAATTGAACAACTCTTGAACTAGTTCATTTGAGTCATTTGAACTAGTTATGGTGAAGATGAATAAGGTTGATATGAAAGTGCTCATATGGCTAACCATTTGGTTAACTACTGTTGAACCAACGACTTGTACACGTTTAGGTACGGTTACACAAACCTAAATGACGTATGTTTCATTTGTGTATAACAAACTAAGTTCGATCTAACGGTTGAAATATATTAGCTTGAATCTAATCAGGTTTTCATCTAACGGTGAATATTGAATGCTTTATTACCAAGGTAACTTAGATTGCAAACCCTGATTTGGAGACTATATAAAGGAGAACTCTAGCAACTGGGAAACCTAATCCCCACACCTCCTGTGTGATACTAGTTGTATAAGCTAGAGTTAATTCTCCTTTAACCTTAGGTTTCTACCGAGACCCTGTAGGTTAACGACTTGAAGACTTCATTGGGATTGTGAAGCCAGACCCAACTATTTTCTCTGTAGTTGCGTGATCTGATCTTGCTGATTCTATCGTATTGAGTTCAATTGAAATAATTGACTCGAGATTAATTTCTCCGATATGCAAGATAAAAGAAATCACAAACATCTTCGTCTCATCGTTTGTGATTCCACAATATCTTGTTTCGCTAGTCGATAAAGATTATTGTGAGGTGATTGATAATTCTAGGCTGTTCTTCGGGAATATAAGTCCGGGTTATCGATTGGTTCATGTTCACCTTGATTTATCAAAAGACGGAACAAAAACTCTTAGGTATTTATGTGGGAGACAGATTTATCTATTCTTGTAGACTTTTTTGTGTGAGATAGATTTGTTTATTAAAGTCTTCGACTTTGGGTCGTAGCAACTCTTAGTTGTGGGTGAGATCAGCTAATGGAATCAAGTGCGTAGTATCCTGCTGGGATCAGAGACGTAAGGAGCGCAACTATACCTTGGATTAGTGTGAGATTGATTGGGGATCAACTACAGTCAAGACCGAAGTTAGTTTGTAGTAGGCTAGTGTCTGTAGCGGCTTAATATAGTGTGTGTTCAATCTGGACTAGGTCCCGGGGGTTTTCTGCATTTGCGGTTTCCTTGTTAACAAAACTTATGGTGTCTGTGTTATTTCTTTTCCGCATTATATTTTGTTATATAATTGAAATATCACAGGTTGTGCGTTGAATCAATCAATTGGGAAATCCGACCTTTGGTTGTTGATTGAAATTGATTGATACTTGAACATTGGTCTTTGGTACCGTTCAAGTTAATTTATCTTGTATTCAATTAGACTCGCAGATTTCTATTTGCTTGAGTAAGGATTGAATCGACAAATTGAGATATAACTCTTTGATATACTTTTTATTAAGATTGAGTCTAACTGTCTAGTTGATTCTCTTAAAAGTATCTTGGAGTTAGTCCATACAGATTGCTAAGCGAATTATTGGGTGAGGTTGTTGTACCCCCACTTTTTTACTAGGAAATAATGTTTACATTCGTTTAAAGGAAGTACATTCATGAACTTGTTTTATGAATCGAAAGGGAAATCGCTAGGCTTATTGGTATTGTTATTCATTGCATATCTTTGGATTGCCAATATGTGTGAGTTAGTAGAACTGATCATAACTTATTATGTATCTTGGTAAAACTAGTCACAATGCCTGACTAATGTATTGGTATAACTTTTATTAGTGTAACCGATCCTAAGTAATCACCTAAGATGGTATGATCGATATTTGTAATTGGTATGACCGATCCTAGTAATTGGTGTGACCGATCACAAAAGAGTGTGTAATCGATCCTTTTAATTGGTGTAACCGGTCCTGGTAATTGGTGTAACCGTTCCTGGTAACTGGTGTGACCGATCACAAGTAATACCATGATAATATGGTAACCGGTCCTGGTAATTGATGTAACAGATCCTGGTAACTGATGTAACCGATCCCAGTAACCATATTAAGGTAGAACCGATCCTTGTGTTTGGTAGAACAGTAAACCCATGATTAGTGTATTGATATTTGATCAATCACATAGTTCTTGGAAATCAGATGAACCAGTTCTAAACTTGTTTAGAAGTGTGGTATAATCGGTTCCAAGATTGTAAATATGAAAAAGGATTTACAAAGAAATAAGATGTCGACATACTTTGAACATGTTCAGTAACTCTTATTTTTTATTGTTCAAAGATATTCCTTAATAACTAAAGGAGATCCCGGACCGAAATAAGTTGAGAATCTTTTAATTAAGGTTGTTAATTTTATATGCTTTTAATTACCAGCAATTAAAATGCATATCTCTCGAAAATAAAAATTGGTGATGTGCATTTACTAATTGGAGATTTTCAAGTAGGCTTTCGTTTATTTTTGGACAGAGCATTTCTAGGAATTATGAAAACCGATTTGGAAATATATTACATATCTTGAGAATATTCGGTTTTGGAAATTCCTTGGTGTCAAAACTTCCTTGGTCTATGAATACCATAGTTTGCATTTCGAGCAAACTATCCTAAAAGCCAGCAAAACTACCTTGTTGTGTTGTTACTGGTGGAGCCGTCTATTCGGAGAGGAAAGTACCCTAATTAGGCGAAATCTCTTACGACCGCTCGTTTAAAGACTTCTGTGGGATCAAGAAGCTCTACGAGTACCGTTGGTGGGAAACTAGATAATTGCAGTATTATTAGTTTTCGATTTGATTTGATTGACTAACGGTTGTTGAACTTTGATTGCACCTAGTTTGTCTATTCTTGAGAATCTTCTCTTCTGATATAAGATTCACTCAAACTAGATCGAAGTGTCGACGAGATCTTTAGAACTGTTTATAGATCTAAAGACATCTTGTGATAATCCATTGTTAACAGACTCCGTTCTGTGTGTGATTGATCACAAGAGATTCAAGTTGTGGTGTGTAGGTGTTTATTGAAGATTTAAGAAGATTTGAAGACGAAGAAGATTTCTTATTTGGTTTCATAATCTTTGGTGTGCACAAAACTTGATCGGCTGGGATCAAACTATAATCGGTTTATTTTTGATAGATTTGATTGATTAGTTGCGTAGATCGGCATCAGTATTTAGTATCTTGGTAGATCCTATTATTGATTGCAAAATCTAATCTCTACTACTTTGGTAGTTGTTGAATAGATAGATCTAAACCCGACAAAAGAGTTTATTTGATTAAACAGAAGAGCCTTTGTATAACTCATATCACTGAGATTGAATAGAGTTGTTACCGAACAAATTTGTTGTTCCTTTACTGTTTGGAATACGATCCAAAGGAATTTTTCTAGTGCGTGCACTTATTGAATGTCGGAAGCGCAGGGATACTGAAGAAACTAGGTGAACTATAGGTTTAGTTGCTTGGTCTCAACTATACGAAGTTGGTGTGATTTTGTATAGCGGCTTAATTCTGAGAGTATTAAATTCTGGACTAGGTCCCGGGTTTTTTTATGCATTTGCGGTTTCCTCGTTAACAAAATCTTGCTGTGTCATTTACTTTTGTTTTCCTGAAAATATTGCTCAAACGCACATCAGAAAATACCAAAACTCTCTAGATTGAGATACGGGCATTATGGTGACACGCGCATGCTTCCTTGACCGACCAAGGCCGGCCCTAAGGCTCGCAAGGAGCCGGTCCCACACATCTACATGATTTTGACCTAATTTGCTCAATTGCTCATATTGGGTCCAAACTCTTTTCAACCAACTTGGAATTTGCTCAGTTTACCATCAGCTGGTCCCACACCACTAAGGGCCGGTTCTATGCTCCCTGGCCATTTCCTCACTTCTCCATAATTAGGTTTTATCACCTAATGCTCGCACGAGCATTATTTTAATAAATGATCAACACCAGCATTTGATCATTCTTTCACCAACCGGTCAATTAAGGACCCTGGTGCACGCTCACTAGAGCACTTGGGCACCACATGGTCGTCCATCATCCCATGTGGTCGGTCCCACCCTCACTCATGACCTATTTTCAGCAATTCATCAATTGACGAATAATTGATCAAAAATTAGGGTTTCAAACAAACGCTCAACGAATCATCATTCTTAGTAAGTTCAAACACTAATAATTTTATGTTGATCCAGTAACCAACATCCAGATTAATTATATAATATTTGGTAGACTACCAATATTTTAATTAATATTTTATTGGGTCACGTTACCAATAATTCATCGAATTGAGCAATACTTGCTCAGTTGCCCGAATATTGATCCAACTATCAATATTCAATAATTTATCGAATTGAGCAATACTTGCTCAGTTGCTCGAATATTGATCTAACTCAATATTCAACTATTCATCGAATTTGCAATATTTGCTCGGACGAGCAATATCAACATCATTCAAGAACTATACATATGACATGTTCAATCCATGAATCACTGAGCATTCGTCACTCATGCTCAATTCAACAAAACTTAGACTCACTGTCTAATCAAGTCAACGACTGACTGATCAAATATACGTCTGCTTTGCAGACTCCACGTGCATGAGACATCAATCACGTCACATAGGGGGATATTAATTAGGGTTTTGGTATGGCGGCCTACGGCACGTGTGTTCATCCACGATGAGAAATGTGAGTAAGTCGTGTAAACGGTTGAAGGAGTTAGCAAAGTAGTGGGTGCACGATCAATCAAGTCTCCACATGACATGGAACTTACTTTACCACGATCTCCCACTTTCCCACTCTTTCACTCCAGAAACCGTTACACTTACTGGGATCAATGTGTTCACTATTCTGACAATATAAATAAGTCTTTGAATCCATGATTGAATAAGACACAAAAAATCCACGAGATATTGAACAGACAATCCAGCGTCTAACTAAGAATCATCGTGTGAGCAACACTCTCTCAATCATTATAAAATATTTAAACAAACTTGCAGAAACCTTCAACACATTCACAATCCTTGATCATCATTGATCTCACACAATTTTCAGCTTCCCTCCTACAGATGAACCCTCTTCCCTCTTTGTGACCGAATTGACTCTGGAACGACCATTGACTTGGTTTAGGCCGGAGTCCTACAGAATGA
Organism: Papaver atlanticum; assembly: GCA_023531105.1. Classification (NCBI taxonomy): domain Eukaryota; kingdom Viridiplantae; phylum Streptophyta; class Magnoliopsida; order Ranunculales; family Papaveraceae; genus Papaver; species Papaver atlanticum. Next base: position 3,496,052 of record JAJJMB010012161.1, read on the forward strand.
TCTCTCGAACTCAAAGCACTCCCATGCAGTGCATCTGTGTGAGGTTAGGCAGTTTGCTCGGTTGAGGAGTCTCGTCCGATCGGTCGTCTCTTCACTTTCCTAAAAAACCAACAAATCGATTTTCCCCATCTACAGATTGGCGACCACAGTGGGAGATTAATCTCTCGGTTACAATCTCAATTTTCACAAAATGGTTGATCTTTGGTCAGGTTCAATCACAAATCCTAACCCAAACAACGCTAGCACTAGCAACAATGGTGGTACTCCAGAAACTACTCATGTTTCCAACAACGGCACTGGCGGTACCACTCCTCCTCAAACCAACATAGGTAGCCATTCTCTCTTCGACCGGCATCCCGAGGAAATCAGAGAAAATCCACCTACCATAGCTTATCTCATGAAGGTGCAAAAGACTCTTGCAAAAAATCAGACTGACATGGCTGCGACGCAGAAAGAGCTATGCAATTACCTCAAAACTCTCACTGAAAAAATCTCAGAGAAAACTAAGGAAGGGTCGGAGAAAGGAAAAGCCAAAGAAACAGACTCTGGAATTTCACCAATTCATGTGGTGGATGATGATGAAGTCTGCAAAGCTGCAGAAAATCCACCGGAAAAGGAGCCTTCCGGTTTCATCACTTGTAAAGATCTGGAACGCTTTATGGAGGATCGAGGGAAAGGAAATGCACCATCTGTCCAGCGTCGTCAACCTCCATATCCTGCTGCTACGCAAAGAATTCCTCTCCCATAAGGCTTCACCTCTCCAACATTCACGCTGTACAACGGAACAGGGAATGCTTGAGAACACGCCTCTCGATTCCTGGAGGCACTAGGAGAGCACGAGCACAACCATGTTGTCCATCTGAAAAAATTCTCAAAATCTCTGACAGGACTAGCATACACATGGTACAACAACATTGCACCAGGGAGCATTGCTAGTTGGGGAGAAATGGTTAATGCTTTCTCCAGGAAATACTTCTTTTTCTCATAGCAGATCACTCTTTCTGACTTAGGAAGAATGGCTCAGAAAAATACTGAACATCCGAACAAATATGTGAAGAGGTTTAGAATTCAAGCCTTGGATTGTCATGATCCTAATGTTACTGAACAACAATTGGTGGACTTGTGCATCAACGGGATGATCCCTGTCTACAGAGCCTTGCTGGAAAATCTCCGGTTCAAAACTTTCTCAAAACTCCATGAAGCAGCCAAGCGATCAACAACTACTGCTCCAGCCTTACTGGAAAGAACAAAAACTGTCAAAACCGAGGAGCCGCGAGACACTCGAACCAGCACCATGCGTCTAGTCAATAAATAATACAATGTTCAACCTTCCATGAATGTTGCTGAAGGAAGCAAAAGGAAAGCTGAGGCGCAACAACATAAGAATGTTCCTTCAGCGTCCCACCCTACAAAAGCACCAAGGAAGGACAACCAAGCCAGAAATGCACAAGCACCTGCTCAGCGTCAACAGAGTGACCAGGAAGTACCAGATTTTCCTTTCCCTTTTGAAGAGGTGATCGAATTACTAGAAGTCTGGATCCAAGATGGTGCGATCAATTTACCTCCCGTCAGGAGAGAGCCGACAGACAAGGAAGTGGAGAATCCACGCTACTGCCGCTTTCATAGGTATGTCAGTCATCCGACCAGTGATTGCAGAACCCTGAAGCGCAAATTCAAGGAAAATGCCGACTCAGGAGAACTGGGGACTAAAGGAGTATACAAGAATCCTCTCCCAATCGGAATCTTTACGCTATCTGAACAGCCAGTCAAAGAAGCAGTTCAATCATTGATCGAGCATGTCTGCGAATTGCTTTATTTGTCAAAAGCTCAAAGAGGGGACATGTTCACGGTTTTGAACCATATAGTGTATGGGAAACGTCTATATATCTCAGAAGTGCTCCCTGAACCTCCAGCCACTGATAAAGAAATATATGACTTAGGACTTCTCACCACGGTCCACCTCAAAGGAAATGATTTCAAGCGACCGTTGGTCGATGTTGGCACTGCTGTCAATATCATCCATTTGAAAACTCTCAGAGCTGCAGGCATCACTCGACAAGAAGCCACTCATGCTCCTGTCTCAGTCAGAGACCATGAAGGAATCTCTAGGTATGCTTATGGTTACATCATTCTCAAGATGAAAACTGGTTCAACCTGGGCAGAAACCAAATTTCACATAATTAGGGAGGACCCAGGATATGATATGATCCTTGGACGAACATCGATTCATGCTGAAAAGGTAACTCCAATGCCTTCAATTATACATTTCTCTATTGAAGAAAGCTCCGACTCCGAAGAAATGGAGGACGATCTGTCATTCGAACATCTGGGGAAAGTTCAAGCCTTGATGGAACTCACACAAAAGCCTGAAGAGAGCGCACATAAATTCGTTAAAAAATTTCGTACTCAGGCAAGTCTTATTCCCCCTCATGCGTCCATATTATCAACTTTCAAACATGCTACCCTGGTCCGGTGACTCAATTTTCTAATAACCTTGCACTCACCAAACGCTATGAGTGGTTGGTCTCACCTCAGCAATACTTCACCAAGTGGTTAGATGCAGAACCTCCCAGAATTCAGCATTCCACTGATACGGTTATTGCTAAAATAATGGCCGAGCACAACAAACAATACCCTGAATATTCTTCCTTGCACGAGTGTCTGTATGTGCCACAAGATTGGAAAGCTCCGCAAACATGGAATCCCACTGTACAAGGAATTCCAAACCAGCAGAAAATATTCAGAGCACAAACAATCAAACCTAACAAATTTCATGAAGGGGATTTAGTTCTCAAGGAAGTTAAATGTCGTGATCGTACAAGGAGGAAGTCTAATTGGGAAGCGCCTTTCATGATCACCAAATCCATGGCCGGTGGGTACTACAAGTTGATCAACATGGATGAAAAATCCATTATGCCAGTGATGAAGGAAAATTGGCTCAAAGCCTTTGACGCGTGAGATATTCAGCTGAGATGTTAGGATTTTCTTTCACCTGTATTTTCAATTCCTCCAAAATGTTTGCAATATTTGTATCCAGTATTTGAATTCAGCAATTTATCAAAGTTCTTTTATCTGAAAAATCTCTATCAAATCTAAAAGAAAATCCTCAGTCATTCACTTATTCAAAACCAATCAAAATCAAAACCAAAGTAAAACCTCACACCTCTCAGAAGTTCAAGGTTCAAGAGATTATGGAAAGGAAAACTAAAAGAAGCCGACAAAGTAAGATTTCTGCTTCTCTGCATTCTCCAAGACTTGCAAGGCCGCTTTATCCAACTCCAGCTTTTCAGTCAATTCAGAAATCTTGGCCATTTTCTCCACCACAGCATCACTGGTGAAGGGTATATTGTTCTCTACTGCATCCTTGATGGTGTTGATCTTCTGACGAAGCCACTTCAAGTTGAAACCGAGTTCTTCAGATTTCTTCAAATTATACTCCCAATCAAAGAGTACATCTTGAGTAACAGTACTTCTCGCTCCGGTACGTATATCATCTATGACACGAAAGATGGTTCCTACTTGCATTGTCAAGAAGTAACTGCGTTTTGGGTCCTTGGTGACAACGATGTGACCATATATCTTCCACAATTTCTCATACATAGCAGCATATCCTATGGGAACGCTAAATCCACCAACTGATGTGTGATATGGGAGTGACTCGCCGAATGGAGGATCACAAACAATCCCTGCATTAGGATATTCATGCACTATTATACGGTTCTCAATCATTGGGACAACTTCAGCAATTGTGGGAGCAGTTTCTTTTATCGTTGGAGCAGTTTCTTCCATTTTGGGTCCGGTTTATTCTACCTCTGAAGTGAGGATGATTTGAGCTTCGTTCTCTCAAAAACTTCGGTAATAATATTTTCATGACCCTGAGGTGCAGAGCTGGTAACACCACCACTTTCATTCACCGTATTGATTAAGTCGTAATCATTGGCTCCATTATTCTCAACTTCGGCATTTGGCACATAAAACGAAGATTACATGAGATTAAAGCTTGGAAACCAAAGGCAATCATAAAATCCATCATGTAAGTGAACTAACACTATCTAAGTTCTTTAATATACATCCAAAACATGAGCAAATAGTGTGGGAGTCATAAAACACTTTTTTCAACAAACTCGTCTGAAGAGATTTTATACTGCCCTGTATAAGACGATGAAATGGGAGCAATTGGTAAGGAATATAAGATTGAGTCATATACCATTATCTTAGTATTGATGTTTTCTACAACATATAAAATTTCATGATAATTGGATAAATGAGAAAAGAGTTGTGGCCAAAACATTGGACTACATGTCAACTGAAAAATTTCTGAAGGTCTCCTGGAAGTTTACTGTTTCGCTGATTTCGACCCCTAAACTTGCTCAAAAATCTAAAAGCTATTTGACCAAAGCTTGGAAATCTCCTGGGCATGAGAATGCATGGGTAGATTGCGAAAATCCGACATTGGATGAAGATTTTATGGCGTTTTTGCTAAAAGACTGAGTTCTGAATTTTCTGGTGACGTATTTCACTAAATTTTTTCATTCATTCGTGTGGATTCTCATTCATTAATTCACAAATCATCAATATTATACTTCTATAAAGAAAAAAATGAGATGGATACTTACTTTAGGGGTTTCCAAATTGTTCGAAGGATTAGTATGGCCTGCATCAACATCGATAGCACCATTGCCCTCATTGGGTCCTGGTTCTTGAGGATTCCCTTTCTCACCACCATTCGAACACGAATGAACAACACGGCCATGTTGGTATTCCACAACAATGTTCTCCTGGATATGTAGCGGATATTATTATTATTTATTTCAAGAAGTATCATGATTGATTATAATAAGGAGTACTTACATCAACTTCATCTTCATCGCTGGACTCATGAGTTGTTAGCTGAGCAAGACGAAGACCGTCAATACTTGATGGAGCAAAATTATGGAGCAACAACAAACATTGGTTTCATGATCCTAGTTATGCGGACAAGGAAAAAGTCACAAAGGAATATTAACAACTCACCAAAGAAACGACTGGGGACTTCACATTATTCGGTATCATCCTGTAGTTCCTTCTACTTCTGCCTTCTCCACTTTGGGGATTTTCTTGCTCTTCTGAGAAGTCTACATGGATTCTAGATCTTACAGCACGGCCATCCTACCGCAAAGTCAATAAAGTAATTAAGGTGCGATTATCATGCTTTTACCAAAATCATAAGGAAAGTACTTACCTGTGAACATTCTGGAGGCGTTTTCATTTTATCACCACTGGAAAGATATCTCAACCTTGGTCGATCATAAATCATGCCAGGAGAAGGAAATTCTCGTACCAGAGACTTAACATCCATCGCAAACTTATGCAAACGCTCAAGTTGTTGACGCCAGAAATCTATGTAACCCGGAGTTACGTAGGTAACTCGGTCAAAGCACGGAAATAAATAATTATTTCCTTCCACATGTGTGCAATCTAAGTGAGCCTTTAGATGCTCAACCGATGGTTTATTCATTCGATGACCTGGAGCACACTGGTCGAGACCCATTTGTCGAGATGCTCTGTCAATGTTATATTCTTCCACCTGGAATTCTCCGTGTATTACTGATACTAAGTAACCAGGAATGCAACTCAGTATGAAAGATTTCTCTCCATCACTCAGGCCGATGCCAGACTTCAATATGACATTTTCTTCACCAGTATTGAAAGTGATCAATTGTGAGAATAGAGGAGGAACCGACACCCAGGGGCGAAAATTAAATTCATATTTGGTGTCTAAAATGCTAGTGAGGCATGTCTTGTGTCGTGGATGCTTTGTAGACCAACGCATACTCCTGGCATTATCCTTCTCGAGGAAAGCATGACGAGTATCAACATTGGGTCCTTGCAAGACGCTACGAGGAATTGGACCATAATTCTCAAGGTGCTCCCACATCAAAGCTCGGAGGAACATGGTATTAGCATATGTTTCAATCTTCATGAAGCCCTTGGAGACGCTGGAGTCTATGACTAAGGAGTCTAAATTGGAAAATAGTAAACCCAAGAACAGGCTACCGATAGGAAGTTTCTCACCTTTAGCCATTTTAATAGCAAAAGGGATTACAAACGGCTTAAACAAATGTCCACTATCCTCAAGAACATCTCTGGAGAGCCACAAGCATAAGAAGGTGGCAATGGTTAATGTACCATCAACAGGTTCTTCAGGAATTCCATCTCTCGGCCACCAGTGCTTCAACTATCGAGCGTAGCAAAATTTGGGTGACTTGTTGAAATCATGCATCGTATGCAATAAGGCGATTACATCTTCCAAAGTGACGGTGAATTCTCCCCATATGCATATGAAAGTATGAGTATAAATGCACCAACGAGCAAGAAAAGCCACCATACCTCGTATATCATGATGAATGATTAAATCCCCAGTTGCTTGTATGGCTTGTGTCACCTGTGCACGATCCAGCATAGTCCTTACACGGCTGTGACCCAACATATGTCTAGCCCATCCAGAAAAATCTGTCAAAGGTCATCGGGAAAGCTTGAATTCTACATGTGAAGCCGAATAGTGTCTTTCTTGCAGGAAAAATCGAATTATTGCTTGAGGAGATACCAATTTGTTCTGAGTAGTACTTCTGGGATTTATGAGCAGCCGAAACGAGGAACCTGAGGGACGCTTTTCGGGTTTATACTGAAACACAAAGAATTCGTCCTCAGTATTTGGAATGTTCTTAGTTTTGGGAGTTTCCTCTTTTTCCCTGGAAGTCCCAGAATCATCATTTCTAGAAGATACATCCGTAGAAGCATCCTCTCCAGAAGACTCCTCCCTGGAAACACCATCTTCAGAAGTGCTACTATGGGAATCAATCATCTTTTGAAAGGTATTGTGACATCCATACAACAAATTTCATCAACACAATGGAATTAAAGTACAACAGAATAATTGGAATGCTCACATCAGTGTCTACAAAAATGGTAATCCTCAACTCTTACCTATTTATGGTTTCACGAACTTAGTGATAATAATGTAAAATCTCGAGAATCTTGCTCGCTCCTTCAAACCTGCAAAGACGAGCAACATCAATTACTTAAAAGTCGACACCTGACTTTTCCCGAAATTATGAATAATTCACATAGCCCTTCATGTGAACATTCACTATGAAATCACAAATTCATAGAAACATTGTTTGCTTTCAACAATTACTCAAAAATCAAAAATTGATTTCTTTAACAAAATTCTTTTTTAAAACTCACGCAAAAAAAAAAAAAAAAAATTTACGTGAGTTGTTATTTTAAAAATAAATAAATCTTGTTTTGCTCAAACGAGCATTTGTCTATGGAACGAGGGTCTTTCCTATTTTTGTAAAGGTCCATATATTCCAAATAAAATTTTGAAAGTTCACAAACAAAATTTTATCATGAAGTGCAGGTCTATTTTAAAAATATCTTGGGATTATTGATTATTACTTTAACTATGAACGAATGTACGTTTCCTAAAGGTGTTTGTGTGATGCTTTGAAAGTAAAATTTTTATTTTCATGAAACCTCATAAACAAAATTTTATCTACTGTAACTAAACCATGTCTATTCAAGGATTCATGTATCTCTTTCATATTAGGGATTATTGCTCGTTTCTTAAACTAACGAACGAACGGGCATATGTTTTACAAAACAAATTTTCACGAAACTTACGCATACATGCACACATGGAATTTTGTTTTTGAACAACTCATGAACAACCGAACTTTTTTTTTAAAAAAATCGAACTTACCTGGTCGGCGCCGGCAGGAATTTGGCCGGACGATGATCGGTGATGCCGGTGGCGGTTGTTTCCGGCAAAAATTCTCATCCTCCTGCTGCTCACGTGAAAGTAGTGAAGAAAGATAGGTGGTCGATCAATCTTTGTTATTTTTTTTTTTAGGGTCTCTTCCCTTTTATATCAAATTTATTTCCAAAAAACCTAATTAAACAAGGATTTCCTTTTTCGGGCCGGGCCCATAAACGCTAAACCGACCAAAACTGGACGTCCGACCATCCAAATCAGCAGTGCTTCATCTTTCCGTGCTCATGGGGTGACACTCTATCATACCGTCAGTGTCCTTAAATAAGCATTTGCTCGTACATGACACCATTGGAGCAAATCGAGGATTCTGAAAATACCTTTGTACGACCGAGTTTAACTGCTTATCTCGTCAACCAAAAAATCACTATCTAATTCTTACTGCGGAACATGACTGTCCCTCACTAAGCAGGGGACTTAATGTTGATGGTGGATTTTCGACAAAGGTCAAAATCGTAAAATCATGATACTGCATGTTTCTGACCCGGCTTCAGGAACGCATGTGACGATTCATATTTTACGATCCGTGAACTGTTTCACAATCTCTGATCGAGTTCCTCTCAGAGCCATGATGAATATGTTTCTCGAAAGGCCTCCCACTAGCTGAGCGTTCGATGCTACACATTTCATTGTGACCTCTATGTAGAATAATAGAATTGGCAGAATTGTTTGTTGAGAGGGCTTAACGCCTTCAGGACGTTGGTGATAAACGTTGTTCCCTTACTACATAGAGAGACCGTGTATAGATTCAGGCGGCTCTCCTACATAATTGTTTGTGAGGGGGATAAACGCCTTCAGGACACCAACGCTGCACGTTATTCCCTGACTATACACCTTTCAGAACGAGTATGATGCTTCAACTATCTCATATCTCGATTTTATAATAGATTAATTCTACTATGACATTTACCATTGAATTCCTAGAAAATAATCTATTATATCTCATTACTCCGTTCCATGGCTATCCCCGACTGATTCCATGGATTAGTAATAGATAACCATCTTATCTCATTACTTCGTTCCTTGAATTCCCCGCCTGGATTCATGGATTAGTAATAGATACACAATTCATTTATTACTCCGTTTCATGAGTCATTCTCCGCTGAGTTTCATGAATTAGTAATAAATATCAAACAATCGGGCATATGGACTATCACCGAGTAAGCCCCAATAAAATGGTGCAAGTGTACTCAACAATGATGCACGAACGAGCATTCGAAAATATGGACAAACAAGGAATCCTACACAAAATATGAGACAGAAAATAATAATAAAAAATAGAAAAGAGACGCCTAGGGACCGGGCCCACCGACCGGCCGGCCATGCCGTCGTGGACGGTCCCCCACGGCCTCTTCCTTTATTTTTCTTATTTTATTTATTTTCATGAACTCATGAAAACTCCTTCATTCAAGCAACTTTCCTTGTTTGAGCAAAACTCATGGTTTCTCCATATTTTCACGGTTTCATGAAAAATAATAAAAACAGGGAAGGTGTCGCGGACCAGGCTATCTGGCCGACCGGCCATGCCCTAGCCGTGGCCGGTCCCACACCTTGCAATCCCTTGTTTTCATAATTATTATTTCCCTCATCTCATGAAACTCCTCCGTTTGAGCAAAAATCATGGTTTCTTCATATTTTCTCAAATATTGCTCAAACCATGAAAAAGCCAAAAAGTCAAATGGTCACGTGACCGACTAGGTTACCCATATTTTCAAAATTTTGATCAAACGAGCAAAGTTCTACTTGCTAATTCGAGCAAAAATCAAGAATTTCAGTCAAAGATCAAACTCTTCTGAAAATCCAAAATATTGCTCAAACGCACATCAGAAAATAAAAAAACTCTCAGGATTGAGATACGAGCATTATGGTGACACGGGCATGTTTCCCTTACTGACCAAGGATGGCCTAAGGCTCGAAAGGAGCCGGTCCCACACATCTTCATGATTTTGACCTAATTTGCTCAATTGCTCATATTGGGTCCAAACTCTTTTCAACCAACCTGGAATTTGCTCAGTTGACCATCAGCTGGTCCCACACCACCAAGGGCCAGTTCTATGCTCCCTTGGCCGGTCCCTCACTTCTCCATAATTAGGTTTAATCACCTAACGCTCGCACGAGCATTATTTTAATAAATGATCAACACCAGCATTTGATCATTCTTTCACCAACCGGTCAATTAAGGACCCTGGTGCTCGCTCACTCAAGCACTTGGGAACAACATGGTCGTCCATCATCCCATGTGGTCGGTCCCTCCCTCACTCATGACCTATTTTCAGCAATTCATCAATTGACGAATAATTGATCAAAAATTAGGGTTTCGAACAAATGCTCCACGAATCATCATTCTGAGTAAGTTCAAACACTAATAATTTTATGTTGATCCAGTAATCGACATCCAGATTAATTATATAATATTTAGTAGACTACTAATATTTTAATTAATATTTTATTGGGTCACGTTACCAATAATTCATCGAATTGAGCAATACTTGCTCAGTTGCTCGAATATTGATTAATCTATCAAACTTCAGTAATTTATCAATATTCAGTAATTCGTCGAATCGAGCAATACTTGCTCAGTTGCTCGAATTTACAAAATTTGCTCATACGAGCAATATCAACATAAGTACTGTACGTCTCAATCCATGAATCACTGAGCATTCGTCAATCATGCTCAATTCAACAAAACTTAGACTCACTGTCTAATCAAGTCAACGACTGACTAATCAAATACACGTCTGCTTTGCAGACTCCACGTTCGTGAGACATCAATCACGTCACATGGGGGGATATCAATTAGGGTTTTGGTCTGGCATCCTACGACACGTCTATTCATCCACGATGAGAAATGTGAGTAAGTCGTGCAAACGGTTGAAGGAGTTAGCAAAGTAGTGGGTGCACGATCAGTCCAGTCTCCATACGACATAGAACTGACTTTACCACGATCTCCCACTTTCCCACTCTTTCACTCCAGAAACCGTCACACTTACTGGGATCAATGTGTTCACTATTCTGACAATATAAATAAGTCTATGAATCCATGATTGAATAAGACACAGAAAATCCATGAGATATTGAACAGACAATCCAGCGTCTAACCAAAAATCATCGTGTGAGCAACACTCTCTGAATCATTCAAACTTATTTACACAAACTTGCAGAAACCTTCAACACATTCACAATCCTTGATCATCATTGATATCACACAATTCTCAGCTTCCCTCTTACAGATCAACCCTCTTCCCTCTTTGTGACCGAATTGACTCTGGAACGGCCATTGACTTGGTTTAGGCCGGAGTCCTACAGATTGATCTCTTGAACTCAAAGAAGTCTCGTGCAGTGAATCTGTGTTAGGCTAGGCAGTTTGCTCAGTTGAGGAGTCTCGTCCGATCGGTCGTCTCTTCACTTTCCTAAAAAACCAGCAAATCGTTTTCCCCCATCTACACCAGCTTAACAATCAGGTTCACGGACTCTGTGTCTATATACATATTGATTGAGTAGAGGTTAATATATAAACTCTATATACATATTGTCAAGGATCATTTAGTTGGTCTACTTGCAATTTCATTAGGTATTGTCCATACGGGTTGCTGAACGAAAATTTTGGCGGTATATTTGGTACCCCTGTGTTTTGAGTAGGAAATCCTAATATGATATGTGACAAGCAATAAAAAATCATAAAAATCTAAACAAGACAAAAAAAGAAAAAATCAAAGACAAGAAATACGAAACCAGTGGCTTGCCTCCATTGAAGCGCTTGGTTTAAAATTGTCAGCCCGACTTGCAAGATGAACTCCCTATACACCAACAATCTGAAAAGTTGGGGGTCCTCCCATAAAACCTGTTTCGCAAATACTAACTTCACATAAATGTTAGCACAAGCAAATAGAAGTGAAGTTATTGCTCGATAGAAGTTTCCCCCACACTTAGTCATTTCTACACTTAGAAGTGTATAAAGAACACAAAATTCAGAAATTTTTAGGGTTTCTTCGCGAACCTGCATAGTATGAGAATCAAGTGTTTCCAATGGCGGATATCTAGAAACAAAGTCATTCAATAATATTTATGAAGCACAAAAATTTAATCTAACAAAAGGTAAAGCAGAAGAATCAATAAGTAAAGGATTAGTCAAACCTTGTAAAAACTTTAAAAATACGAGGGTACCCAAATACACCACAATCTTTAATTTATCCACCTATAAGTCCTCTTACCGAAAGTGATTGTCTATGGAAAAAGTCGAGACAATACGACAAATCGGTATTCACACTTTGTGTGATCGTCTATGGATACGAGATCGAGACAATACAACAATCAAAGTGTGATTACTTGATAATAGGTTTCGGACTTAACCAAACTCTATAGGATCGCTACCAAGTAATACGGAGTTAGCGTTTGTGTATTTTTATTTTAATTATAATAAACAATTATAATATCGGAAATAGAAAAGTAAAAGACACAATAAGATTTTGTTAACGAGGAAACCGCAAATGCAGAAAACCCCCGGGACCAAGTCCAGAATTGAATACTCTCAGAATTAAGTCGCTATACAAAATCTAAACCAACTTTGTATAGTTGAGACCAAGCAACTGAACCTAATTCACTTAGTTTCTTCAGTATCCCTGCGCTTCCAACATTCAATAAGTGCACTCACTGGAACAATTCCTTTGGATCGTATTCCAAACAGTAAAGGAACAACAAATCTGTTTGGTAACAACTCTACTAATTCTTTCCAGATAAAGATATCTCAAGTCATATACAAAGGCTCTTCCGATTAAACTAATAAACTCCTTTGCCTGGTTAGATCAATCTATCCAACAACTACCAAAGTAGCAGAGTTTAGATTTGCAATCAATAATTATAGAATCTAAGAAGAAACTATAAAGCGATGCCGATCTCACACAACTAATCAATCGAATAAATCCGATTCTAGTTGGATCCTAGCCGATCAAGGTTTGTGCTACACAAAGATATGAGAAACCAATAAGAAATCTTCTTCGTCTTCAAATCTTCTTTAATCTTCAATTAAACCTGCACAACACCACTTGAATCTCTTGTGATCAATCACGCACAGAACGGAGTATGTTAACAATGGATTATCACAAGATGTCTTTATATCTACAAACAGTTCTAAAGATCCCGTCGACACTTCGATCTACTTTTAGTGAATCTTATATCAGAAGAAGTTTCTCAAGAATAAACAAACTAGGTGAAATCAAAGTTCAACAACCGTTAGTCAATCAAATCAATGGAAAACTAATAAACTGCAATTATCTAGTTTCCCACCAACGGTACTCGTAGAGCTTTTTGATCCCACAGAAGTCTTTAAACGACCGGTCGTAAGAGATTTCGCCTAATTTGGGTACTTTCCTATCCGGATAGACGGCTCCACCAGAAACAACAAAAAGATGAAGTTTGCCAGGCTCTTATGCTAGTTTTCTATAAATGCAAACTTAGGTATTTATAGACCAAGGATGTTTTTTTTTTTTTTGACACCAAGGTATTTCCAAAACCGAATTATTCTCAAGATATGCAATAAATGCCCAAAAATCGGTTTTCATAATTCCTGAAAATGCTCTGTCCAATATTTTCCGAAATCTCTCAATAGAAAATCTCCAATTAGTAAATGCACATTACTAATTTTTATTCTCTAGAGATATGCATTAATTGCTGGTAATTAAAGCATATAAAACTAACAACCTTAATTAAAAGATTCTTAATTTATTTAGGACCGAGATCTCCTTGAGCAATTAAGGAATATCTTTGAATAATAAAAGATAAGAGTTACTGTTCGTGATCAAAGTATGTTGACATATTTTCTTTGTAAATCATCTTTCATATTTACAATCTTGGAATCGATAATACCACACTTCCAAACAAGTTTAGAATTGGTTCATCTGTATTCCAAGACAACTATGCGATTGATCAAATATCAAATCACAATCATGGGTTTAATCGGTTCTACCAATCACTGGGATCGGTTATACCTTAATATGGAATACTTGTGATCGTACACATAAGTTACCAGGACCGGTTACGTCAGTTACCAGGATTGGTTACCATATACTCATGGTATTCCTTGTGATCGGTTACACCAATTACTTGGACCGGTTACACCAATTACAAGGATCGATTGCACAATTCTTTTGTGATCGGTCACACCAATTACAAATATCTATCGTACCATCTCCGATGATTAATTAGGATCGGTTACACTAATTAATCAAAACTAGTCATGCCAAATCATAAGTCAGGAATTGTGATTAGTTATACCAAGATACATAACAAGTTATGATTACTAACTCACACATATTGGTAATCCAAAGATATGCAATGAATAACAATACCAATAAACCTAGCGATTTCCCTTTCGATTCATAAAACAAGTTCATGAATGTACTTCCTTTAAACAAATGTAAACATTGTTTCCTAGGATGAAATCTTCACCTTCACCCATACACATAATCGCAATAGCATTCATACGATTATGTCGATGTCATATCTACGAAGTTCAAAAGATAAGCGTTATACTTCGTAGTCTAATTCCTTAATACTATGATCATATGACCATGTCTAACTACTAGACTAAAATATTCAATCACAGCTTCGCAGTTATGTTTTCAATATAGCACGATTTCAAAGATACGTTAGGAATGAAACAGTTCAAGTCAATATTATTAACCTCAAGAGGAATGATGATGTCGTCGTTGTAGCTCGTTACTTCTTCATATTCTTCAGGTCTTCGAGTAATACTTGTATGTCTCATATTCCTAGACTTTCTAGTCTAAACTATACGAAGTTGTCTCTAGTACATAATCAAGCGACTCTTAGATGAGTTTTTGATTCACTAAAATATGACAACCAAACTTGACATACCAACGCTTGGTGGGTTCAACCGAGCTATGCTCTAACAATCTCCCTCTTTGTCAATTTTAGTGACAAAACTCTTAATACTTATGGATGAACAAATTACAAGAATTCATTATACATACACTTGATTCCAAGTTTCAACAACACAATAACCTGCATATATTCAATTAATAAATGTCGTTATTGACATATGAATAACAAAGCTTATACCCCCCCTAAAGGTAAGATAGGTAGATATTCAATCCGAACATCTTTGTTATTCCCCTTTTGTAGTCCAAATAACCATAACAGCAATATGATATGTTGATCCCCCTTAGTCAGTGCTTTACTCTTTCGTTAGATATAATGTTTAAGCACAATTGTCCTTTCTTTAGTGATTGCAAATCACTTGTTTACTCCATATATTTCTCCCCCTTTTTGTCACAAAATGACAAAGGTTCGAGAAAATAAAGTTCAAACCGAAAGGATCTTACAAATCTAAAAGACTTGTATAACCTATAAGAGTTAAGCACGAAGGTTTCACATACCACTTTAGATAACCAATATCAAAACTGAAACTACAAGTAATTTAGTTTTAATATGTTATCAAGGAAACAATTGCCCGAAGAAATTTTCCCTAATAGTTTAACAAATTGACTAACAAACTTAGTTCCCATGTTAAACTGATTGTAAACATACAATCGTTTATTTCAATAAGATCAAAATAAAGATCACAATTAACTTTATTTCTCTCTTCAGGTTCTAATTATTCAGACAATAACTTAGACGTTTCACTTTAGACAAGACAAGTACTAGGTTAGTTAGCTAGTATTTCTTGTCAAGGCATTCGATTAGACTTGAATAACTTAATCCTTCAATTTGATAAGTCTAACTAAGATCAGAATTAACTTAGTTTCTCTTATGCAGAATCGAATTGGACTAAACAAATGATCCCGTATTTTGTTAAGCCATAAACAATACATACAAACCAAAATAAATTGACTTGCACAGTTATTTTCTTAACCGGAAGCAATTGAAACAAACATAGACATCATAGCACCACAATTGCATCGAAATTTCGTAAAGCAAAAACACTTGATACCAAACAATAAAGAAGATATCAAACAATAAGTCAAATAAATTGACACAGTTTTTCTTAACCAGAAACAATTGAATCACACACACACATCCATACACACATAATGGAATATATATCAATTGTACCGAAATTTTGTTAAGCAAAAGCAAAATATGTGCAATATAAGCAGGCTTTTCTTAAACAGGAAAAACTAACAAATTTGTTACCTCAGATTCCGCATCCTCTTCTCCCCAGAAAGATATATCATTAACCGCAAGTTCAAGTTAGAACTCTCCCCCAATATGTTGTCATCCTCTCGCAAGAACAAAAGAACAACAACAAAGAGCAACCTTTACCAGAGAAAGGTTGAATCAGTTTTAACTAATGCGTGCTAATAACAAAAGTTGAAAACCCGAAACACATATGTTTATGCTAAACACAACTCATGTAAACACAAATTGATTCAACACATTATGACTTTTTACATATGAGTTTCAATCGGAACACCTTATGATCCTTTGATAAAGCCTACCAACATGGGCTAGAACTTAATCCCGCTAAATAAAAAAGTCACACAAACCATAAGGGTTCACATCATATGAGATCGAATATTAAGGTTATGAAAACCGAAATCAGACATCCCATAAATCGAAAACACATAGCAATAATATAGATATTCAAGCACATGCTATGTAATCGGAAACTATCACAAGAAAAGGTATAAAATAATAATTTTATTCATAAATAATTAATAGTTTTATTCAAAAATAGACCTTATACAATAATTGAAATAAATCAAAAAATGATGTCTATTTACCTTGGATGGATCTTTAAACAGTTTGTCAAAGATCATCTTCAATATCCTCAAATTTCTCAGGATCTTCATCAACAACATCTCGACTGATTTCCCGGATTTTTCACACAGTACCTTGATTATATTCATAGGCTAAAGCATTAACCTTTCGATTAATATTCCGAGCATACTCCCTATTACCGATTCCAAGTTTAATCATCTTTCTTTGGTTACGGATAACAGTTCTTAGTAATGTTTCCTGTCTGTGATGTGTTTCAATAGTACTGAGGAGGACTTGACGTAGATTGAGAATATCAATCTTAGCATCCAAATTCTTCTGGACAAGAAGATGAGTCACATCTTCCTTTTCTTTTCATTTATTTTCACAACCAGATTTCTTGAAGGAATCATCAAGATTAATAGTTTCATTAGAAGCCATTCCACTCAACGCTTTCAGAATTTTTGCTTGAGATCTGGTTTGAGGATACATCCTTTAGTATAAGTTCTCAGACAAGATGAGTACATATACCAGAGATTTTTTAACACATACCAATAATATGTGCCAGCCTTAAATAAATAAATCTGACCATATTTGAAAAGATTTTCGCATCTTATGTGTTATCAAATCACAAAGATTCTTTGAAAAGAATTAATCTTCTAGATCATGTATCTAAGAATACTTTAGACAAGAAAACTTATCATGTTTACACAAGTTGTTGTAAGACAACTTTTCTACACATGAGTACCTATTAAGTATCTTTAGGTAGATTGTGTATACTCTCTATGTTTAATAAGAGATATTGACAGGATACCAGATGCCCGGATACTTGTGCTTCCTTACATCAAATGATTGGGCATTTTAAGGATGCACTTTCCAACACGTTTAAGTGTTAGGGTGAGAAGAACCTTCCTCGCCGAGTACCATTGATGTAACATCTTCCTTCTTATTTTTAGGGACATGATCTTGTGTCCGTGTGAGGGTTTCGAATTCATCCTTTTTATCAGGAATATTGCGTGATGATGTATCCTTGATTACATTTTGTGCCCAGGAAGGTATGTTCTTTGTATTCGAACCCATGTGATCTTGATCTGCCATTAAACATATTGCAGATGTCTTTCTTTCAAGACATTCTGTATGTCCCCTTAAGGTATCCATCCCTTTATGAAAATGTTTTTCTAAACACTTATCAACGTATACCTTTCGACATGTCTATGTAAGAAGATCTTCTATAAGGATTTTATTCCTTATTTGTGAATGTTCCAGCGATTGCGTAAGATATTCATACTTTGAAGTTTGCTGATGTACTTCGTTGCACAAAGCCAATTTTTGTTTCAA
Organism: Papaver atlanticum; assembly: GCA_023531105.1. Taxonomy (NCBI): domain Eukaryota; kingdom Viridiplantae; phylum Streptophyta; class Magnoliopsida; order Ranunculales; family Papaveraceae; genus Papaver; species Papaver atlanticum. The sequence goes on from JAJJMB010012161.1 coordinate 3,513,918, forward strand.
ATAATCTGCTAGATTATTTTGAAGACTGAGTGTTTCTCGCTTTCCTTAACAGATTCTTACATTTAATCGAACAATAAGTTCTAGGATATCATCCAGGCTATCAATGCTCTTTCCTGCTTCTGAATAGGTTTCAACATGTTTTTCTAACATTTTACGAAATTCAGAATTTGGGAAGGACAGTGAATCAAAGTTCTTCTTTCTTTCTAGAATAGAGACAGAAGATTTTTCACTAGTGATTGGAGTCGGATCCAAAACATGTTCCTTTAGTTTTGGATATATTCTTTTATGATCATGATCATGATTCTCAATCAAGTTATTAGTCTTAGACTTTCTTCTTGATTTTTGAAAAGACTTAAGAGACCAATTTCCATTGACCTTTTCCGAGACCTTATTCTCAACATCTTGATGTACGTTAACTGAGTCCTTCATAAGTTTAGCTTTGCGCTTCTTATTTTGACTCATATCTTATAGGTTGGATCGCACCAAACACGAATTGTTAGATATTTTCATGTTTGCCTGCTCTGATACCAATTAAAAAGACGAGGGTACCCAAATACACCACAATCTTTAATTTATCCACCTATAAGTCCTCTTACCGAAAGTGATTGTCTATGG
>JAJJMB010012161.1:3519079-3529650 GCA_023531105.1 Papaver atlanticum
AAACTAGGGTGAACGCGCTGTTTTGAAAACCCTAAAGTTGCGTTGCGGCAGCTTGCTACTATCACAAATCGATCATAACCGTCCATCTTCGCCAGCCAAATTGAATGGATTAGATCAAATTTTAGGCGGCCCAATAGATATCAGCAAGCTCATCGGAAGCTCGCCTTTGCGTCTGTCCAATCATCCCGCTCAAACTAGCGCCCAGTGCTTTCAATCGATTAGCCAAAATAGGGTTGGCCACACGGCTTCTAAACCCTAATTTGAATCAACTTCGCTAGCCTTGTCGGATGGTCTAGATTTATTTTCAGGAGACCGACAAGGTGATGCCGCGATCACCGGCCATCCCTCCTTTACAGGGAACGATTGGCCAAGTCATGGCTCATTCATAGGGTTCCCAAACGATCACTAAAAAGTGGCCATTCGCGCTACTTGTATGATTCAACAGCAGTCATTAACTGCCGCAAAATCGTCTCAGCCACTCAACTTGGCTAGCCGATTTAAGCGGTACAGATCTAACCTGGATCGACCGATATGATTTTAGAATGGCTACCAGTCGCCACTCTCCTATAGGGTATGACCGGCCACTCCCTGGGATGCGTGCGTAGATCCTATCGACTCTCTGAAAGAGGGCGGTCACGCTCCTTTTAAGACATTAAGCTCCGCGACTAATTTAGACGAGCTCTAAAACAACGATGCTTCCTGCACATCGATGTTTTTTAGCATCTTGTTTAAAAGCGATGCTTCATGTGCATCAATTATAAACGATGCTTTATAAATATTGATTCCACAAATAATTTTATTATTTGAACTAAAAGCGCTATATGCTACTTTAAGCAACGAGTCTCATGACTTGACACATTCAGCAGCCTGCTGTATATATTTTCCTACAAAATACTCGAGACATCAAACATGTCACAAACTGGGGGATTCTTACCGGGGTATTGGTCTAGTGGTTTACGGCGTGCGGCGTGCAACGCGCCCATTACGAGAAAGTGTTAGGAAAGGACGGACGGTTAACAATAATGAGGGAGTAGTGGGTGAAAGGGTGACCGGCCTTCCCACATAATGGAAACGTGATGGTCACCACCTTTTACACAACCCCACTTATCCACTACTTAACTGCCTCCACTTCCTACGAGATCAGGGGTGCGTTCAATGACTTGTATAAATAGGTTTTTCAACCTTATTTTAAAACAAGTGTTATCAACACAAGTATCAAGAAAACACCAAGAACTGATAGCTTACATTCTGTAAGCCAGTTCCATATTCTGATACAAGTCATAAAACAGCCACACCTTCATAATTCAACATTCTGATCTCAAACATCTTCTTCACTTCCCTCCCTAAGATCAACCCTTCTCCTTTACTTTGTGATTGAATTGAATCTGGAACGACCATTTCTTGGTTTAGGCCAGAGTCTTACAGATTGATCTCTTGAATCTAAAAGTACTTCTGTGCAGTACGTTTGTTTAGGGTTTGAATTCTTTTCTCATCAACACACCCAAATTTACCAAAAACAACAGAATTAGTTTTTACCCCAAAACAGACTCATTATTTAGTTTCCAACAAATAAATTGTTTCCAACTAAACTCGTCAAGAATAATGATGAACGTAGTTAAAGCAAAAAGTTTTCCAACACATATTTCGAGAAAGATATGAGCGAGTTAAACTCAGCTCGAAATATCAAATGTGTATAATATAAAAGTCTATATAGCTATACGACTTAGTATCAATAGGAGATAGAATATAATAGACTTCTGATTGATACATGAGTTTAAGTCTCCACATACCTTTTGTTGATGAAGTTCCTCCAAGATCCCCTTAGTAGATCTTCGTCTTCCATCGATAAAAGCCGTGAAGTCTAAAGCTCAACTACACATTCTATACTAATTCGAGACATAGCTATAAGTAGACCAGAAATCAAGACTTATAGTTTTGACACCTAAACTTGACAATCAAGCTTGAGATAGCAACGTTTGCGAGTTCGATCGAGCTGTGCTCTAACCATGTTATCTCTTTTCCACATTATATTTGTTTATATAATTGAAATATCACAGGTTGTGCGTAGTTCAATGATAATTGATAAATCCGACCTTTATTGTTGGATAGAACTTGATTGACATTTGGGCATTGGTTTTTGGTACCGTCCAAGTTATTCTCATATCAATCAGTCTCACGGATTTCTATCTAGTTGATTTACTGATTGTATTGAGAAAGAGATAAAGCTCCTTGATATCTTTCTTGATTGAGTCTCGCTTTTAAGTTGGTGCTCTTGTAATTATATTGGAGTTTAGTCCATACAAATTTCCGAACGAAATATTGGGTGTGGTTGTTATACCCCCGCGTTTTCAATTGGTATCAGAGCAGGCAAACACGCTAAGACCTGCTAAGTCTGTGTTTGTAGCAACCTGACTCTATGGACAGAAGTGTATCTCTATAAACGTACCGCCAGTCTTCGATGGATCTAATTACTTATGGTGGAAAATTATTATGCATGCCTTTCTACAAGCGCGTTATTTTCAATCATGGGTTCGTGTTGTTAATGGCTATAATCCTATAATGGTTACAGTAGACAGTGTAACTGTTGCAAAGGATATTGGTGATTTTAATGATGTCGAGATTAGTCTTGCAAAGCAAAATTCTTACGAATTAAATGTTATCATCCATGCCATTACCCCAGATCTTTAGCACCATGTGACTATGGGCACTCGGTCTAAAGATGCTTGGGATATCTTAGAAACCGTATTTGAATCTTTTGCGTTGGGTAATCACAAAGTGTCTGAAATTGTTAATGCATCTTTTGCGTTGGGTAAGATTATTCCTGAAAAGGACGTTGTGATGAAAATTCTCAAATATCTACCAGCTAGATAGGATTCTAAGAAACATGCCATCGTTGAGGGACATAACCTTAAAACACTTTCCAGGAATACTCTTGTTGGAAAGTTGAAAATCCTTGATCATGATCGAAATACAGCCAGTACATCTTCTTTCAACGCTGTAAACAATACAAGTGAATCCTCTATCTTGTCTTGGGCGGATGAATGTTGCACTTATGCAAAAGATCAAGGATATAGCGAAGAGAAGCAAAAGATCTGAGAAATGATACTCTCTCTTTAACGCTTCAGATGATTTAATAATACAAGAAGTAAAATCTTGTCAGTTTTTCAATAATGCACATACTTCCGAAGTGTGCACAGAAAATTCTTCTCTCTCTGCAGAAACTTCTGTTAACTCAAATTCTGATCCAGAATATGAGTCTGACACTGATATTTTGGAACTCTTGGATAAAAGTGAAGAAATTCACCAAGAAAATCTTCAACTAAAGAATTTGTTGAGGAAATTAGAATCATCACTTCAGGCGAAGAATCTTGAAGTTGATAAACTCAATGATGATTTCACCAGGACCCTATCTCTAAAAGAAAAAGAGATTGATACTCTTAATTATGACTTGCAAAGGCTGTCTGAAAGCTCTGACAAGATCTCAGCAATGTTATTTGGTTAGAAGTCCTTTGGAAACACAAATGGTATTGGGTTCAAAAACAAGACTTTGGTCACCAACAACTCTTTCGTTCCAGCCAGTTCCAGAAAGGTGGATGTAGAGAGTGGTGATAATCAGGAAGCCGATTCCCAAAATAAGAGTTCCCTTCTACGTTGCTTGTTTTGTGGGAATACAAATCATGTTCAGAGTAAGTGTTGGAAATTCAAAAAGAATAACAAAAGAATTGCCAAGCTTCGGAATGACGTGCAAAGGATGAATCTAGCTTTGAGCAACAAACAAGGAATCTCATAAGTTAAAAAAAAGTCTCGAAGAACCAGAGCCAGATGAGTTAAGAAGTTCTTCTCTACAGTAAACTTTGGTACGTCACCCTATGACACAAGAAGTGAGTATTCTGCTCACTCCACTGCTATCTAGGTGTAGTAATTGTTGCATCCTCATTATTAACTTGAGAATATGAGGATTGCATCAAGGTTTCTCAAGTCTTGTATATTAATTTATTTATTTTTTGAAATTCCTTTAAATATTCTCATGAATGAATAATAAGTTAGATGTGTTTTAGTCTACAAAAGACTCGATGTGTGTTCCAATATTTCTTATGCTTTAAACTTTGTCTTAGAGCTGAGAATAAGCCCTTGCTTATGTTGATCATGAGAAATTTACATAGGGACATGTAAGATAAGTCTTGTAGAATGAGTTATATATTATCAAAAACAGGTAATGGATCACGGACTGCGAAGACCTTTTCAAGGTTTCTATACGAAAAACTTTTTAGGGTTTTACTATCCCGTGTTCTATTTATATTTCCTTCTTCTTATGGAAAATGTCTTTCACCTTTTATTTCTTGAAAGATACGGAATCATGGCTCCCATAACCAGAAGTGTACCACACTAAGGGATGCAGTAGAAGCGGTTATTATATATCTTTGTAAATGAATCAAATCCTCAAGAAATAAGAAGGAGAAGTGTTCAAATGATGAAAAAGGTTCTTCCTCTAACTCCTACTTGTCTGTTTGTCACTATGATGATAACTTTGGGGTTGTTGTGAAGGATTTTATCAGTCAAAGAAATGATTTGAAATCTCGAATCATTTTGTCCTTTGAAAGGATAGCTGACTATGAACAAATGTTGTCTCTGTCTAAGAACACCTTGTGTGAACTTGAAAGGGAGCTTAGTGAGTTAATTGACATCTATGAAGATTTAGAAGAATTGAATGATCCTATCATCAATGAATTCTTCAATATTTAAAGGGAATTTTTGTAGATGTCTTGCGAAAGCTCTACAATGTCTAGGAAACTTCTTATGAGAATTTATTCTTATGTTTAAGAAGGATAACTAGGGTTTGATAGAGCAATTATTATGATTACACATAGGTATTTCCAACGATTTTCATCTTGCAAAGTTTTTAGATTTATTTATTTAAATTCTAAGTTATTTGGAAGATGATTTTGCAGTATTTAATCTTTTGGTTTTATATATTGCAAATGTCTTATGAGATATATATGCGTTTACGTCCGTGAACTTTGCTTATCTCATATATGCTCAAAAGTTAAGTCTATTATGTCTTTATGCAAATATTGATAAAAGATAGAATGAACTTGTTGAGAAAATTCCGCAGTATTGATCTTTCCCCGATTCACTATTATGTGAAAGTACTGTATTGCTCTGTAAGTTTTCTTATGTTGAGTGTTTCCGATTAAATTAATCAATAAGATCTTCTTGTGGTTAATTTATTCGAGTTTACTGGATACAAATCTATGTGGTTTGTTAATGTCCAAAGAAATCATTTTTTTCTCGTAAAAGTATGGTCGCTTATGTTGTTCTCTTGGGAATGACATCAAATTGGGGAAAGTTCTTAAATGAACTTGTGCTTAATTGCCATATCTTTGTGGGGAGAGCGGTTGTGGAATTTTGTAGGAGTTAACTTGTATCTATATAAACTCCTTGATGATTACACTATGTGAAATCATCGACACAAAGTTGATATGTTCTCTTTTAGTCATGAATTATCTTTTGAGAATTTCATTATGATCCCATAGTTTTCGTACCTTTGCCAATTTATATTGACAAAAAGGGGGAGAATTATTTGGTAGTTCAAACTATATACATATGGTTTACGGATCATTATGTAAGGGGGAGTAATTTTCATTATAAGATGGAAGTATTGACTAAGGGGGAGTGATACATATCACCATAGTATTATTTCGAAGTTGTGATGCAATTGGACTTTAATTCTATATAATAATACTATGACACTGAATAACAATGTTAGAGAACTTTCATTTTCATATTGTTATGGCTACGGATCTTCAACAACAATGATGTTGAGTTGAACATATTCAGAATCAATAGATAACTTGAAGTAACGAAGAATTCAGGAAAATTGAAAAGCCAAGGAAATCAATTATGATGGATCAGAAGCTACAAAGTTTATTTATTTTTTAATCCATATGTATTAATAGTTTTGTCATTAACATTGATAACGGGGAAGATTGTTAGAGCACTGCTCGGCCGAACTCATAAGCGTTGCTATCTCAAGCTTGTTTGTCAAGTTTAGTTGATCAAAACTATATACTTGATTTCTAGTCTACTTATAGCTATGTCTAGGATTAGGATAGAAGTGTGTAGTTGAGCTTTAGACTTCACGGCGTTCACCAATTGAAGAAGAAGATCTACTAAAGAGCTTGGAGGAACTTCATCAACAAAAGGTATGTGGAGACTAAAACTTATCTATCACTCAGAAGTCTATTCTATTATATCTTCTAATGAGACTAAGTCATATAACTATATAGACTTTTACATTATACACAATTAATATTTCGAGCCGAGTTTATCTCGCTTATCTATTTCTCGAAATATGTGTTGGAAGCTTTTAGCTTTAGCTAAGTTCATCGTATTCTTGACGAGTTTAGTTAGAGACAATTTATTTGTTGGAAACTAAACATTAAGTCAAAGATGATCATGTGAAAATTACCTTGAACATCTTACATGATTTGTGTGAGACAGTCATTTGATCAACTTGGGAAATTTCGTATTGACCGATTAATCACTTGAAAATTACTTGAAGCTAGTGGTATGTGTAATATTACCATTGTTGTCTTCCAAGGATGTTTCGATGATTAAATGAGAGTTTTAGAACGACTACCATGTTTGGATATAATACATGTTGTATACATTGTACGCTAACTGTGTAAGTCTAGCACAGGTCCGTAACTATTGTTTGCGAACGTTGTTTGCAAACTGGTTTACCTGAAAAGGTCCAGAGCTGTTGTTCGCGCACCTTGTTTGCGAACGGGCTAGACAAGGCCAAGTCCAGAGCTGCTGTTCGCGCACCCTTTTTGCGAACGGCTGGACAAAGCCAAAGTCCGGAACTTTTGTTCGCATACTCAGTTTGCGAACAGAGTGGTCAAGTTCTAAAATCGGCAAGTATGGATTTTCATACTCATGAACTCAGGTTCGTTTGCGAACTAAGGTCCTTGGAACTTTAATGGAATAAGGTATTACAAACCGTGACATTATATTCATGAATTGGTTCTTGTATAAGTATTTTGTACAATTACAAATCAAACCGATTTTATTTCAAATGGTTCATATACAATTCTATGAGATGATGAACATTTGAATAACTCTCTTCAAACACATTTTGATTCATTTGATTATCTATCATGATTGATTGATCATCATATTTTATCTAGAAGTGTTAGATGAATATGGCTAAGTGATAAGTGTTAATATGGCTAACTTCGGTTAACTATTATTGAGCCAACAAGGTATACACGTTTGGGTTCAGTTCATCAATATCTAAATATAGGTATATTTCATTTGTGTGTATCAAGCTAATACCATCATAGCTTTGTTACTAAGCTTGAATTTCTAGCAGACTTAGCTTGAATCTTAAATCAGGAGTTCATCTAAGGGTGAATATCAATTGCTTTGTTACTAAGCTATCTTAGCTTTGATTGTAAGCAACCCTGATTTGAAAGACAATATAAGGGAAAACTCTAGGTTTCCCTAATCCCTACACTTCTGTGTGTCCTAGTTGAATACTAGAGTCGATTCTCCTTTAACCTAGTTTTTTCCAAAACCATTATTAGGTTAACGACTTGAAGATTTCATTTGGGATTCGTGAAGCCAGATCCAACAATTTTCTTTGTAGTTGCGTATTCTGATCTTACTTGTTCTATCGTATTGAGTTTTATGTTCTCTAAGATTTACTCGAGGTTCGTCTCTGATAGGTAAGATATAAAAAGTAATCACAACAGTTCTTCGTCTCAGACTCTTGAGATTCCGCAATAAGTTTTTCTGTTAATCAGTTGGGTTATTGTGAGGTGACTAATATTTCTAGGCTGCTCTTCGGGAGTATAAGTCCGGGTATTAGTTGAGTTTCCTGTTCACCTTGATTTATCTAAAGACGAAAACAAAACTAGAATAGACGTATCTGTGGGAGACAGATTTTTTTTTAGAAGTCTTCGACTTTGAGTCGTAGAAACTATTAGTTGTGGATGAGATCAACTAAGGGAATCAAGTGCGCAGAGTCCTGCTGGGATTCAAGAGGCATAAGGAGCGCGACTGTACCTTAATCGGTGTGAGACTTGGTTAGGGATCAACTACATTCCAGTCTGAAGTTAACTTGTAGTAGGCTAGAGTCTGTAGCGGCTTAATACAGTATGGTGTTCAAAGCTGGACTACTTCCCGGGGTTTTTCTGCATTTGCGGTTTCCCCGTTAACAAAATTTCTGGTGTCTGTGTTATTTATTTTCCGCATTATATTTGTTTATATAATTGAAATATCACAGGTTGTGCGTAGTTCAAGCACAGTTGATAAATCCGACCTTGATTGTTGGATAGAACTTGATTGACATTTGGGCATTGGTCTTTGGTACCGTTGAAAAGACGAGGGACCCAAATATACCACAATCTTAAACTTTTCCACCTATAAGTCCTCTTACCGAAAGTGATTGTCTATGGACTGGGTCGAGACAATACAACAAATCGGTATTCACACTTTGTGTGATCGTCTATGGATAACAGATCGAGACAATACAACAATCAAAGTATGATTACTTGATAATAGGTTCGGACTTAACCAAACTCTATAGGATCACTATCAAGTAATACGGAGTTAACGTTTGTATAATTTACTTTAAATTATAATAACAACAATTATAATTGCGGAAAACAAAAGTAAATGACACAACAAGATTTTGTTAACGAGGAAACCGCAAATGCAGAAAAACCCTGGGACCTAGTCCAGAATTGAATACTCTCAGAATTAAGCCGCTATACAAAATCAAACCAACTTCGTATAGTTGAGACCAAGAACCTAAACCTATAGTTCACCTAGTTTCTTCAGTATCCCTGTGCTTCCGACATTCAATAAGTGCACGCACTGGAACAATTCCTTTGGATCGTATTCCAAACAGTAAAGGAACAACAAATTTGTTCGGTAACAACTCTATTCAATCTCAGTGATATGAGTTAGACAAAGGCTCTTCTATTTAATCCAATAAACTCCTTTGTCGGGTTTAGATCTATCTATCCAACAACTACCAAAGTAGCAGAGTTTAGATTTTGCAATCAAATATAGAATCTACCAAGACGCTATATAGTGATGCCGATCTAAGCAACTAATCAATCAAATCTATCAAGGATAAACCGATTATAGTTGGATCCCAGCCGATCAAGTTTTTGTGCACACCAAAGATTATGAAACCAATAAGAAATCTTCTTTGTCTTCAAATCTTCTTTAATTTTCAATAAACACCTACACACCACAACTTGAATCTCTTGTGATCAATCACGCACAGAACGGAGTCTAATAACAATGAATTATCAAAAAAACGTCTTTAGATCTGCAAACAGTTCTAAAGATCCCGTCGACACTTCGATCTAGTTTGAGTGAATCTTATATCAGAAGAGAAGATTCTCAAGAATAAACAAACTTGGTGCAATCAAAGTTCAACAACCGTTAGTCAATCAAATCAAATCGAAAACTAATAATACTTAAATTATCTAGTTTCCCACCAACAGTACTCGTAGAGCTTCTTGATCCCACAGAAGTCTTTAAACGAGCGGTCGTAAGAGATTTCGCCTAATTAGGGTACTTTCCTCTCCGAATATACGGCTCCACCAGTAACAACACAACAAGGTAGTTTTGCTGGCTCTTAGGATAGTTTGCTCGAAATGCAAACTATGGTATTTATAGACCAAGGAAGTTTTGACACCAAGGAATTTCCAAAACCGAAATATTCTTAAGATATGCAATATTTCCAAAATCTGTTTTCATAATTCCTGGAAATGCTCTGTCCAAATTTAACCGAAATCTCACTAGAAAATCTCCAATTAGTATATGCACATTACCAATTTTTATTTTCCAGAGATATGCATTTTAATTGTTGGTAATTAAAAACATATAAAATTAACAACCTTAATTAAAAGATTCTCTACCTATTTCGGTCCGGGATCTCCTTGAGTTATTAAGGAATATCTTTGAACAATAAAAGAAAAGAGTTACTGAACATGTTCAAAGTATGTCGACATCTTATTTCTTTGTAAATCCTATTTCATATTTACAATCTTGGAACCAATTATACCACACTTCCAAACAAGTTTAGAATTGGTTAATCTGACTTCCAAGAACTATGTGATTTATCAAATATCAAACACTAATCATGGGTTTACGGTTTTATCAAACACAAGGATCGGTTCTACCTTAATATGGTTACTGGAGCCGGTTACATCAGTTACCAGGATCGGTTACGTCAATTACTAGGACCGGTTACCATATTCTCATGGTATTACTTGTGATCGGTTACACTAGTCACTAGGATCGGTTACAACAATTACCAGGATCGGTTACGCCAATTACAAGGATTGATTATAACTCTTTTGTGATCGGTCATACCAATTACCAGGATCGGTTACACCAATTACAAATATCGATCATACCATCTAAGGTGATTACTTAGGATCGGTTACACTAATAAAAGTCATACCAATACATAAGTTAGGCATTGTGACTAGTTTTACCAAGATACATAACAAGTTATGATCGGTTCTACTAACTCACACATATTG
>JAJJMB010012161.1:3529660-3568903 GCA_023531105.1 Papaver atlanticum
GATAAGCGTTATACTTCGTATTCTAATTCCTTAACACTATGTCTACTAGAGTATAATCATTCACAGCTTCGCAGTTATGTTTTCAATATAACACGACTTGAAAGATACGTTAGGAATGAAACAGTTCAAGTCACAATATTACTGACCTCAAGAGAAAGGATGATGTCGTCGATGTAGTTTGTTGCTTCTTCACATTCTTCAAGTCTTCGAGTAATACTTGTATGACTCATAATCCTAATCTTTCTAGCCTAACCTATACGAAGTTGTCTCTAGTATATAATCAAGCGACTCTTTAATTGAGTTTTGATTCATTAAAATATGACAACCAAACTTGACATACCAACGCTTGGTGGGTTCAACCGAGCTATGCTCTAACAACCGTCCAAGTTATTCTCATATCAATTAGTCTCACGGATTTCTATCTAGTTAATTTACTGATTGTATTGAGAAAGAGATAAAGCTCTTTGATATCTTTCTTGATTGAGTCTCGCTTTTAAGTTGGTGCTCTCGGAATTATATTGGAGTTCAGTCCATACAGATTATCGAAATAAATATTGGGTGTGGTTGTTATACCCCCGCGTTTTCACTCTTGAGAAAACGTTAGGGTAAATGCTATGTTTGAAATTCTGAGAATTAACTTTTATCCAATTCGGAACATCAGATATTGTTTTTGCATTTACAAAGTTATCTCTCTTACTATTGTTTGAGCAATCATGAGAAAACTTTGTAGAATACCGATAACCAAACTTTGAACTATCATTATAATAATTATTTTGCTTATATTTAAGACAGTAATGATCTGAGTTAGTAAGAGGAGCAGCATTGAGTTCAGCCAATTTTGCGGACACACGTGCATCATGGCTTTCTCTTTCCTTTTACAGAATTTGCATCCCCTTTCCAAGTGTCTTTTATTTCCACAATAAAAGCATTGCTTAGTAACACAAGAATCATGAGGTTTAGTGTTACCTTTTTGTGGATCCACTTATATTGGAGCTTGACGGATTTTATGTTTTCCATCATTTGTTGAAGATGAAGGTGCTACAGGTTGCCTTTTATGGAAGGGCAGTCTTTTGTGGAACCTTTTGAAGCAATTTCTTCAGTAGAGTCTTTAGGCTTTACAAACTTTGTCTCTTGTTTAGTATCCAAAGTTTGTTTACCTTTGTAGCCCAATCCTCGTGTGTCACGATCACAAGTATGTGGAATCGATCCTTGTAAGAGGTACAACAAGTCTTAGTAATTGGTAACCGATCCTATGACTTAGGCAACCGATCACAAGTAAATACCATAATAATGTGGTAACCGATCCTAGTACCTAGTCAACCAATTTTTGGAAAGCTAGTGTGACCGATCCTAGTACCCACATGGAGGTAGAACCGAAGCTTTGTGTTTTGGTAGAACCGTGAATCCCATTAATGGTGATTTGATAGGATAATCAATCACATAGTTCTTGGAAGTCAGATGAACCAATTCTAAACTTGTTTGGAAGTGTGGAAAATCGGTTCCAAGATTGTAAATATGAAAAAGGATTTACAAAGTAAAGATGTCGACATACTTTGAACATGTGCAGTAATTCTTATCTTTTATTGTTCAAAGATATTCCTTAATAACTAAAGGAGAATCCCGGATCGAAATAAATTGAGAATCTTTTAATTAAGGTTTTTAGTTTTATATGCTTTTAATTTCTAGCAATTAAATGCATATCTTTAGAAAATAAAAATTGGTAATGTGCATATACTAATTGGAGATTTTCTATTTAGATATCGGTCAATATTTGGACAGTGCATTTCCAGGAATTATGAAAACCGATTTGGACTTTATTGCATATCTTTGAGAATATTCGGTTTTGGAAATTCCTTGGTGTCCAAACTTCCTTGGTCTATAAATATTGAAGTTTGCATTTCGAGCAAACTAATCCTCAGAGCCAGCAAAACTACCTAGTTGTGTTGTTACTGGTAGAGCCGTCTATTCGGAGAGGAAAGTACCCTAATTAGGCGAAATCTCTTACGACTGCTCGTTTTAAAGACTTCTTTTGGATTTAGAAGCTCTACGAGTACCGTTGGTGGAAAACTAGATAATTGCAGTTTATTATTAGTTTTCTATGGATTTGATTGACTAACAGTTGTTGAACTTTAATTGCACCTAGTTTTTTTATGCTTGAGGATCTTCTCTTCTGATATAAGATTCACTCAAACTAGATCGAAGTGTCAACAGGGATCTTTAGAACTGTTTGTAGATCTAAAGACGTCTTGTGATAATCCATCGTTAACAGACTCCGTTCTGTGTGTGATTGATCACAAGAGATTCAAGTTGTTTGTGTACAGGTGTTTATTGAAGATCTAAGAAGATTTGAAGAAAAATAAGATATTTGGGTTCATAATCTTTGGTGTGCACAAAACTTGATCGGCTGGAGGGATTCAACTATAATCGGTTTATCTTTGTGATAACCTTGATTGATTAGTTGAGTAGATCGGCATCAATACAATTCTTTGTGATTAGGAGTATTGATTGCATAGTCTAGACAATTACTTTGGTAGTTAATGAGAGATAGATCTAAGAACCTGACAAAGGAGTTTATTGGGATATACGGAAGATCCTTTAGTCAAACTCATATCACGTTGTTTGAAAAGAGTTGTTACCGAACAGATTTGTTGTTCCTTTACTGTTTGGAATACGAACCAAAGGAATTGTTCCAAGTGCGTGACTTATTACAAGTTGGAGGCGCATTGATACTGAGGGAACTAGGTGAACTATAGGTTTAGTTGCTTGGTCTCAACTATACGAAGTTGGTTTAGATTTTGTATAGCGGCTTAATTCTGAGAGTATTCAATTCTGGACAAGGTCCCGGGGTTTTTCTGCATTGGCGGTTTCCTCGTTAACAAAATCTTGCTGTGTCTTTTACTTTTCTATTTTCGCAATTATGATTGTTTTATTATAATTAGAAGTAAAATACACAAACGTTAATTCCTAATTACTTGATAGCAATCCTATAGTATTTGGTTAAGTCTGAACCTATTATCAAGAAATCATACTTCGTTATTGTATTGTCTCGATCTTGCATCCATAGTCAATCACACAAGTTATCTTGTTGTCGTATTGTCTCGATCTCGTATCTATAGACGATCACACGAAGTGTGAACCGATTAGTTGTATTGTCTCGACTCAGTCCATACACAATCAATTTCGGAGAAAAGACTTATAGGTGGAAAAGTTTTAGATTGAGGTATATTTGGGTACCCTCGTTTTTTCACCAATGATGAGATTTGTCAGCTCTTGAGGGTTACTAGTCCTTGTACCTTGGTTGTTCAGGAGTTGGTGAATGTGGTTGTGGCTTCTGTGGATCTTGGGTGTGGAAGTATGTTGTGTTGAGATCTCCTTGTTGCAACCATTGAATTATGGAACGTTGTTTCCAATACATCTCCTGACAGTGTGATAAAGCAAAATGGGTATTTCTAGCTTCTTGTTCTTTTTCCAACCATATTCTTACTTGTGTGCCAGACAAAGTTGCACATTGATGTTGTGCATGTTGAACTGTGACTTTAGCAGCTTTGATGAGGGACGGAAGACGACCAAAAGTTGATTTTTCCCATTGGTGTAAGTTTGTGGCAGTAGTCTTTAATTTACTCAACAGATTTATTTGTGGTGATGGGTGTTGAGTTTGACTCCAAGATAATGCAAAAATGTCCTTTAAGTGAGGATGTAAGAACCAAAGGTGCTCAATTCTGAATGAAGTGTGTCGAAGATTGGCCATTGCTCCCTGTATCATCATAAGTGGTGCATGGTCTGACGCGATACGTGGTAAGTGTCGTATCACTATATTTGATAGGTAGTCCAACCACTTCTGATTACAAAGCCCACGATTGAGTCTTTCTATGATGAACTCATCTCCTACTTGTTTGTTAGACCACGTGAACGGGTCAACTTGATTGCCCAAATCAATAAGTCCATTCAAGTTGATCATGCTGACGAAGTGTTGAGTTTGTGCTGTGGTCACTGGGTTACCACCTTTTTTATCCTCTTGGCAGGTGATTTCATTGAAATCTCCCGTTAGAAGCCATGATAAGTTATGAACAGGGACGACGATGTTGAAGTTCAACCAGAAATCTTTCCGAGCTGGTTGATGAGGAGGTGCATATATCCCAGTCAATAGCCAAGGTTGATTAGAAAAATCAGACAGGATATAAGCATGAATAATATTTTGATTAGCTACTAATATTTGGACTTTCAAGTGAGCTTTCCATATTAAACATAACCCTCCTTGATGTCCATTACATGAGATAACAAAGCATTCATATGAACATAAAGCATTCATATGAACATAAAGTATTCATAGTAGAACTAGTAGCTAAAGTTTCCGATAAAAACAACAACGAAGGATTGTAACTACGTGCATACTCACGTATTTTCTGAAATGTCAAGGTGGTGTTGATTCCTTGACAGTTCCAAGACAGGATATTCATAATGTTTTCGAGTGTTGGTCTTTGCCAACGTCTCTCTTTCTTTTTCCATTGTGTTCTGCAGCTGCTTCAATCTCGTCATCGACTGAAAGATGCCAGGATGGTTTGGTTTTGTTGGGAAAATTGTCAGGATTGGATGAGATTGGTTTTTTTGGGTGGATGGTGTTATCAGGGTGGAGGAATCTAGTAGATTTTGGTTTTACGGGTTCTGCTTGTTGGGATCTCAAATTGTGGTTGAGTTGTTCTTGAGGATTGAGGAAGTAGAGAAGCAACAGAGACAAATTTTCTTGCTTTTGGTGGTGGTGCTGCTGCAGAAAAATCTGGGATTGGTGGGATGTTTAGGTGATGAGGAAGTCCTTTCATTTGTTGTTTAAATTTCCTATTATATGTTTGGAGTGGGGTTGGAGGTTCATGTGATGGGGCTAAAAAGTGGTTGTGTGTTACTTTGACATGCGGTTCACCCTCTTTGTTATTAACCATAATGTTTACTTGTGCATCTTTGTCCTCCAAAAAAGATTCAAGTAGTTTGATGTAGGTAGGACTGAAAAAGTGGGACAGAGTGTTGGGTGTTGAGGATGATGGGGTGTGTGGGTGGGGCTGGTTTTAGGTTGGAGGTTGATGAACTTGTTGGGTTGAGTCTGATGTTGGTGGCGCTGTTGGCTGCTTGGGTGGAAAAATCCTGGATCTACCTGCATCAGGAATCACTGTCGCTGTTATTGGCACCCCAAAGTGGATAGGGTCCCCGAAGTTGGTTCGAATTTGGAACCAGTTATTCATTCATGCATTTCCGCTGATTTGTGGGCCCTTGTCGGAAACGCCATCCTTGGGAACTTGCAATTCATCATTCCTCCGCTCCACAATATCTTTCACTTTCTCAGGTGCAGGAACTGAAGTAGCAGCCGCATTAGAAGGTGCTATGTCAGTGACAGGATCCTTTTGCAGCTTTTTTTGAGGTACTGGGGACCACTTCAGTCCAAGAAGATTCATGATTGCTGACAGCCGAGTTGGTACTTGAGTCATACCGGGTTGGCTCGGTGGTTGACTTGGGCCTGATTGTTGTATTGTTGCTTTCTCTTGTGTCACAACCTTCACCTGTTCAGTCATTGGAGTTTCTTCCTAGACATTCTGATCTATATGAATGTCTTGCTACTGCATGTTCTGGTTTGAACCTGCTAGAGGAGTTGAAAAAGATCCCCCAGAGAAAGAGTTGGCCGATAATGATGCTACAAAGATGAGCTGTGAAGGTCTAGGGTTTTGTGCTCTCATTTTTCTATTCATCTTATGGTAAGGGAACAATGAGAATTTTTGGTCTTGAAGAGCATGTTCTTAAAAAATTCGGGCAGTCTTTGGCTACATGTCCTAAGAAGCCACATCTGTAGCAAATGGTGGGAAGGTATTCATGAGAAAAGTAGACCCAACTTGGGCCAGCTATGTTCAGCATGATATCAGGAAGAAAGGGTTTAGATAAATCCATTTCCACCTTAGCTCTAATAGGTTTGCCACTAAAATCCACATCAAGGACCTTACATGTTTTAGCTAAGAGTTGCTCTATGGCCAATTGATCTTCAAGGTAAACCGGTAAAAACAAAAACTGGATCCAAAAAACTTCTTTCTTAAAACATGCATTAGGGGTTTCTAGGTACTTACCATAGTTTTCAAACAACATCTAAGGTTGGTGGTTTAGTATTATCTCCTGGTCACTTTCATGAAACATAATCACCTTGTACTCCGAGGTATGAGTCCCTATTTGGATGTGTTTGTGTGACAGTGGGTGCCAATAATTTTTTATAGCAGCTTTCAGCGTTGGATAAGGAGGGTTAGCAGCGAGCACATGTAGAGCTAGGAACTTGCTTTGATTGGCATGCATTAGGTCCTTCATTCTTTCCGTTTGCTGGAAAATATGAGAGTCTTGAGGATTCACTTGAAGTTTTTGGCTCGGTGAGCTTTTTGTATAAAGTTGTTGGCTGATCTTTTGTAGGAAAGGTGGTGGTAGCTTTTGTGATTGATTCTGAGGATGAGTGGAACTTTCTTCTCTAATCAAGCTAGGTGATGGTGTTACTTTTTCAGTTGCTTTTCCTTTTCCTGTAGAGAAGCTAGAGGCAGTAAAACGGTAAGATGAAGATGCAGTAGATGATATCAAAGTGGTATGTTTATTATTAAACTCGATTGCTGAACCTTTATTAGGCGTGACTGCATGTTGATCATTGCTTGTTTCTTTTCTTAATGGGTTCTTAGTTTTCTGTGAAAGGAGATCGGGCGTGAGATGAAATTGTGTTGGTGTTTTATTTTGGTTGGTTGATTTCTGCATCCATGCATTGGTTGGTGGTGACGGTGGAGCTTCATCCATTGGGTACTGAGTTGGGGGTGATAAAACTGGGGTTTGAGCAGAGAACAATAGGTGGGTTATGAAAACTCCATAATTCCAATGGATCGATCTTGGTGGTGTTTCTGGCAATGGAAGAACTAACAACACTTGAAAGAGTAACGAACTGATTTAAACAATTACTCTTCAATGAATTAGGACTTTAGCAAGAAAACAACCCCACTTGAGTTGGAAGATGGTAGTTTTTTTAAAATCTCTCATGAATTTTTCAATCAAGTTGAAAGTCAATAGATCTTATTTTTATTTTTCTCCCTTCTTGTTGGATTGATTGATGGAGTACAACATATACCAAAAGTCCAAAATATTTGTTGGAGGGTTAGCTTCTGTAACGTACTTGTGAGCCTAGTTAGCAATTCGACGTTCCATTCACGAATTTTTCTGTTTTAGTCGGGAACGACTCCGTATTATGCGCGAACTTGGCGCCCCGTACAAAATTCGGCGAACTGAATTCGTCCACTTTATTCACTGGTCCATTTGCTACTGGGCCTGTTACTTTTTCCCCAAAAATGTTAACGGAAAGGCTTGAAAGTCCCGACCTCCATCTCCTCGTGTTCACCACTACTCCACTGAGCCAACAGTTCGTTGGTGATAAATCCGCATATATCTAGTATATATAAGATAATTAGTGGTTGAATCCAACATACCCTCCTTAATTACGTTTTGTCTGTATTTAATACATACCGAATTTTGTATTCCGATATCTCTAAAACGAATTATACACGTACGTATGCCGTTCCGAACTATAATCACGAACCGTTGACCAAATTTTTGACCGAATTTTAATTTTACAAATCCGAGTAATACCTGTACGTTTGCCCTTCCGTACGTTTGCGGAACTCCGAATTGCTAACTAGGCTTGTGATGAGACCTCTTTTTGGATTGACCGCCAAATAACTTTTACTCCCTCCGTCCTAGTTTACTTGCCAAAATTTGGATTTTTTTTGTCCTAAATTACTTGCCAAGTTTCATATTTTTCCACTTTTTATCCTAATTTACCACTCTGTTGGAATCCGGTCATATTATTGAGAATTGTGTAATTCTGTTTCCTATACACAATTTTAAATTCTCCTCTCTATATATCCTTCATCTTTTTTTGTTCTGAGTTCTTCAAGCAAAGATCAGAAAACTAGATATGTAAAAACTATGTATCTTAAATACTAATTTGGGGTAAATTTTGGTAAAAAATTCACTCTCTCTGCATTTCTTAATCTGTGTGCAAAAACCAATTTTGGCACGTAAACTATGACGGAGGGAGTAGCTAATTAGTTGTCTTTCCAGCTTAGCCCTTCTACCTGGCAGCTTTAATCGCTACCCTCTCGTCTTGTCTGCTATAAACAAAGGTGGGAAGTGCAACGTGAAAGAGGATTTTTGAAGTACCGATCATCTTCCATGGAGGATCAACATACGCTTGATCCCGTAAGTAACCCTAATTTTATCTCTCTATGCATCTCCCTACGCAGAATTTGCACCTTTTTAACTTGAAAAACCCTAATTTTACAGGATTTGATTCACGCCATCTTCAAGCTTGTATGGAACAGAAAATCTCTAGGTATTCTTAGTTTCTTCATAATCTCTTTAACGTGCATTCGCGTATTTTTCGTGTTCATTTTTGTTAATTTTACTTCATTTGCAGAGCGTGAGAGAAATGAAGGCACTAACAATCTAGATAGCGAGGTAAGATTTTAATTAAACCTTCTAATAATTTTTGTGCCCTAGATTTTAATAAATTTTGAGAATGCAATTTTGTTTGAGAAGATTCGATTGGATAGCAAGAATCAGGTTATGCCATGCATAGAAAACAAATGGAATTTATTAATCACAAACTAGGTTATGCTTGCATCATGTCTTTTAACTAGTTTCAGTTCTTTGTCCATGAAGATCCTTTTCTCACAAGTCAAAAGATTCAAGAGTTGCTATTTGATGCTCAGAGGTAGATATTCTAATCTTAATGGGTATTAACTGTTCTTAAAGAGCAGAGACTTATGTATGTCAGACCTGTTATTTGTGTACCTATCATGTTTCACCAATGCCCTATGACATGTGAACTCTGCTAAACTTATGAATGTGTCATGAGCGTGATAAATCATACTAGTATATGATATCTCTTCCTTACATGGAAACATAATATTTTTAGGTTTACAAGAATTCCAAACATTTTTATGTTTACGCTGCTCCAATCCATCGATATAAGTTTATTGCTTTATAATTGTTAACTCTCTGGTTAATCCTTCAACTATTACACTACAGGTTGGAGCCGGAACCTCAAAAAAGAATCGGACAACTACAGGTACTGTCACCTTTATTTTAGAGTTTCTTTTTCCGATGTTGTCAATACCTGTTATAGATAGTCATGGGAAGATAAGCAATGCCTCACTGATTATATGTTTTTGGATGCAGTTTTACTCATTTTTTTCGTTCTTTTATGTGGCAAGCGATATAGTTAACACTTAAAGAATCGCTCATTTTAATTTAGTACAATATGCTCAGAGCAACTGATATGGATGGATAATACTAGCGTATATCTGGATCAGGTTTTACAGAGACATACAAAATCACAGGGTACTGAGTAATTCCAAGGAACAGTTAAACATTCATTCCTGACATACAACTTCTCCATAGACTTTTAAGTTCACATCTTGGTCTGCAAAATGCGCAGATAATTTCTATCATCTCATAAAGGCACAAGGTTCGCCATGTCACCAACATAAATGCAAACCTGGTGATTAATCCTTGTGGAAAGGCATATCCAATTTATAGCACATTTGTTATCTCTGCTCCAGCATTTGTGCAAAGTCCTTTTCGTAGTTGCCCGATTTTTTTTGATAGTATTCATTTGTGACATGTTAGCGATTTCAGTTTGCATAATAGTTTTTCAGGATTGTCTCTGAGAATCGGTGTCAACTCGGGCGCTCGAATCGGTCATTAAATTCTTTATCGATCTTCGTTTTCAGTGGATAATTCATTTAATTTCAGGTGGTTTTTTGTTCAGATCTTATGATTGGTGGTTACTTCTTACAGTTTTATCATCTTTAATTCATTAAAAACATGGAAAATCGATCAGAAACACCATTTGTTTCTAGGTCAACTTCAACAACTTTGGAAAAAAATTTCTCGATGCAAAACAATTCAGTCAACAATCAGGAGCGGGTTTGCAACAATCCAGTTTGTGTCATACCAGATGATTTGATTGATGAAAGCTTGGATGAATGGAGATTTAGCTTAATCGGTAGGTTGGATCTTGTTTAGATTAAATTTGATGCTGCAATGCCGATTCTAACAAAACAATGGAAATTGAAAGGTACAGTTCAATGTATTCCACTTGGTAAAGGTTTTTTCATAATCAAATTAGATAATGATGATGATAAACACTACATTTGGGAGGGGTATTGGCCAGTTGAAGCTCAAACTTTAAAACTTAGAGCATGGAACCTAATTTTAATCCTGCTTGTCAAAAATTGAACACGGCTTTTGTTTGGACCCAGTTTCCTGGATTAAGTATAGAGTATTGGAAGGAGAGTATTCTGATGCATATTGGGAGATCAATTGGTAAACCAGTTAAGGTAGATGATACAACTCTAAAAAAAAGAAGTTGGATACTATGCTAGAGTTCTAATTGAGATTGATTTAACAAAAAGTATTCCTAGTAAGGTGCAAGTTGATACTAAGTATGGGAGTTTTGAGCAAGAAGTTCAATTCACAAATCTTCCAAAATTTTGTAATCATTGTTCTGTGATTGGTCATTATACTTATGAATGTAGAGCTAAAAGGCAAGAACAAAATCAAGGAGCTCCAGTTTTGCTTAAAGAAGCAACTAAAGTTTGGAGGAGAGTGGAAAAAAAACAAAAGAATAAAGGATTTGATATTTGTTACACAGAAGAGGAAATGGCAGCAAAATTTCAACCATCTCAACAAATTCCAGATGACTTACAGGTTGTCCAAGAGGCGGAAAATGTTATAACTTCAATCAGTCCTCAGGTGAGAAATGAGGCAGAATGCTCAAAGCAACAAGAGAAAAATGTTAATTCTGGTAAATTTCAAGCACTTCAAGATATGAATGAGAATATTTTAGAATCCTTTAGTGAATTTCCTAATTATCAGTTGATCAAGTAATTCATGCTGTTACTAGTCCTCCTTCAATAAATACTGTGGTTAAAGTTATACCTTCTGGTGATCAAGTTGCAAAGCCAGTTGAGCAGAATACTGTAAAACAGAAGAATAATGTGGGTAAAGTCACTACAAGGAAGCAAGCTGCAAAGTTGAATACTATTGGCAGTAAATTTGGGACACTGAGAAGTGGTGCTTCTCAACCACATTCATCTAAATAAGAGTAATGTATTGGAATATCAGAGGCTTGAGGAGACCTAAAGCCAAAGATAAACTCAAAAGTTTGGTCCATTCATTTTGTCCTTCTTTAGTTTTTATTGCTGAACCAAAGGTAAGAGCAACTTCAGATTTTTGCAAAAGATTAAATTTACCTAATATGCATTACAAATTAATTCATAACTCAACTTCTAATAAGAAAGGTAATATTTGGATGTTTTGGAGCAAGTATTACACCTCCTTCAGTAGTATCTATTTCTGCTCAAGCTATCACTGTGGATGTTGGAGGATCTCTAGTAACAGGTATTCATGCTGCATGTTTAACTATTGATAGAAGAGAGCTTTGGGAGGAATTAGAGTTTTTAAGTTCTTTTGATAAACCATGGATGGTCATTGGTGATTTTAATACAATAATGTGTGTTGAGGAAAAAAATGGGGGAAGAAGTCCTTTAACAATTTCCATGAATGAGTTTAACAATTGCCTTCATTTTTGTGGTTTAGTGCAAGCACCAAAATCTGGAATTGAATTCTCTTGGTGTAATAACAGAGTAGGCTCTAAGAGAATTGTATGTAATCTGGATAGAGCAGTTTTCAATGCAAAATGGCTAGACAAGTATCCTGGTTGGAGCTATGAAGTGGGTGCAAGAGGGACTTCAGATCATAGTACTCTTTTAGGAGCAAATGCAGTCATGCCAAAGCCTGCAAATGTTCCTTTCAGAGCATTAAAGGTATGGCTCAGTCATCCTGATTTTTTGAAGTTAATAAAAAAACTTGGGAAGTTGAGGTAATTGGAAATCCTGCATTCATTTTTTTGAATAAACTTAAGCACTTGAAGCAAGTCATCAAAGATTGGAATTGGAATATTTTTGGTGATGTGAGAATTCAGTTGCAGAATGCAGAAAAAGAAGTAGAACAAGCAGCACTAATCTCTGATAGGTTACCAGATGATATTGGTTTAATGGACAAACTTGTTACTGCTAGAGGCAAACAGGAAATCCTAGTACAAAGAAGTAAGGAAATAGCTCAACAAAAAGCTAGAGTTCAGTGGTTGAAGGAGGGTGCTTCAAATTCAAAAAAATTTCATACTTCTATAAAGATAAGACAGGCTCATAATGCAATCATAGAATTAGAAAGCTCAGATGGGAGTGTTGTATCTAATCAACAAGATATATCAAGAAATTTGGTGGAATATTTTGAAAATAAGTTTAAAAAACAGGATGTAACATTTGCTGAGAGTATTTTTGCAAACATTCCTAAAGTCATAACTGATGAAGACAACCTGATGCTTAGTGATATTCTAAGTAATGAGGAAATTAAAAAAGCAGTATTTTAGATGGATCCAGATAGTGCTCCTGGTCCAGATGGCTTCTCTGGTTGGTTTTCTAGAAGTACATGGCATATAATTGGCAAGGAATTCATTGCAGCAATTCAATACCGTTGGAGCAGAAGATTTATTCCTAAAGGCATGAATGCAAACTTTCTTACTCTAATTCCAAAAGTTCAAGGTGCCAAGAAAGCCAATCAATTTAGGCCCATTGGATTAAGTAATTTCTGTTTTAAAGTAATAACCAAAATAATTACTTCTAAGAATGGGTGATGTGGTTGAGAAAGTAGTTTTCCCTCAGCAAGGTGCTTTTATCAAAGGCAGAAATATACAACATCAAATAGTGTTGGCATCTGAATTAATAAATGAAATGCAGACAACTAGAAGGGGAGGAAATGTTGGTATGAAATTGGATATAACACAAGCATATGATTCCATTAGTTGGGACTTCTTATTTCAAGCTATGCTTACTTTTGGATTCTCATCTCAATTCATTCACTGGCTTACTGTGCTATTTCAATCCACTAGGATATCTGTGATGGTAAATAGAGGTCCTGCAGGATTCTTCTCTATTGTCAGAGGCTTGAAGCAAGGTGACCCCTTATCACTTATTTTATTTGTGATTGCTCAGGAAATTTTAAGTAGAAGAATATCTTTCTTAGTTGCAGAGAAAAAATTACTTCCAATGGTAAACAGAAATGGTATACAACCAACTCATATATTCTTTGCTGATGACATTTTATTGTTCTGTAATGGTGATAAAAGGAATATTGAGAAGTTATTGAATCTTTTGAAAGATTATCAAATTTCATCTGGACAGATTGTAAGTTTGGAGAAGAGCAAATGTTTTGTAGGGGGTACTACTGAAAGCAGGAAGATGCAGATTGCCAGTATGTGTGGTATGTCATTATCACATTTCCCAGATAAATATCTAGGTGTTAATCTTGTACCTAGAAGAATAAAATCAAGTCATGTGTGGGGTTGTGTGGATCAACTATAGAGTAAGATGCCTGGATGGATGGGAAAGATGTTATCTTTTCAAGAAAGGCTCATTTTGGTGAAACATGTTTTATGCAGCATGCCAATATACACCATGTCTGTATATAAATGGCCTAGAAAAGTTCTTCTTGAATGTGACAGAATACTTAGAAATTTCCTTTGGTCTGGAAATCCATCAAAGAAGAAACTTTTAACAGTCAAATGGGAAGAGGTTAATGCTCCATTTTCAGAAGGAGGACTGGGACTAAGAAGCTTAGAAGACATTAACAAATCACTCCTTATGAAATTGGCTTGGAAAATGCAGAATGGAGATGATGAATGGTCAAAAAAATTTCAAGCTAAATTTAAAGATAAAAATGGTTTGTGGATAAATTACTATAAGAAGTCTTCCATATGGCCTGGAATGAAATGGGTGATGGATGATGTTTTTAATAATTCAAGATGGTTAGTTGGAAATGGTGAAAGCATCTCAGTGTGGAATGACATTTGGATAACAAGTGAGCCACTAAAAACTCTCTTCCCTGGAAATTCATTCATGCTACAGAATCCTGAGCTTAAGGTGCAACAATTATTAAGAAACAATGAATGGGTTATTCCTGATGAAATGGCACATTTGGTAGATACTAATGAGTTACCAGTAGTGGATGGTAAGAAAGACAGTAAAATATGGGTATGGTCAAAAACAAGTGATTTCACAGTTGCATCTGCTGTTAACTGTATAAGGAAAATTTTTCCTGAAATGCATTGGACAAATTTTTTTTGGAAAAAAACTTTTCATCCAAGTGTTTCAAGTAACTTGTGGAAGATACTAAGAGGTGTATGGAATACAGATGACAACATGAGGAAAAAGGGTTTCAAGTTAGCATCTAGATGTTCTTTTTGCAAGCAATCAGAGGAAAATACATAACATATTCTGTGGTATTGCAATTTCAGTGAGAAGATTTGGCAATGGCTGGGTGGTATATTTTCTTTCTTTAATCCTATATCAATTGATGAGGTTTTCAATTTAACAGAATCCCAAAGCCCAGCAGTAAAAGAAGTCTGGAGGACTGCTGCTTTCATAACTATGAAAGAATTATGCTTCCTTAGAAACAGAGCAGTTTTTTATGATATACAACCAAATGCAGAAGCCTTGAAGCAGAGGATAATGCAGTGTACTAAGGAATATGAAGTTAGAATGAATGGTTGTATGTGGAATACCATGGAGGACTTACAAATTCTGAAAACCTTTGGAATGAAATGCAGGAGAGTGAAACATATCAAAATACAGGAAATTTTCTTTTCTTTTCCCACTGGTGATCAAATTTTATTATGGTGTGATGGAGCAGCAAGAAACAACCCTGGAGAGGCAGGATATGGGTTTGTAGGGAGAGATTCAAATGGCACTGTTTTAATTGCTGTTGCAGGTGGAATGGGTATTGCAACAAACTTCATGGCAGAGGTTTATGCAATCATAAATGCATGTGAACTATTAGCAAAGGTTTCTTGAAGATATGCATTAGATTTGATTCCCAGATAGTTATAAACTCTTTTTCAGACAGAAAAGTTCCTTGGTATGTGCAGACAAGGTGGAACAAAATAGTTGATATACTTATTAGTTGCCAATTCATTCATAGTTACAGGTAAGTTAACTTCTCTGCTGATGGTCTTGCAAAGATGGGAGCTCTCCTACCTAGAGGTGAAAAGAGAATTTTCTTATGTAGACCTTCTTTCATGTTACACCTGGAAAATCCTGATATTACATATTATAGGTTTAGTCGAAAATTGTAAGGAAGCTTGCCTGTTTGCTTCTATTTCAGAGCTTTGTTGTTATTTTTGAACAACTTTTGTAAACTCATTTTTGAAAATCAATACAATTATTATTAAGCAAAAAAAAAAACTGATTTATTTTAATGTCGCAGCTAATGCGAATGCTCTAAAGATGAGCTCTGAGCTTCTTCGGCTCTTAGTTGCAGGTACTCTTACCTGATCTCCTATGTATTTAGCTTCAAATTTTGTTCGGTTTTCTGAAGTCTTTTTCTTGTTAATGTAGAAGCCGTACAGCGTGCTGCTACAATTTCTGATGCTGAAGGTGCTAGTAAAATAGAAGCAACTCACCTGGAGAGGATACTCCCACAACTACTTCTGGATTTTTGAGGTACTTCGGAATTCTCTCTCTCACATCCCCCTCTGAACAGTAAAATCCTTGTCTAGATGGTACGAGATGCTTATTACTGCCTTGGTATCTCCCCCATATAGTTTCAAACTCAAGTTTCTTGTGCAATGTTCTCATCCAAGGGAAAAGAAATATGAAGGACTTGCTACAAAATGTAAGAACATATATATAACCAGCGAGTACTAACGACTTCGTGATTTAATTTATCATGAAAAAGATCATAATATCTTCTGCAGTTACATATCGTTGGGGTTTATTTTGTCTAGTTGGAAAGCAAAAATATACTCGTAACAACAAGATTACATACAAACTTAAGGAACTGCTGACATTCTCAAGACTCTTCTTATTGACGCCTAATAGTAAGGCTTGGATTATAATGAATACAAACAGGGTAACATCAGATATTTCACCCACCATCTTACCTCTACGTTTAATGCTTGATCTGAGTCAACATGCATCTGACATCTTTACTGTTGGGTCTCACCTTAGGATCCTCCTGAGTGCAGAAGCAAGCAATTTTCAGGACGAGAAGCATTTGCTCCTCGTATCCATTTCCCATAAGTTTAGGATCAATTGCTCTACCAGGGTCATCTGAGGCCATAACATTTCTTAGCCATTTCACCTGGCTCATCTCTTCCGTGTCTTGGAAGAATTCATCTGAGGGCAATTTCCCCATCACTAACACTGCCAACAGCACACCGAAACTGTATATATCACACTTGTCCGTGAACTTCAACGTCTGGTGGTACTCTGGGGCAATATAACCAACTGTTCCTGCCACATTAGATGTCGTGACATGGGTATTGTCATTTGGCATAGCCTTTGCAAGCCCAAAATCAGCAATTCGGGCCTCTAGATCATCATCAAGTAGGACATTTGCAGGTTTCAGGTCCCTATGAATGATGCGAGGACTATGTTGATGGTGTAAATACTCAAGGCCTGCTGCAACCCCAATAGCAATTTTATGCCGCAACAACCAATCCATTTCTCTAGTGCCCTCTGTTGCCTGCTTTAATGCATCTTGTAAGCTTCCGTTCTTCATGTATTCGTAAATAAGATAATGACAATCAGGCCGACTCACGTGAGCCAGTAAAGAAAGGAGATTCCGGTGCCTAATCTGACCCACTGTCTGTATCTCCGAACGTACTTGCCTCATCTTCTTACTCAAGTTTTTGCTGTCTCCTCCAGTTATATCAGTTACTTCAATCCGGGGCTGATTTATTTTCTTAATTGCAATCATCTTCCCGCCGCTTCCAGGTAATTCAGATCTATAAACTTCCCCACAGCCACCTCGACCTATCATCTCTAATGATGCTAAACCATTTTCTTTCTCCAAAAAAGCTAAATCTTCAGCTTTTTTGATCATTTGACTGAAGATTGTTGGTCCTGATGTTTCCTTCTCTCTCCCTTTAATGCACACTATAAGAATCTTAAATAACACAGAGAAGAAGAGACCTGATAGCACTCCAACAATTGTACCAAGAATGAACCCAATAGTCCAAGCCTTCACATTTCTTTTGTGTTTTCTGCGCTTATGGCTCGATGGTGAAGGAGCTGCAGAAGAGTTGTTGCTGGAATTGCTGCCATTACTGGGTGTAGGTGAAACGGCTTTCTCTGCAAATATATAACGTTTCGGAAGAACATTTTTGGTTCTCAACTCACTAGGTAGATAATCTATATTCTTAGCTGTTTTCTTTTGTGGAATTTGGAGATAACTATTTCCAGAAAGACTAAGAAATTGAATATTATACACTGAAGCTGGAACTTTTCCAGTAAACGAATTATCCGAAAGAGACAGTTTTTCGAGGTTAGGCAAAAACTTCAAGAAGTTTAAGTCACCTGTAAACTTATTGCCAGATAGATCAAGTATTCGAAGACTTACTAGAAATGAAAACTCAGCTGGAACATCACCGGAAAACCGGTTGTTCTTGAGGTTTAAAACTTCTAAATTCCGGCAATGACCAATTTCACTAGGAATTTGGTCAACGAGTTGATTGTTAGGAAGAGAAAGTTCTTTGAGCTCAGAGAATTGTTTGATTACGGCAGATAAGGTTCCATTGAGCCATTCCGAAGCAAGACTGATTCGACTGACTCGGAATATCTCTGAATTTCCAGAGAAAGTTCTTCTCTCACAGTATATTCCAGGTGAGTTGCAAGGATTTTCTAGCAACTGATCCTTGAAACCCAAGCTTTTTTTGAAAATTACGACAGCATCGGAATCTGAAGGGTCCAGATTTAATCTGGCATGAATTAGGATAGCTAGGGAGAGAATAATGAAAAGAGAAAATTGAAATTTTGCCGGGAAAGTAGCCATTTGTGTCGGAATTCGATTTTCTGATTTGGGTTTTGGAGGAATAAGTTTAGGGCCTGCTGGCGGCTGGCCACTTGTGATGAGTTCAGCACTTTCTGAATCGTCCTTATATTTAGAAATAAATTTTCCGCGTGGACCAAATAGGCAAGAGGGTTGATAATTACCAAGAAGTAGATGTTTGACGTCAATAGCTCAAGTTACTAATTTATCCTTGTATTATCAAACAAAAAAAGAAAGAAAATGTTTTCCTATTTCAACAAACCATTACAAAGGGAGTTTTTAAGAATCTGCATTTAAATTTTGCATTTTTATATTTGTTTGGAAAATAATTGCAAATTTTTATATTTGTTTGGAAAATAATTGCAAAATTTAAACGAAGGGCATTGCTCAAATTTGATTGGATTGTTTATTAAAAGTAAATACTCCCCCTCCGTACCACATATATAGGCGGAGGGGGACAATTCTCTTAGATTAAGAAAATTGTTTTGGATTCATAATTTTTCATACATTTTCTTATTTTATCCTTTGTCCTATTCGCACTACTCCATCCGTTTCAAAAAGGCAGTCCGCTTTGATTTTGTCAAAATATTAAGTAGATCATAATATTTTACTTGACTACCCTTAATTATTTACCTATTTTATGTTAATAAAAATGCAAGTATTAAAATCTGCCTAAAATTGTTAAGAGGATTATAAATAGGAAATAAAAAAGGAAAATTAAAAGATATCGAATTTATGGAGTATAAACTCTTTAGAGAATTTAATTCTTGGAGCCAAATATATTGTCTTTTGAAAGGAATGAAGGATATATTTGTTTCTTTAATTGTACAAATTTCTTTAATATTTTAGATTAAGTCCCATTAATATGCATTTATTAATATAAAAAATTAAATGCTATAATAGAGAGTTCATTGAGAAAATACGCTTATAAACAGAAGCTGAACACAATTTTGAAACTGACGGAAATTGAATAGAAGACGGTCTTTTTGAAACAGAGGGAGTACAATTTTCCATGCACAATAAATAAGGGCATTTAGGAGAAAATTCATCTTAGAAATAGGACTCCGCCTATCTAGTGAGACAAATAAAGATCAAAATTCTGCGTATATAATAGATGAGGAGGGAGTAAATCATTTTTATGGATCGAACATGCTCTTCCCTTTAACATCACGACTGTTTACTAACAATTATGAAATATGGAACATTTTTAATTGGCAAAAAAGTTACCAGTTTAGTCGATTTTTGTTTAATTTTTTGGAAGTTCTGCCGTAAAAAAGTCAGCAAACATCTGTAGTCTGTTATCACTAATGGCTAATATCATCCAGAAATGGTTCACGTTTCCAAGGTCTATTTATTACTAATTAATTGTTGAAGCTAGAAAACGAAGGCGGCCAAAAGTATACTGTTGACTTGGACTTTTTTTTAGAGGAGGGTAGTTTCGTCAAAACCTGAATGAAGTGGTCCCCATGACTCAATTATTTTCCGGGTGAGTAATTAATGGTGCAAAGACAAAGACCAAAGACCTTCTTAATTCCAAGTCTACTAAGTCAAAGTCCACCATTCCTGTAAAAACCGTTAGATCAATATATTTGGACCAGAGATCACGTTAGGTTGATAAGTTGAAATCAACGTCTCATAGGTAAGATCCTTCTTAATAGCTTATCTATAACTTTTATGAAGAATGCTTCTTGGAAATTCTTGATTGTAAACTTGACCCTAGTCATCACAATCTTAACATACCAATCCTCAGTTTTGGTCCAATCTGAGCACCTTGTAGTCAAGAATCTCAATATGTAAGCACCTTGTAGTCAAGAATCTCAATATGTAAGTAGAGGAAAATGAAGTGGTCATCTATAGTCAGGCTCAAGTCAGACGAGTCAGCAAGGACAACCATCCTAGTAACCAGATAGTATTTTAAGCCAAATAGTTTTTTGTTTTTTGTTTTTTTTGGCTTACTAGCATTTCACGTTCTCAAAAAGCTTGGACATGACTTGGGAATATTATTGAGCTTTTATATATGGGGTACAAAATTATTAGTACAATGTTTGAAAATTGGGTAAAATCTCCTTGCTGTTTAGCCTGTTTTTCTTATTATTGCATCTATTTGTTGGGTTTAATTATTTTAGTTGTCACAACATTGATATAAAGTGTACAACTCCATGGGACGACCACATTCTGTACAGGAAAGTTCATGTGTTTTCCCAGGTGTCATTCCTGGAAGTACTAAGCATGAGCAATGCTCATGACTAGGGTACGTGTCTAAAGCTCTAGCTATTGCTTGAGCGAACCCATGTTGTTCAACATTTGTCTTCCATTCATTAAATTTCGCTAGTACTTCTACCATTTTACTTCCATGAGCTTTCACTATTTCTCCTGATCCTTTTGTTAAAATGGCCCATCCATCACCACTTCCATCAAATGTAAGCATTGTTGTAATTTCGCGCATCATAGGATCATTATCAATGGAACGAGTGTGTTGTAGCTTAGAATACCACATGCTTTCTAACCTGTCCCAGAAAAACCTGATGGACATGGGATCTTGCCAACAGTGACTTAGTCTCTCCTTCATGATAATGTCTATAATATTCTTCACTTGTTCCTTCGGGTTGCTCTTTCCTACATAGAGCATTTCTAGGTTTGTTTTGGATTCCTGCACTACGCGTTGCATGGTTGTAGCGAATATTCTGACCCAGTTGATATCTTCACCTCCATACAAGCAGACAAACTTGTCTTCCCTTATCTGTAACAAGACAGTCAAATTATTCTTTTTTCCTTATCTCACCATAAACTTTAATTTTGCCTCATAATTCAATAGAGTTAACTTACCCAATCTAGCACGGTAGGATCAATCCCATTCACAATGAACTCGATTGTCCATTTCTCTGAGTCCCACAAGTCCGCTTCTCTGATGTTAGTAAAAGGGAAGGCCGTGATTCCCCAAATCCACATCATGTGGATGGCGTTTTGACAAGTAACTTTCCCTTGTTGATCCAATACCACTATTATCGGTTTCTTTTTTTCAAAGTGCCACTGCTCCTTAATGAACTGGATTGCTGCCGGATCAAGAAATGAAGGGTGGTACAAGGAGTACCAGGGCATTGAAGACCTAACCCGATCGAACTCGTGTTGCATAGTATCAGTCCATCCCATGCTTTGGGTTGTATCATGGACCGGGAGCCAGATCATTTCATAAGGACTCTCGGACTTTCCTAGATGGACATCATTGTATATTTGTTCGAGAATTATGAGCTCTGCATGACATATCTGCGGGTCTGATATCAATAACATCACTGTCTTTCTTCTTAGTGCTTCAACTCCTACCTGTTCATCTTGGTGAGTGTCAATCAGTTACTGAATTGAGAAGCCTAGAGCAACAAAGTGACATAGTGAGAGAGATAGAGTACCCTTATCTTGGAGGATCCATCAATCAAAGGTAGGGCATCCTTGGTGCAAAGTAATGCCTTGAGAATCTTCGTGTTGTTGGCTTGGGTTGTTCGAAAGAGTTCGACGAGATTTTCATGCACTTGTTTGTGTTTTTTATGTTCTGCACCGTTGCAATGAATTTACATTGATTCTTTTAACACAATTTTGTTTATTCAATACAAGGAGTTGTAAGGCAGACTGAAGGTAGCTGGATTACACATATATACAGTTTACTGACCTATTTCTTGGCGGCAACTGTTGATTTCATGGCTAAGATTTCCATGTATTCTGTCAATTTTGTGATCCCACGACGGTAGTGAAAATTCCCAGGGCTCCATCATTCTGTTAACATGGTCATATTTAAGTGAATGACAACTAAATAATGGTAATTGATTATATAATTATTTATGAACATACTGGTCAGAGACTATCAGGAGGCCGTTGAACTGAGAAATGCAAGCCATTATGCATTGAATGGTCCAATAAACAGCAGGTTGAATCAGTAAGGTGGCCCTCGACAAGGATGAAGAGTCATCATCCGTGATATATCCAGCAGGTAGCTCGAAAAACTCCACTATTGTTTCTGTTATGCTTAGAATCGACTGAATTAGCTTACTTATGGCTTTTATCAACTCTGTTTCCGATGATTTTTTGGTATTCGTACTACTACTACTAATGTTTTGCTCATTATGATGAAGAATCGATAAGCCAATGGGAAGCTGCTTAAGAACTGATATCGACCTAGCCATGGGGTTAACCATATTAAGTTGAGAGGTGAGCAAACAATCACCATAATTCACGGCGAATGCTGCTAGTACCATCACCAACTTTACTTCCCATGAATACCTAGACACTGTTATGAATATTCTCTTAGCCACCTCTTGTTCTTCCCATGGATCTCCGCTCTCAGTGTAGCACAATATCTGCATCACATCATTGTTATCATTATCACACACATATAATATAATCACTTTAACAAAGAATATCAATTAAGTGACTATTATTTCTGTAAGACCTCGGTTCTGATTCGTAGGATATCGTGTGCCAATAATTTGAGTAATCGAGGATTGTTGTTCATGCCCCGAAGAAGATCAAATTCTGGTTGCTCCTCCTATGCATAGAAACCACAGTGAGAGGCTGAGTTAGTGTACATATATATCTTTAGTAGGTTGATTTCCTGGTTTATAAATGCAAAGATTTTGGTGCAGAATTTAGTACCTGATCACTAGGTGAGATTGCATATTTTAAGATATCTTTGACGATACATAAGAGTGATCTAACATTGATTGTAATATTTTCTGGAAGATCTGTGGCGATGATATCAGTCATCACCCCAACTCTAGGAAGAGAATCATGGGGTTCTCTATCCATCATCTCAGTGTTCCCCATTGTCGTTGTTGTAGCTTCTTGTTTTGCTGTTGCACCCAAAGAAAGTTTTTAGAAGGAGGTTTTTGATGGTGTTAAGATTAATGTGGTTGGTGGCAACTTAAATATAAAAACATAAGGTTAGGAATCTAGGGAAGTGAAATTTGTGCTTTACTTGAGAGAATTCCTACTTCCTTTATAGTCACTTGCCTGGCTTTGCACTCATGTGTCGTAAACCTTAATGCAGAATCAGTTTCTACCTAATGTCGCAAGTCATCTTTTGGATATCGAAAGCAAGATGTTTATACTTTTTCTAGAGACCCCGGCATCTGAAATGAAATGAGGATAGATTTTAGTAAATCTTCATTCACAATTCACATAAAGAAGTGTTACTAGATGACAGAGATTTGTAATTTTGTGGTGCCTGATTCCGTGTAGGTTACAGGGGACTGTTACAGTCCCCACACATATCGAATATCATATCCTAGCTAACTAAGTTGGTAATTTCCGCTATCATTGCGTGACTACAACATGTTTGTGTGCATCTGACTCAACGTTTGGATTTGAATGAACCCCTAACTCGATGTGAGTCAGATGTCAGATTGTTTGTTTTTATTATGAGTCATATCAGATTCGCTATCTGACTCAGGATTAACCCCTGACTCGGATCCATTTGAGCCAGGTAACAAAATGTCACGGACTTATGAGACCAAACCACTGACTCACATAATTTTGAGTCAAATGAGTCAAATCTAACTAAAAAATAAACATATTTAGTCAAATCCAAATAAGTCAGGTGATTTTAGTCAGATCTAAGTGAAGTCAGATCCAGAAAAACAAAACAACAAACATGAAGTCTGATTCAACTCCAGTTATAATTTGGGTTACTCGTATCTGACAAACGAATCAAGACTTATCTCTCCGGCCCGAAGATTTAGGGACCCCACATCTGAAATGAGGTTAGATATTTGAGTCAAATTTATGTTTTCAGCATGCAAGTAAATCTTCATGCACAATTCACATAAAGGAGTGTTACTAGATGACCAGATTTGTAATTTTGTCGTGTAGGTTACGGGGGCCTGTTACAGTCCCCACACATATAAATGCCTTTTTGGTAATTCCCACTATCATTGCATGACTGCATCTGATTCAGCTCCAGTTATGATTTACGATACTCATCTCTTACAAACGGATCAAGACTAATCTCTCCTGCCCGAAGATTTATGAATTCAACCTGAACTGCAAGTAGCTAGGAAAGTAGGATGGTGATTCTAGGGCAAGTTCCCTTTTTTATTTTTTTATTTTGCTTTACCAAACCAAATTTAGGCTGATAGAAACTTGCACCATGTTTTTTTACTTCTGAATATTGTCAAAAGTTTTCATGAAAATGTTCTAAAATTTTCCATTTTGAATGTGGTGAATATTCTTTCTTGCCCCGAAAAGTAAGCGACAGAATAAGGGAAGTTTTGAAACAATGTCCACCTTTAATTTTGCAAGTACTTTCCTAGCTTTTACCTCTGTTGTTCTTTTGCTCTGTTCTCTTAGGAAGAATAGTTTTTTCCGAAGAAGAAACATTTGTCACGGTGAACCATGAGACTTAAGAAAATGCTGAACACAACCCTACCTTTTTAGTTTTAACTTTGTAGTTATTGTATAAAGAGAGTTAATAGTAAATAGAAGTAGCCATTATATATTATCTTAGGAGATTATTACAAACACATGCGAAATTAAATCCAAGCGAAGGAGAGAAGAATCCCCTTGCCATCATAAGAAGCTACAACAGAAGCGTAGCAATATAACTTTAAGTAGTGGTAAGAAGTAAAAAACAACAACCTCATTTTCCTACTTAGACAAACCCGATAAACAATAACAAAATATTATTATATTTATTATATATCAATAGATTTATAATCCCTTCATACTTTGAGCTTAATCGGTGCAGCAACGGTACATGATGTACTTCTCCATGGGGCGACCACATTCAGCACAAACCACCATTTCGGGGATGCTTCCGCTGGTCCCTGGCAGTATGAGGCGGTTGCAGTGATGTGGAGTGTGAAGCTGATGCAAGTGATCAGTAAGTGCAGGTACGAATCCTTTAGGTTCAACGTGTTCCTTCCATGCATCATACTCTGTAAAGGCTGTCAAAATCGTTTCTCCTTTAGCTTTCGCCATGTCAAGACCCGATCCCCTGCTGATCACAGCCCACCCTTGATCACTTCCATCAAAACTCAACATTGTCATGATCTCTTGCATTATCGTGTCATTTTCCACAGTCCTGCCGTGTTGCATCTTGGAGTACCACATACTCTCTAGCCTGACCCAGAAGAACCAGATTGATGTGAGATCTTGCCAACAATGGCTAAGTTTCTCCGTGGTTATGGCGGCAATGTTCTTCCTCACCCGTTCTTTAGGATTACTCTTTCCCACATACACTAGTTCTAAGGGAATTCGTGCTGCCTGTGCCACATTTCTTGCTGTGGTAGTGAATTTTCTGATCCACTCTATGTCTTCACCTCCATACAAGCAAATGAATCTCCCTTCACTAATCTGTTTTAGAGAGACAAAGCATATGCAGAATGTGACATAGAAATTAGGGAAGGGCATGTGGAAGGAATGCATTACTATACAGTAAACTAAACAGTACATACCCAGTTTAGAATCAAGGGATCAATGCCATCGACTAAGAGTTCAAGCCTCCAAGATTCTTCCTTCCATAAAGCTTCCTCCCTCATGCTTGTGAAAGGGAAAGCAAGGCTTCCCCATATCCACATCATGTGGAGTGCATTAGGGCTAACAACCCTTCCTTGTGGGTCCAACACCACAAGGATGGGTTTCTTTTGGAAGCGCCATACTTCCTTGATATACTTAATGACTGCTGGGTCCAGCAAAGAAGGATGGTGAACTGTATACCATGGCATCAACATCTGCAAGTTCTCAAATTGCTTTTCCTTGGGTTCAGTCCATGGCAACGTCCTATCTACGATAGGAAGCCACACTACCTCATATTGACTCTCAGTCCTAGTTGGCTGGTGCCTAGATTCCCTGTACATTTGTTCCAGAATTGAGAGCTCCTCTTGGGATATTTCGAGGTCTGTTATCAGCAGCAACACGTTTTTCCTCCTCAACACATCAAGGTGAACCTGTTTCATGACATTTACATACATGCAAAAATTGTTAATAAATAGGGCAAGGTGCAGGTTGGTTAGGGTTTTAAAATATGAACACAAGGCATATAAAGGAAACCAGTGAAGATAAAGGAAATGGTGGGTGAGAGTAAAACCCTTTTCTTGGTGGAACCTTCAACCAATGGTGGCTGATCGTCGTGTGCATAAATTAATGCTCTTAGGATCTTCATGTTGTCAATGTGGATTGTTTCAAAAAGGCGTACAAGCATTTGATAAGCTTCAATGTGTCTTTTGCCATCTGCATTCACCAAACAAATTACTAAACGCTGTTGTGAAATGCATTAAGGAGTTTTAGCTGGTTTTTCTTAGATCATGATAGAGTCCGAAGCGAATCCATAGTGAAAAACATAAAAAACCAGGTTCGTATTACTCTAGGTTCCGGATTGAATCTGTAGCATCTATCTACATTAGTTTCTACACCTATGTGTTGATGGCAAATAGACAGTTAATACTTGGTGAGGTGACCACGAATGTTGTTAACTTATGATCCAACGGAATCTATAGAGGAGAACAGCAAAAACCAGGTTCATGTCACTCTAGGTTCTATGGGGTTCAGGATTGGAATCTGTAGCATCAATCTATATAATATCATTAAATCATCATAGAGTCCCAGGGAATCCATAGTGAAAAACAGCAAAAACCAGGTTCATATTGCTCTAGGTTCTATGGGTTTCGAGATCGGAATCTGTAGCATCAATCTATATGTTGTACACACCTATGTGTTGATGGCATACAGACAGTTGCTTGGTGAGGTGACCATGAATGTTGTTAACTTTATGAGCCAAGCTTGAAAGTTCCCAAGCTTCAGTAGTTGATGTTATGTACCTGAAAGTGAATAGATCTTGTTCAAGCAGATAGTAAAGATCCTGAGCTGAAATAAGCTAGATAATAGATTATCCAAATCTACTATATGGAGAAAAAGAGGAGAAAATAACATACTCATGACCCAGGCCAATGAGACCAATCATTTGGGATGAGCATGCTACGACACTTCTAATTGTCCAATAGGCAGCAGTCGGAATATGGGCTAGGGCCATTGACATGGCTGGTGTGTCGGCTGTAATGTACTGAGCTGGAAGGTCCTTGAACTCAACAATGCAGTTTGTCACATCCAGCATAGCCTTGGTCAGATGTTTGAGGGCTTCAAATCGAGGTCTAAACATCTCACTGTGCTCCAATATGTCAGGTAGCTGTTTAAGGAGAGCAACCGACTTGGCGAGGTTGTTGGTAGTGTAAAGCTGGGCAACGAGCCAAAACTCGCCATAGTTGACAGCAAATGCTGCTAGAGCAATCACTACCTTTGCATCCCATGAATAACTCGACAGTGTATTAAACAATGCAAGAGTAGTCGTGTGAGCATCTCCTCCTCCCGAACATTTGCAGGATATCTATAATAGTTTTTTTTTCCTTAAAACTTTTATACAAAGAACATTCAAATTAAGATCAAGAGAAGAGGAAGTAAGTTCTTTGCGCACCTCGCATGAGATCTTATGAATTGTATAGGATAATGCTTCAAGCATGCCAATAAAATCCACATGATGAGTCCTGTCATCCAGGGCATCCATATGCGCTTGCGTAGTATCCTGCAGAAAATCGCACAAAATCCATTATAATCAAACTCAGCGCCACGGTATTGTTGTTAATCATAACTGAAGCCATGCTTGTATCAGAGATAGAGATGGAGAAGGAGAGTACGTGTTCATGAGCAAGAACACCATCAAGAGAAGGAGTGGCACGATGAAGGATGTCTTCAACTATATGAAGTAAAGGTTTAACATTGACTTCACGACCATCAGGTGCATGAGTACCCTGAATTTGTCTCATCATTACATTATCATCAGACGATGAGAACAGATGACGGTCACCTCTCAGTAAGGAATTGTTTTGTTGAACAGGTACCAGTTCATTATGTCTATTATTCAGTAAATGGGAATTTGTATTCTGTTGAGCAGTAACAGGCAGAGGATGCTGCCCTGGGTGCTGTCCCCCATGCTGTACCGGATGCTGCACCGGAAGCTGAACTGGATGCTGCACCGGGTGCTGCACTGTTGAATTCATCAGTGTTGGTTGTTGCAGTGGCATTGTTTGTACTGTCTGCACAGTTTGAGGTGATCTCAACAATGTTGGTGCCACTGCAGGTTGTGCACCTTGTTGTGTCACTACATTTTTCATCCCTCCCGACATTATTAAGTAGCACAGAAGAGGAAAAAATAAACTAAAGGAGCTCTAGAGAGAGAGAGAGAAAACAAAGGCTTTGTGTTCTGTGTGGTGTTTTACTTCTTGCATTCTCAATTAGTTTTTATAGTAACTGAAAAGTAAGCATATTAAACACATGGAATAAAGCCAATTGGAACATCTGCCTTGTTTCCTACGTTGTCTTAGTTCCCTACCTTAGTTTTAGAACCTTGGGTTTAATTCTTTTTTTAACCTTTTTATGAAGTATTTTCGTTTGCAATCTTGAAAATTTTCTTGAGATTTGTGTTTTTATCAAGCCTAATATATGTGCACCAATCCATGTGAAGGGTGCCAAGTAACATCTATCATCTAGCCATTTTTACTGCTAAAAGTGAAGTATTTACTGTAATAATGTTCAATTATATATATTTTTGATCGATAAATTAGTGCTGATAAGTGATGAGTTTCAGTTCCAGGTCTTTGGTATCATCACTCAAAGACTTTACCACTGTACTACAGTGACATCGGCAGGTTCCAACCATGTTGAGTTTTATGGTTTGAGCTATCCTCTATGATATTAGTGTATAAAATGTGTGGGTAAGTAAGAATCTATATAGTTAACTCTGCTTTTACTACATTTGCTCTAAATGAATGTCTAAAGTATTGTTTAATTTAGGAGATCTACTGGGATATTCGTTCTACTTTTCTAAGTTTCTTTGAAATCTCTGTAACAGATTTTTGAAATGGATAAGTTGATGATGCTGACTGAAACCCGAGACAAGATAATTGCTTCCTTACTTGATACCATAGTTTTCTTACTATTATTGTCTGTCCCTTGAAAAGAAAAGAAAGTTAAAGGATCTGATTCTTTGCTTTAATAGCTGTATTAGATTCTGTGAAATTCCCTTTACCAAAGCCATTCCTAGGGGTGGTCCTTTTATTCTTTCCTTCGGCACGTAAAGAACTTACAAAATATTACCCAGGCCATTACTTAGATCTATCAGATAAACATTAACTAGACGAATCCTTAGTAAATTGAACTAAGTCGTGTTTCTTGGACCGAGCAATGGATGGAGGTGACTCCAGCATAAATGAGGGATAGTATGTGAAATGCCTGTGATGGATTGGTCTGAAAGCTCGGTTAGAGACTTAGAGAAGTGTTTTGAAATGATGTTGTGTTCAGTACTCTTTTATCTATTGCCTAGGAAAAAGAGATAGCAGAATAAAGTAGGACTTCATGGGACCTTGAAGACAAAAGGCAAAGCTGAATGAATGCCA
The DNA here is from genome assembly GCA_023531105.1 of Papaver atlanticum. Lineage (NCBI taxonomy): Eukaryota > Viridiplantae > Streptophyta > Magnoliopsida > Ranunculales > Papaveraceae > Papaver > Papaver atlanticum. The sequence goes on from JAJJMB010012161.1 coordinate 3,559,036, forward strand.
AAGTTCTCTTACGAAGCCTTTTTTTTTACTATATAACTCTTTTATACATGTGATTCTCATTAAAAACTTGTATTAACTGTTAAGCAATTGCTTGGATTTAGTTGGACGTCAATGAGTATATGTAGATGTGACTAATAAATCCCAACTCATACTGCACGTAATGTTCTGTTTCTACAGAAGTTACCCAGGTGCTAGGGTAGCCTACCTTTGCTTTGTCATTTGCCGTGGACTGTATTTTGTTATAATCTGTCTACAAATTGGCGACATTGGATAGTCACAAATTGGTTTCTTGGTATAGTTTTGGATGAATTGGTGTGAAGTTAGTAGGGGCCTTGGACATCGGTGTAACGGTTTTGATGACTCCTTAGGATTTGCTCGATAAGTAAAATCAAATGTGATATATTTTCTCAAAGTTGGCGACATTTTTCATTTTTGCAGATTGGTTGACCGGAAGAATGGGCGATGGCAATTTTCGAAGGTAAAATGTTAACTTTCACCCCACTCATTCTAACTGCTCAACTTTTTCATCAAGTTTATAAAAAAATGGTAGTCTTTCATATACAATAACTCTTGGCCCATAAAGTGATCATGGTAAAAAAGAAGTTATGATATCTAACTATAAAGTGTGTTTTTGTGTAGCATGTTCGATCAAACATGTTTTACAAAATTGTGACATTACCTTGTATTCAGTTAATCCTGCTTCTTAAAAGTTCAGGTAAGAGTAAATTGCTTGACCTAACTCTTTCCCAACATAGAAATTCTATTATACCCATTGTGGTTATCCATAAGAAGTCCTATCATCATTTTGACTTCGTATTTTTTTTGGAATAATAATGGAGTATCAGTGGTGATTGATTGCCGTTAAAAAGAATGAGTTCATAACCCATGGATTAAGTACACTAAAGAAATGGGGTATCACTAGTTTCAGTTGCTGTTTGTAAAACATGAAGAGCTCGAGATTTTAGAAAAATTAGAAACAAAACATTAATAACAACTCTGTGATTGATGTGTTCAGCTTGAAAATCGAGCAGCATATGCATCATATTTGCCATGTTTTTTTATTCTACTGCATTGCATTGATACACAGAAAACATTTTCATTGGACGTTTACATTCTTCACACAACACTATTCCTTCCTCTTTTTGATTGCCTTGTATGAACTCACTAACATTACAAATATAACAAGGTTCCAAGGATGCCATAGGAGGCTCAAGTGCACATCTTATGGCTGCCATGAAACCGACCTTCTCTATGTTTTCACCCCACACTTGAAAAAGCCTCAGGCACTCCATGAGTTTTCTTCCCTGTAGTTGCAGTATATCTTTTGAGAACCTTTCTCCAAACAAGGCCCAACTCTTCTCACAGTCGTCAAAATTTACCAAAGACCCTACATTTTTAAGAATGTGTTCGGCTTTTGTTGCCTTCTTCCCTAGCTTGATTTCTGATCTTTTGATATTCTCCATCCGAAGCCAAAAGAAATGCATCTTCGGGTAAGCAAGGTAACTGCTTAGTTTTTCTTGAGTTATGGTGGATATGATGTTGCTTACATGTTGATCATCATTTAACCTCCTCTTCTTACCCACATAGATAAGATCAAGCTGCAGACCTGTTTTAGTCATTTCTTTTATCCTAGTAGAAAGTTCTCTGATCCAATTTATGTCGCTGCTTCCAAAGAGACAGATTCTTCCTTCTTCTACCTGACATCATTTTGATGTAATTGCATACAAAGCCAAACTGTTTGAGTTTATTTAAGTTGGTAAAACATGAAAAACCGCGAGTACAAACTTTCATACCGGACAGTTAGGGGGAATATATTTTTGTGAACTCTTTGGGATTTATTGTTACAGTCTACAGTAGGCTTCAAAATTTTGTTTAGGAAAATGGTAGTTACTGTGGATAGACTTAAAAAGCTAGGTGCCATGAAGGTCTATGAAATAACTTAAAAAATGCTGCAAACTCTATATAGCAGTGTAGATGCACCATGTTATTTACGATTAACACAACATCAGGTCAGGTGTATGCTATATACTTTAAGTTTAGAGTACTACCTGCTTGGATAAGAGGGGATCAATTTCGTCAGCTATAAGCTGTCCAAACCAGTTTACTTCCTCCCACAGCTTTTCCTCTCTTGAAGCTGTGAAAGGGTAAGCCGAGGGACCCCATATATGTACCATATGTATGGCATTCAAGTTGGCCAGCCTTCCATTTTGATCGACTACTACCATCACTGGTTCCCCTACAAAGCCAGACACGTGTTTGAGGTAATTTACAACTGCTGAGTTAACTCGTGAGGGCTGGCGTATTGAGTACCATGGTAAAATGTCAGATAAATGTTTGAAAACTTTATTTTCCTCGTCAGTCCATGTAATGGAAGATGGAATGGGCACCCATACAATTTCATATCTTCTCATTGTTCTGTCATCGCAAGGAAAATTACTGCATGTCTGCTGCACAAGATAAAGTAATTCCTCTAGAGGTAAGATCTCTGGCTTTGAGATCAAGAGTACCACCACCTTGTTTAGTAAGTCAGGAACCCCAATCTGTAGATAACAATAATGTTGGGATGATATGAGTTAAAGTCATGATTGAAGCATTGCACATAACATACAGTGCAGACTGTAGACTAAAATCAGGAAGGATCATCTCTTCTAATTTTAATTAGGATATGTTTGAAAGCAAACCTTTTCTTGTGAACAACAATCCTTTAGTGGCTTGTCATCCTTCAGAGAGAACAGTGTACTGAGTACCTTTTGGTTATCTAAGTGAGTCTCTTTCTCAAAGAGGTCCAACAGCTTCCTGTGCAGCTTATTCTCTAATTAATGTAGGAAGATTAGAGAAAGATCATAGGGGTGTTTGTATTATTATCACATTTATGCATAACTAAGTTTAAATTTTCGTCCAAAAAAAAGTTGAGAAAAGTAATGAGACAGTACCAACCTATCTGCAGGTGGCATTTGTCAACCTGTTTCCGCAACTTACGACATATGCGGGTCACCTTGTAAACAAGGCTTGACAGCTCCCATGTAGCACTAGTGGTGTTTGAATCCAGCTTCCTGAATTTCAACAAACATAAATTACATTATAAGAGATCATTCTAAGGTAATTGATTTTCTGAACTATATTATAGAATATCTATTTATAGATGCATCTTGAAGGTAATGAATGAAGGGAAAGAACATGCACTTGCTGATCATTTATCGCAATCAAGTCTGTGATTAGAGAAGAGCATGTCAAGGTACTCCTAAGCACCCAATAGGTTGCTGCATAAATCTGAGATTTTGTATCAGATATTTCCTTGTGGTCGAGCTTTATTTGTTGCGTTGGCAGGGTTTCAAACTCGATGATACACTTGGTTACATCCACCATGGCTGTAACTAGCGAACTCAAGGCCTTGAACCGGGGATTGAACATTTCCAAGTTTGTAGGGAATTGCTTAAGCATTGCAATTGAGACAGCGAGTGGATTCATCGGGTACAGCTGTATAAGGAGGCAAAATTCACCATAGCTTGTTGCGAACGCTGAGAGTGCTACAACCATTTTTGCGTCCCAGGTAAAGTTCCTTAGTAGCTCGAATAACGACATTGTCCTTGCATGCAAATCTTCTTGTCCAGACCATTCACATAATATCTGATTTATACGGTGATGTTTTTATGAGCTCAATCATTTATCATTAACGAAGTGAAACTTTTTGCTTAGTACAAACGAAATCGAAAATCAGAAAATGAATGTTGTAAGTGTAAAATTATACTTTGACATCGTCAAGTAGCTGTACCTCACACGAGACATCGTGAATTGTTTTCCAAAGATCTTTGTGTGTTCCAGCAACCCTGTTGCTGCTTCCCAATAGCGTCTCAGCTAGTGTTTGTGAAACCTACAATTTTCTTAGAGTTAATTGACAGTGTCCTGAAATTGAAGTACCCACGTAAATAAATAAATGAGATTTTTTTTTTTTTTTGCATTTCAATTGAAAACATGGATGACATCATGGATCGTATACTACATACAGGACACGAAGCTGTTGTAGCATAGCACATGACATTCTCTATCATTTGAAGCAACATCCTAGAGTCAACACAACGGCCATCCGGATCATGAGTTAGAAGGATCTTCCTGATGATCAAGCTATCTTCTTGTTCGACTCCGAGCAGCATTTCCTAGCTAAGAAGTCAGTAATGTGGCAGCAGTATGAATGTTTGATTTGTATGCCGATTACAGAGACATCTGAACTTGGGTTATAGTTGGTAGTGTTTATAGTGATTGTGTTTCCATAATTATGTGACTTATCTACTAAAAACAAGAATAAAGTCAGAAATCAAATGTGCTCAGTACAGTATCAAATATAAAGATGTTTTTTTTTTTTTGAAGCATATAAATGTTTTGTTCTCCTCTCCTTTTGGATTTTTTGAACTCATTTTCTTTCATTTGTAAAATGTAATTGGTGTTAAATCTTTAGTGTATCAATATTTCTTCATGGGATGTCTGCTCAGTGGTCTGATAAAGTAGAGGAAATGAATGGGCTTTAACGACCATGTACAATCTTTACACTATTTTCACAGAGAGATCAGTGTATTCTGTTACCATACTCTTATTCCTACTAGACTGACATTTTTTGTTGTATTATTAATAGAAATTGAAAAGATAAGCGGAAAAGAAAAAGGTTTGAGCATCTTTTTTGCAAGCAAGAAGATTTTGTGGGGAAACCACAAAATACAACTAATAACATTTCTTTATACCTTGCGTAACTAGGTGGATTTGTGCTGGTTCTCGTGGACAAGCGACAACTCCTGTGATAAAGACCATAGAGAGTAAAAGTATGTAGATTTAATGCTTACAACAAGCGAGTCCCAAGATTGTGTGTTCCTTGGACCATTCTCATCACCAATCTCCATAGATAGGACCGGGCCGAGATTAGACTTTGTTGTCGGATGGCGGGTTGGATGCAGTCGGCTCGTCTGGCTGTAGATTTTCTACACATTTCTCTATATAAAAACAGAGTTTTTTCTAGAATATTTTTCAAGAGATTTTTTCTTTAAATAAATGAATCTAACGTTGCCAAAATAAATCAGATATAATATATTTATTCCAATCACTAAGAAATATTAATTAATTAAAATAAAATTGCACCATGAAATGTATTTGTTCATTGCGATTCTATCATAAAATTAAATCGATCATAAAATAATAAATTACCAATGTCCAATTACAAATTTTATAATTAAACTAATCCTAATTACAGTTCTAAAAGATTGATAATAGGACTAACGCTAACGGCGGCTTATAATTACAATTCCAACGAAACAAAAAAATATATAATTTGATCATGATTAAAATTTAAAACCAGAATACAAAGAGTTATGGATTACTTACACATACAGTAGATTGAAAAATGCTGCTTCTGTTTTATCATGAAAAATGATTGTTAATCCTACATGATAATCGAAAAACAAAATCATTAGTTAAAAAACGTGAATAGATAATATTAAACAAATTTTGAGAACCAGAGAATAAAATTGTTAGATTAAGAGTGCAATTGAAAACATGAACGGGTTTCAAAGTATTTTTCTCACTGTTATTTCCTTTCATAAAAAAAAAACAAAAACAAAAAAATCGTGCAAGATATGCTCAATATATATTCTGGGTAAATGATTCAAGTAGTTTCGCTATTTAAAGAATACTAATATAAAAATAAACATCAAATGTTATTATTCTTAAGATATCCCAGAATTGAAAGGCAGGATATAATACAATATTAACTTTAATTAGAATTCTGGATATTTGCCTAAGAATATTACCAAAAACCTAAAAATATAATGTACTAAATATAAAGGACAAAATAATCTTTTTAGGTTTTGTTGACATATATAACATTAAATCCGAAAATTATTTTATCTCCCTCTATATAAGAGAACAAGTCAAGCATCATTCACACGATGTTGCTTCTCTGCTCAGCTCTGGCTTGATTTTGTATTTGATTTTTTTTAGGGTTTTGATTTTATTGATGCTTCCTCTGATTATTGGTTGTTGTCTTTTGTTTTGCAGATATAGGGAAAAATGTGGTTGAAAGGCATATTACTCCTCTATTTTGAATATACAGTTGGAGTAATCTTTTTTTCGCTTTGAATTCGTCATCATTATTTTTTAAACGTAAAATTCTTTATTTTTGCAGGATTTATTGATGATTATGGGAATTTTGCATCTCTTTATTTTTGCAGGATTCTTTATTTGTACAAGTGCTTCTCTTCTGCTCCTAAAATAACTTGATATTTTCATTAGATTTTTTTTTTTAGGGTTTCGGTTCTTACGATGCTTCGTATTATATGTGGTTGTCTTTTGCTTTGCAGAAAAGTTTGTTTGATTGTTGCTATTTCTCTACTATGAATACAACAGCTTGTATTCAGCTCGGGTAATTTTTTACTTGCTCATCTTAGATGTAAATTATTATTATTTTGTTTATTTTTTGTCTTTGCAGGATTTATTGATGAAACATTCAAACCATGCCATCAAGATCCTCCGTTGATCTATTGGCGCACTTTTTGATCAAATAATTTAGGTTTTCGTAAGCAATAGTAGTCATCTGCCAGTGGCTGAAACGAGAGTTGGCGAGCTTTTTCCTTCGCCCTAAGAATTTCCCCATTTTCTATACCAACAAACATTCGCGTTGTTGGCGAGCTTTTTCCTTCCGATAGAGTTCCCTGTACAAGTTTGCCAGCTATTTTTGGTTAGCGCCATCAATTCAAACTCCTCAACAGCTTGCCTCTGTGCAAGAATGTCAGGCAACCATAAAAGGTTATAGACTTCTTGAGTTTTTTTTTTTTGCGTTGTCGATTCCTAGAGATTTCTTAAATAGTTTAGCAATGAATTCGAACGGCTTTGACATGACGGTAATATATTTTTGTTTCATGTTACAGCCGAATTCACATCACTAAGAAGACTGTCGTAATCTCTATAAGTTTCAACACCAAGGATTCTCCCTAACTTCCACTTTCATTTCCATGGTGTCTTAAGAATTTGCATCTCTTATTGTTGTACAAGTGGTTACATTAATTTTTGTTAGTTTTATGCCTAATTTTCAGATTTCAAGTTTTTACAATTTTATGTTACACTCATATTCTCTGTTATCATCTATGAAGTTTTGACGGGTATTTTTTTGTATATATAGGGAGATGGGGGCTTTGTTTGTGAAAGACACCCTACCAATGATTGTGAAGTTTGTTTTTATTCTTGGAATTCAAAGAGTTCTAAAACTGTTTTATTTGGTTTGTACCAATTTTGTATATTACTGTCATGTGCTCGAATATTATTGTCAGGAACATATGTGTAAATGACTTAAAGAAGAATGAGAAATCTCTAGATGGAGGGCAGAAGACTTAGCTAAATTAATGAAAACCAAAAAAAACTAAAAACGAAGCGAATGAAGCGAATCAGATATGTATGCGAGTGGTATGCGTTCTATTTCTTCTTCTTCTTCCTTCCTTTATTTATTTATTTTATTGTATTACTTCCATATGAGGAACCGAAGTTGTTGCTCACAGAAATATTTATTAGGACATTGTCCCCTGAGAGGGGTTTCTCAGGTAGAAGAAGACCATAACTCCAAGACAGATTTACAAATTATAGCATTTGTGATTTACACGTATACTCATTTGGTGGAAGATATCTTATTAAAGTCCCATTAGAGTTACCATTAAACATAGGGAAGACCGGAAGGGAGTCTGGTAGCTTATTCTTTAAACTAGGAGCATTTGGCAAAAGACGCACGTATGTGTTGCCCCCTGCTATAAAATGTTAGTTTGAGGGAAAAAATAATTTGCACGGACCTTAGTACTTGTAATTAAACATTCGATCTACGATGTGTTAAAATACGATAAGTTGTAGTTTCTTTTATTGTGATACTTTCTTTTGCATGAGGCCGGCGACAATCTATAAAAGACCAACTATACTCACACTCCATATCCCAATGATGAACGGTCCAAAAAAGAGAAAAATACATATGGAAGAAAATATTATATTTGAAGAAAGTGGAACAAGTACTATAGGCTTTTAAGATACTGCACTGCACTGCAATCCAATATGTTTTTCAAAAACTAGATGATTAATGTTGCACCAGTGCCGGACGACAGTCCAACAAAGAAAGTCTGTATATTGCAACGGAAAATATTTAGCAACGCATATAATTGTTGTTATCTTTATACTAAGGTTAATTTTAATGCAAATACTAAGGTTATATTTAATGCAATATTGTTTCCATTTCGGTTTAATATGAAGTAGTTGAAGGTAAAACTGATCGATTATTAAATTTTAGGAAAAGATGACCGATTGCATCGAGATGAATAAAATTGAATAAAACTGTGGCAATTGTATTAGACCACGTTTTCTTTCAGGACGTAATAACAGAGAATCTATTTGAGTTTTGATTGATTTAATGACGCTTAACAATAGCTAGGGATAATATCTCTATGATTATCCACCAATTTTGGAAAAGAAAATTATCCACCAATTTTGGAAAAAGAAAAGACCAATACTCATTGAATTCAATCAATTTAAAAAAAGAAGAAGATGTGCAACTATATTTTAATCTCCATAGTGGACGTAAAAGGACTCATTGCCTTCGTTCGTCTAATAAGTTATTTACATTTGTCTTCTAAAAATTTAATTTTCTTTTTAATAAATTATTACTAGAAATTTTATCTTTAATTATTATTTGAAAAAGATGAAGAATTGTTTAGCTAATAATGATGCGAATTGTGGTTCTGGTAGATTTCTCTTTCATAGAATAGATATGGCTATTCAAAAGAGTGTTGGAGCTCAGCTGGTAGCGAGACTCCTATCCAATTTCGTATGTAATTATTCTCTGACTAAGTTATATTTTGATCAATAAATATCTAAAACTTGCTCTTATCAATAATATAATAATTTTTTTAATAAAAATGATTCAAAAAAATAAATTAGTAATATCTTTATGATATTTTTTGTTCTCAGATAAATTATGGATTTAGCAAGAAAAAGACCCATGCATAGCACCCAATGTGATCAGAATATAATCTCCCAATGTGATCAGAATACATTCGTTGCGCTGAGATGAGACACACGACTCTCTTCAATATGTTGGAACTCATGAGTGCGTAAATAACTATTATTCAAACAATCCACATTCGTGCAATATATTTGCGGCAATTTGTAGAATGCATCTATTAGTATTATTAGTATATATATGGAGATTGGTGATTAGGTACGAAAACGACCAATGGTCAACAAATCTTGATCTTATCATAAGAGTTCAGTTGCCTTGACATTTTTTTGATGGATATAAAATCATGTTGTATTAATATATTTTTTACTCTTTTGGTGCAGGTAAATGAAAACTTTTCTTTTTAGATGGTCGCACCGCATCGTGATACTAACGTAAGTTATGTGTTTCAAGGGTGGCCTCTAATACAAAGTTCGATTTTGGTTTCCACGATCAAATTTCAGAAAGCATCAATTTTAGTTGGTCGCCTTGGTTGGCAGGGAATATCAATTAGGTAGACCATGTCCAGGACAAGAAATGGTGGTGAAGAGTATGCATGTTTTTTCTGTTTACATTTGTTTATTGATTTTGGTGAATCGGAATATCAATAAAATATCCGGTTTATCTACTTATAAAGGGATAAATTTATGGTCGAGATGTTTGGTTTACCATTTGGATGTATTATGATATTCAGGAAAGTCTTTTCCTTTTTCACACCTTTTTTGCGAGGTATCTGTCTTGCTTTCATTTTACTATTTTGTATAGGAAAAACAGGCGCAAAACAACTAAAAAAGAACTTAAAGAGTAAACTCTGGAAGATCCAGGAGAAAGGAAATAAACCATACAACCATATATAATCAC
>JAJJMB010012161.1:3568913-3737725 GCA_023531105.1 Papaver atlanticum
AGATCCAGGAGAAAGGAAATAAACCATACAACCATATATAATCACTTTGTAGACTTCAAGAACAATAATAATATAGGGAGACCTTAAAGTTCATTTTCAACGGACATGGCAAGTGGAGCAACCACGACTCTCGGTAGCCTTCCACAAAAGTATTTTCGGATATGGCAAATGGTTATTACTGTAATTTCTTATTTCATAGATCTTCCAAAAAATAGCTAATCAATAAACAAGGGAGAACGACTACATCTTATGATCTTAAAGTCGGATAAAATTCACAAGAATGTGCTAAATTAAGCAGCAATATATGATAGTCATGGCATGATTTTATAGCTTCGATTTTCAATGAAAAATATAGACATCTCCCTGGAAATCTAAGATTGCACTTCACGAATCAAACACGCATTATGGTTGCCAAAGATATTGAAAATATTCCATTGCATAATTTAATTTTACCGTACAAGAAGATATTCTGATACATTACACAAGTAATTTCTTAAAATTATATCTACATTTTGATCCTATTTTGTATTTGATTCTATTATCTCTATGTTATTTAGATCCTGATTAATTTATTTATGTGAATTTCATGATTTCCATATATAAATATTCTTAGGAAAATCATTATCTTTCCTAAGAATATCAAAAGAAAAGGAAAATCAAAAGAAGACCGTTACGATACCAAACAAAAACATTATTTGGTATCCGTTTTATCTTAATTAATTATTTGCCAAAGAATCTCATTACATAATCGAGAAGGAGGAATAAAAGTATAAAGCAATTGAACAAGATTCTTTTTTAGAGAGTATGATGCATCGAGATCTTAAAGATGCTTATACCGATGAAGCATAGACACATAATGATTGGATGGGGCTAAAAGATGCAAGAATATATCGTGAGCTCTAAAAATTTAAAGATCATCGAAATCTGAAGAAAGACCGGAGCGGGCTAACTTTTAATAATTCTATTTACAGAGCTTGAATAATTCTATTTATGAGTTTTGAATGTTACTCTTTATTAAATTTTGATTAGTTTTTAATAACATTTTTTCTTAATGGAAGTAATTTTGTAATATTGCCCATGATTCCATAAACGAGAAACAGACCCGTACATCGCACGGGTGCAAAACTAGTCCATGGAACATGACAACTATATTTTGATCAGCACAGCTGTTGTGGACCTTGTGGTCCTTAGAGAAAGGAAATCGGCCAAAGGGGCAAAATCACAATCACACTATTCATACTCAACTTGAATAGGAATCGGTCTTTCAACTGTAATCGAAACCCCGATTTCGAGTCGTTAAATTCCAACCATCTACCACAGAACGTGTCAATTATGTACTGGTCAAGCTCTCTATAGCTTATGATTTCCGCTATCGTACGCCTCTGTCAATATCTCCACTCATTCACTCAAACCAATAAAAAATACACCATCCCTTTCTTTCTTTCTCCTCCTACAAACCCTAACTCTCCAGAACGGGAAACTAGGTAACTCTCTTTCCTTTGCTATAATTGCTCAATTTCTGCTGTTTTTGGTGTTGATCATTTGATAATTGATTAAAAAATAACTGTTAGTTGAGAATTGTGAATATTAATTTATAAACCATATACAATTTTAATCTCATATATTAAAAACAAAAAATGATGATCCGGACTTGATTGTTATACATAAGGGGATTTTGATTTTTGATTTAACTTGTCATCTTGAGTAGATGCCCAGTTGATCCAGGCCTGACTGTCATATTTGAGGCCGCTAGTTCCATTGACCTTTCTTATAACAATAGATGCCTCTCTAATATGAGGGAAAGTCGTTGTGTGGTAATACTCACAAGGTTGATACTCGGCAACTCCTAATTTACCAACAACATGACATATGGATTGTCATTTTGATTATCATTACATATTTTAGACTGTGTTCTTTTCATGAAATTTCAATTTTGCATACCCACGGATGGTGACATTATGGTATTATATTGTGTATGGTGTTCTTTATGACGATTTTACAGCGAGTTGTTTGAAAAAAAGGGAATATGGGTAAGAATGAAGCAATGGTGGTTCGATTGCAGAAGAATGGGATAATTAGTTCAAAGAAGGTAGCTGAAGTTATGGAGAGCATCGATAGGGGATTATTTGTTCCTGATGGGATTCAATCTTATGTTGACACCCCTTTGGCTATAGGGTATAATGCAACTATATCTGCTCCTCATATGCATGCTGCGTGTCTCCAACTTTTATTGGAGAATTTGCAACCAGGAATGCATGCTTTAGATGTTGGATCAGGTAAAATGGATCTTTTTACTTTCTACCCTAATTTTCATGCTTTAGCATTTAAATTATCTTGAGTCAAGAATTGTGTATTCTACATAGTTTCTTTTGCATTACTAAGGTGTATCGTGTAACATGGATTTGGCTCCATCCAGTTGAGTGTTAACTAGGTGAGGTCCTTGAGGAAGTATGAACACAGAGTAGGTTAGTGAGAATGTACACCAAACAAATAAAGTGTGTATAAACATTAGGTGGGATAACTTTGCACAATTTTTCCCAACAAACAGGTATCACTTACAAATATTTCCACAAAACTCCACCTCGTCTGCATTTTTTGGCCAACCCTCCTTGGTCTGACCTGCAAGAGGACTGATCTATGTAAAGTTTGTTTCTTGGCCTCCGATTATTTCATTAATGACTAACTTGAAATTTTCGATATTTGTGGGAGAATGCAGAAAAGTTCAAGGATATGAACTGGGTTTCCCATGTTTTCTTGTTAGTTTCATCACTTCAATAAGTACTATTCCAGATGACACTTTTTTCGCTCTAAATGGAAGCATTTTTATATGTTAGATAATTGTACCTGTAAACCAAGTAACTATATTTTTAACTTACTGCAACTTTTGAGGACTGTGTCACCTCAGATTGTATTGTTATCATTTGGAGTTATGAATAGTGCAATTTTTTATAGTTCATTTTTTCTGCTTATGGTCTTCTTTTAGGAACGGGATATCTGACTGCATGTTTTGCTTGCCGTAGTGCAAGTTGTGCAAGGCTCTGACAGGCCGGCGTAAAAACTATGTTATACTTTTATGAGATATTCTCTAGCCGACCCGGTACTTGCTACTGGAAAAGGATTTGGATTTGGATTTGGTTGGATCCCAAGGGCATGCTATCGGCATCGAGCACATACCTGAGTTGGCAAGTACTTCCCTTGAGAATATAAAAAACAGTGCAGCTGCACTGTTCCTGGAGGAAGGCTCCCTCTCTATACATGTCGGTGGTATGTTCTGTAACACATTGACTATGCATTATCCTTCAATTTTAACATGAATGGGGACATTTTAAAAGAGGATCAGTGGAACCTGTGTTGTCATTCCATGATATACTGGTCAGCCATCTGATATCCTCCTATCAGTTCTCTTGTTTTATAAGTTAATTGATCAGACTCAGGCAACCGTACATCATATTTTCATGCTTGACTAGTTCAAGAAAGTTATTACGAAGTTTCAGGAGTCTCCCCGACATGCTACATATTGACTGATACCATAGAACCATCAAAAGTTTAAAAGATACGACTGATCAAGATGATAACAGTTCCATCATTTCTTCTAAATTATGAATTTCGTCAATGCTAATTTATCATATGATTATTATTGGTTCTTATGGGTTTATTGATATGCACTTACATGGCCACAGATGGAAGGCTTGGTTGGCCAGAATTTGCACTCTATGATGCTATTCATGTAGGTGCAGCAGCTCCAGAAATTCCGCAAGCACTTATACAGCAGTTAAAGCCAGGAGGTAGATTGGTGATTCCAGTTGGTGTCGGTGTACAGAATTTACAGGTTGTGGACAAGAAAATGGATGGATCCGTCACCGTCAGAAATGAACTTGCTGTGCGTTACATTCCACTGACCAGTCTTAAAGCTCAGTTGAATGGATATTGAAAGTATGAGTGTTTCTGTTCCAAGAGATACTTAAGTTAATGCAGGATCAGAAAGACAAGGTGCGTGACAATGGGCTTGCTCTCCAATCTCCATTCTTGGTTATGCTGTATATACATTTAGTTTTGTACAGGTATAAGAATGTAATTTACAACTTACTATATCTCCTTGTAATCTGACTAAATAATATGGTTTCTGTTATTTTCATTTCATCTTTTTGCTGCTCTTACATTTATTTTCTCGCTGTAACTTCCTTTCTTTACAAACTAACACTTTGGCTATGTTCTGACAAGATTATTCATTTATGCGCAACAGGTAGCCTAAAAAGGTAGATATTGAGTAACATCATCAAAATGGGTTGTTTGGACAATGGTGCTTTTATACCGAGTAGTTCTTGCCTCGAACCTGTGGCACTTTTGCCATGAGAGTTGATTGTTCGACTTACTCATTGTTTCAGTATTGCTCCCTTCACAGAAGCACCTCCCATGTTCTTTAGGTAGCAACTCCATGGAAGTAAAGTTTCTTAAGGCACCCGCAACTGTCAATTAAAGGCACCTGTTGGCACTATCTTCTTTATTTTTAGAAGTTCCCCAATTGAGTTTACACAGATGCCAGGAGGCAATTTTATTTTTAGAAGTTGGGAGGGGATATTTTTAGAAGTTCCGGAGGGGATACACGTATATATAGGTATCAAATTCGGACCAAACGGGAAGGAAAGATTTTGTGAGCTTAGGTCAGAAGCAAGAGAAAAGTTAAGAGCTTAGGAAATTGGGTGAAAATCTCTTTGTTTCGTGCCCAAAAAAAAATGCGAGAATTTTCCGAAACTATCAAAAGAAAAGGAAGAAAAATGCGGGGCAGAGGACTCTCTATCATGTTTCGTGCAAAAAAACATTCGAGAATTTCCCAAAACTATGAGAAGAAAAATGCGGGGCAGAGGCCTCTCTAGCATGTTTCGTCCCAAAAATCTTGGTATTTTTTCCAAAACTCTTACGAGAAGAAGGGGGTAAGAATTGTAAAATTGGTTGGTGTTTGTATCTATTCTTTGAGTTCGAAATTTGTTGGCACTTTTAAAAATTCCTATATACTGATTAAAAAGAAGAGAAGAAAAATAAGGAGGAAACTGCCAGATAAAGGTGAAAAGATCGTCAAGGGCGAGAATGAGAAACAGGAAGATGACGGAGTAGAGATGGTGACTATAGTTTTGAACGTTAGTATGTGTTGCCAATGTAATGGTTGTGTTAAGAAAGTTATCAAATCCATTTTAAGTTTTGAAGGTGTTGGGAAAACTCAAAGAGATAGCGCAACAAACGAGATAACTGTGATAAAAAAAAAAGAGTTGATCCAGTAAAACTAAGAGAATATATTGCGTTAAAAACTAAAAAGAAAGTTGAACTTATTTCCCCTCTTCCTAAGAAACCAGAAAAGGAAACACCAAAGGAGAAGAAAGTTGTCAAAAAGCAGGCGCCTCAAGTGATGAGTACTGTTATTTTGAAGATTAATTTACATTGTGCTGACTGTATTAACAAAATTGAGAAGTGTATGACGAAATACGAAGGACTTGATCGTGATTCGTTCCGCGTTGCTAAGGCCAAGAATATAGTAACAGTGAAAGGAACAATGGATGTTACAGAACTCACAACTTATTTGAAACAAAAACTCAAAAGAGATGTTCATATTGTTCCGGCTGAGGAAGGCGATGGCGGCGAAGAGATGAAAGAAAATGGTGGTGGTGGTGGAAGGGACCAGAGAACAGAGGGAGGAGCTGCTAAAATATGAACACCCTCGTGCTGGTCCAAGACAAAGGGATGGGTATGGATATGAAAACGGGTATGGTCCTGGAAATGGTTATGGGGTTGATCATGTTCGTCCATATGAGATGTTTAGTGATGAAAACCCTAATTTTTGTTATATTTTGTGATCAAGTTATGGAAAAAAATTGGATATAATTTTTGAGGTTGAGTATGGGAAGTTGTGAGGTTTTTTTTCTTCCCCTTTATGTATTATCGAGACTCGTAATTACAATTACGTAAGAATCAAACGATAAACAACGCATGAATGATAGATTCAGTGACAACATGCTAAGATATTTGTGTTCAAAGTTTTATTGATCCGTTTTTAGGTATAGGCCTATTAGGATGCCCTAAACCTAGGTTCAAAACACCACTGAATTACTCTCCAAGTAATTCTAGAAGCAAACTTTTATTCCTAGAAGGAATAGTAGGAGTTTTATTCCTAGAAGGTTACAAATATAAGGAAATCGCGTAATCTGAGTATTACTAGTTTTAGCACAGATCTCAACTATAAATAGGGACCTAAGGTGCTTGTAGAGGGGCACAGGCAGAAGACTAGAGGGAATACTAACAAAAATAAAAGAAGCAACACCTAGGTCAAAAATAAACCTAAAAGGTAAACGTTGTAAGTTCTGAAGCAAAAATCAGAATTTTCTATTGTAATCTACTTGTACTTTTTTTTTCCCTATTTTGTGGCTATTTTACAAATATATCAAATTAGGGTTCAGAATTGATCAAGTGGTATCTAGAGCTAGAAGGTAATTAAGCAATGGTTACGGCGGTGAATGGAAGGGCTTCGATCCAAGGGTAACGAGATATTACCATAAGATCCTGATATTGACAAAAGAAAGAGAGTTTCGGTTTCGCTTCAAATCCATAGAGAAAGATTATGGAAAAATTGGAGGAAGAATGAAAATCATGAAGAGTGATCTGGCAGATATAAAATCAATGAAGGATGATCTGGTTGCTCTAACGGAGATGATAAAAGGATTGCAACCTACACATTTCAAATCAACAAATGGTTCTGATTCAACGCATAATAGGGAAAGACAACTAAGTTTTGCTGACAATTCTCCATTCTAAAGTGGAGGCAAGAATCGAAATCCCTGCGTACAACGGGGATTTAAACCGAAGAAGTTGGATGGATGGATCAAATCCTTAGAGGTTTATTTTAGCACTAAGGGAATCACCAATGAGCAAAGTGTAAGTTTCGCTATACTTAGACTCGATGGTCATGCTCTTATTTGGTGGGAAGCATATAAGTCAGGTTTGGATACTCCAGTGACAACATGGCAGCAGTTTACAATGGCTATCCAAAATCAATTGTTTCATAATTGTTTTAGAGAGCGTTCACGCGAGTGACTGCAGTTCTTGCGGCAAGTAAAAGGCAAAATATGCAAGAATACACTACCGAATTTCGCAAGCAAGCTATAGCATTGAATGTGGACATGAGAGAAATCCAGAAACCATTAAGAAGTATAAAGGGGGATTACCTTTTGCTATAAGAATATAGCTAGCACTATTTTCAGTAACTGATATTGACGATTCCTGCAAGAAAGCTATGTACATCGAGATGAAAAACCAACCCTTTGGAGCAAAGCAACCAAAAAATGGAAAAGGAGAGGTTCGGAACATTTCCCAAAGATAGGGGAGGAAGAATCATATAGTGGCAAGCAAAAACAACCAATACGGTGAGAACTGTATGACGGATCGACACTCTAAAGATAAGGATGCTGGAAATTTCATCCAGAGTTGAAACCAACATGGTGGAAAGAACACAAACAAGCTACCATAACCATCTGTAATGAAGAAAAAAAAAGAAAAAGAGGAAGATTAGATAAGGGATGAATCTTCGCAAACTGCTGGCAAGGTGGTAATGATGGTAAGTAAGGGAGTAGCATCTGTGTTACATGAAGAAGCAATTGGTCCAACTCCGACGCAGCTAGAATCTACCAAGGAAAAGTTATTTTGGGTGTACGCCAAAATTGAAAAGACGGCGTTCTCACTTTATTTGATAGTGGGTCACAACAAAACTTGATTTCTGAATAGCTTGTGAAGAAGTTAAAAATGAAGACCAAACCATACCCGTTAGGATGGTTAAAGAAGGATATAGAATTGCAAGTGAATACTGAATGCACCTTAGAGTTCTCCATCGACGAAAAATTCGTAGATCAGGTAACATGTGATGTTGTTCCATTAAATGCTTGTCATGTTATTTTTGGTAATCCTTACCTATGGGACAGGGATGCAATATTCTTTCAACGAGAAAATATTTGGAGGCTAGTCAAGGGTGGAAAGGGTTTCCGCATTCTAGCCTCTAAAGAAAAGAAAAAACTTCATTTTCTAACTCCACAACAGACCAAGCATTTGGTAAATGTTTGTCAAAACTTTGCACTACTTATGGTTCAACCAGTTGACGACAAAATAGGTGAACCTAGGCAAGTATATGATTGGGAGTACAGTTAGACGGGAAATAAAGAATTACAACACTTGTTGGATGGTTTTGAAGAAATCATGCAAGAACCCAAACAGTAACCACTAAAAAGGAAAGTGGAACACGAAATTCAGCTTCTACCGGATACTGCTGTACAAAATGTTGGGCTTTATCGGCAATCTATGATGGAGTCAGATGAAGTGAAAAGGAAGGTATAAGAACTCCTAGACAAAGGATTAATTAGACCTAGTTCTTCACCAGCGGGGTCTCCAATTATTCTAGTACTAAAGAAAGATGGGGATTGACGCATGTGTATTGATTATCGAGCATTTAATAAAATCACCATTAAGAATAAATACCCTCTGTCGGGTATCGATGACTTGTTCAATCAACTAAAGCACGCTAAATACTACATCAAGATACCTAAAATCTGGCTACTATCAAGTTCCCATGAGAGAGGAGGATGTTTGGAAGACTGCTTTTAAAACTAAACAAGGATTTTTTGAATGGTTAGTTATGCATTTCAGGTTAACAAACGCTCCAGCTACTTCCATGCGACTGACGAATGAAGCTCTAAGACCGTTATTGATAACTTTGTAATGGTATTCCTAGACGGCATATTGATATACCGTCAAACGTGGAAAGAAAACATCTTTCATCTGAAAAAAAAAATTACAACTTCTCCGGTCTTCACATTTGAAGTTGAATACGGAGAAGTGTGAGTTTGCTAAGAAATCAGTACACTATCTAGGGCACACAGTAGGCAATGGAGAGATTTGAATTGACCCAAGTAAGGTGTCTGCGATGAGGGATTGGTTAACACCAACAACGCAAACACAGTTGCGGAATTTTATTGGAGCAACATAATACTTGAGAAAATTCATCAAAAATTACTTAGGTATAGCTGCACCATTATTGCGAGTATTATCAAAGGGTCGACGGTCCATCACATGGGGACTGAAACAGAAAGAAGCATTCAAGGAGTTGAAAGAGAATGTGTCAAGCACCAGTACTCACACTCTCTAACATGTGCATGCCATTTGAGGTGGAAACTGGTGCATCAGGATATGCTATGGGGGATGCTCTACTACAAGGAGGTAAGCCAGTATGTTACCACTCTGAATTATTCTGCGGAGCAGTTCTAAATTATTTGACCTATGATAAAGAGTTGTATGCAATAGTTCAAGCTATCAAAAAATTACGACATTATTTACGGGGAAAAGAAACAGCTATTCATACCGACCATGAACCGCTGAAGTATCTCCCCATACAAAGCAAGCTCCAACAAACAAGGTACTTCAAGTGGATGGGTTATCTACAACATTATTGGTTGTTGATTAAGTATAATAAGAAGTTAACAAACAAGCTAGCTGACTTCCTCTCTAGCCCCCCTGTCCAAGATAGCTGTTGTTGTGATGCAAATGAAACCATCCAGAATAAAGTCATATGATGTAGTTTTAGTTGTGGTAAGAAAGATTCGTTGCTCATACTATTTTTAAAGGTTTGGTTCAAGAAGAATAAAAGAAAATACTAAGACAAACTAATTAAATTTGATTGTTTTTAACCAAGGAGAGATGAATCTAGAGTTTTGGATTCCAGTACTTCCAATATTTGTAAACTCAATAACAATTTCTTTGACAAAATACTCCAAATTTACTCAAAACAATTTTGAACCCAATCTCATGCTTTTGAAGATATAACGTTACAAGCTCTTTTTTATTACTCTCGTCACTATTCTAAGGCCTAATTTTCCTTCGCTTATAAAAGATTGGTAGCTAAACTACCCAAAACAATTTTTACGAAGCATATAAAGAAGAGAAATTTTTTAGACAAATTAAAAGCACAATATTGGGGTAGTAAGTCAAAGAAAATAATTACTAAAATTCACTCATCGAAAATAACTTCTTCCAAAACCATAGAAAAGAAACTTAGCTACTTATGAATCGAGAAGTGGAGAAAAATTGATTAATCATTGTATTAAAAATAATAGAAATATGCTTATAATGATTTCAAGCCGCTAAAGATGTATAGCGACCAAAACAGCTCTGTAAATAAGTTAACAGCCACTATGGTTTGAGTTGCAGAAGGTCTTCCGCTATTGAATTATTAACGATAGACAGCTACTTTAGTTGAATAACGATAACTTCTTTACGAATGTTCTGAATTTACTTTTGTTATTCGTGTTCTTCAAGTCTCAGCAGCAGCAACTTTATGCGTTTTCTTATTTCTCGAATTCTAGCTAACTATATTCTTCTCCAGACTCTCTGTATGTCTTTTATGACCTCCAGCGAACCTTTTATACACCACAGGCTCTATAAAATCTCGATAAATCTTCTCTTATCTTTCCTCCAAAGTCTCGGACTTTCCCTTTTTCTACATGGATTCTATGTGTTGTCAAAACCTTTTCTAACCAATAGAATATAGTTCTAAGATCATACGTGTATTGTGTAATTGAAAATATTCCCAAACTGCACGTAACTTCCTTTGTTTTCAACCCAAAACTTCCAAAAACCCGAGATATCCTCACTTTCATGTGTCATCGATAATCACCGAAATCAAAAAGATTTGATTCATATTTTTAAACTCCAAAACACGTACACATCCCTGTTGTTATGGTAAGAATTCAATCTTGCTTTAAACTCTTCAGAATCTCCCAAAAAAAAGCACTGATATCTCGGGAAAGTATGAAGAATAAATCGAGAACATCTTCACCTCTGTTCCACGTAATCATCCTTGCTTTTCAAATCTAACTGAATTATCAATCCTGTTTTACCAACCAGGCCCATATTAACCCAGAACCATGAGAATGTCCAACAGAAACTCGTCCAAATCATAAGGTTTACTCTAGTGGGAGGGTAAGATTCAAGTTTCCGTGAGAGAAGTGTCGTTTTTCCGTCATTTTTGTGCTGAATTCAATGAGTTGTCTTCAGTTTGCTTGGGCGCGATATGGAATCAACACAAGGACGCCATTAGGGTTGGCGTCCTAAAAAAACACCAAACGCCATTAGGGTTGGCGTCTAGGAAATACTTTATAGAAATTCAACCATCAGGATCATATATACCGTTAGATTTATAATCTTATTGGTGATCTAACGGTTGATACATCAGACGCCATTGTTTTGAATCTTGAATTCCCACTACGCTTGGACGTTGAATTTTGATGACGTGGGTTCTCCAAGAATGTTGAATCTTGGAGAACCATTAGAGTAAGCCCAACCAGGTAATTCCGCAGGAGAAGATGAGCAATTCCGGCCAAACATCCTGTTTTACTCCAACTTGAATTCTGGCCAATTTTTTATCAAAACAAAGACCAATACCAGCCATGTTATGTCATAGGAACAAACCCAATAAATTTCAGGCCTTTAGTCTCATTAAAACTAGACCAACTATCAAACCCTAATTCTGTCCATTGAAAAACCCTTTTTCCCGCCAAAACTTCAAATTCAAAAGATTGAAGATGGACACCCTGAAAAAGCGTGGGTCTAACAACAACACCCAATATTTCGTTTGGCAATCTGAATAGACAAACTCCAATATACTTTCAAGAGAATCAACTAGACAGTCAGACTCAATCTAGAGAAAAGTATATCAAAGAGTTTTATATCTCTATATCTCAATTCAATCTGCAATCAACAAATAGAAATTTGCGAGCCCGGTTGAATATATGAGAAATAACTTGAATGGTACCAAAGACCAATGTTCAATGATCAATCAATTTTAATCAACAACCAAAGGTTGGATTTCCTAATTGATCGATTCAACGCACAACTTGTGATATTTCAATTATATAACAAAATATAATGCGGAAAAGAATAACACAGACACCAGAAGTTTTATTAACGAGGAAACCGCAAATGCATAAAAACCCTGGGACCTAGTTCAGTTTTGAACACCACATTGTATTAAGCCGCTACAAACACTATCCTGCCACCAATGAACTTCAGACTGGAATGTAGTTGAACCCTAATCAATCTCACACTGATTCAAGGTACAGTTGTGCTCCTTATGCCTCTGATCCAAAAAGGATACTACGCACTTGATTCCCTTAGTTGATCTCATCCACAACCAAGAGTTGCTATGACCCAAAGTCGAAGATTTGATAAACAAATTTGTCTCACAAAGAAAAGTCTATTGGAATAGATAAATATGTCTCCCACAGAAATTCCTACGAGTTTTGTTCCGTCTTTTGATAAATAAAGGTGAACAGGAACCAATTGATATTCCAGACTTATATTCCCGAAGAACAGCCTAGAAATATAAATCACCTAACAATAATCTTAATCGATTAACGAAAGAAGATATTGTGGAATCACAAATGATAAGACGAAGATGTTTGTGACTACTTTTCAATCTTACCTATCGGAGATGAATCTCGAGCAAATCTTAACAAAGATAGTACTCAATCACGATAATAAAAGTAAGATCAGAACACGCAACTACATAGAAAATAGTTGGGTCTGGCTTCACAATCCCAATGAAGTCTTTAAGTCGTTAACCTACAGGGTTTCGTGAAAAACCTAAGGTTAAAGGAGAATCGACTCTAGCTTATGCAACTAGTAATACACAGGATATGTGGGGATTAGGTTTCCCAGTTGCTAGAGTTCTCCTTTATATAGTTTTCAAATCAGGGTTTGCAATCTGAGTTACCTTGGTAACAAAGCATTCAATATTCCCCGTTAGATGAAATCCTGATTAGATTCAAGCTAATATCTTCCAACCGTTATATCGAACTTAGCTTGTTATACACAAATGAAATGTACCTTCGTTTAGGTTTATGTAACCGTACCTAAACGTGTACACCATGTTGGCTCAATAGTAGTTAACCGAGGTTAGCTATATGAACACTCTCATATCAACCTTATTCATCTTAACCATAACTAGTTCAAATGACTCAAATGAAACTAGTTAAAGAGTTGTTCAATTGCTATATTCTCATAGAAGTATACAAGAACACAATTGAAGCAAAATCGAATTGATTCACTCGAATCAATCATGAACATTATAGCCACGGTTTGCAAAGAATGCATTCCTTATTATATAAATGTATTTGTTCATAACAAAACCGATTTTAGAACTTTAACCATTCAAGTATGCAAACGGGTACACATACTTGAATAGCCGGACCAAGTTTGGTTTTTCGCCAGTATGCGAACAGGTACGCTTACCTCCAAACCCAGCAGAAAATTACATTCACAAACCTACGTCAGTATGCGTACGGGTACGCGCACTTAGGTTCCCTGATTTCTCAAACCAATAGACACGCATACGGGTATGCATACTATGGTTCCCGGACATGGATCACATATGTGCAAGAGTGCATAACATGTTTATAATCCAATGTTGGTTAAGTGTTCTAAACTCTTATTTCAATCATTGAAACTTTCTTAGAGGATGACAATAGCCGTTTTCACACACTATTAGCATCAAAGCAATTTCCAAGTTATTGAAATAATCATAACGAAACATTCCAAGTCTACACCAAATGATTATGTCACACAAACCATGTAAGATGTTACTCGGCAATTTTCACATGATCATCTTTTGACTTTCGTCAAGAACATAAGATGAACTTGGTTGAAGCGAAAGCTTTCCAACACATATTTCGAGAAATATGTAAGCAAGTTAAACTCAGCTCGAAATCTCAAATGTGTATAATTGAAAACCATATAGTAATACGACTTATGTCTCAATATAGGAGATAGAGTAGAAATAGACTTTCCAAGTGATAGATGAGTTTTAGTCTCCACATACCTTTTATTGATGAAGTTCCACAAGATCACCTTAGTAGTTCTTCGTCTTCATTTGATGAGCGCCGTGAATTCTAATGCTCAACTACACAATCTATCCTAGTCCGAGACATCACTATAAGTAGACTAGAAATCAAAACTTATAGTTTTGATCACTAACATTGACAAACAAGCTTGAGATACCAACACTTGCGAGTTCGACCAAGCAGTGCTCTAACAATCTCCCCCTTGATCAATTTCAGTGACAAAACTATCAATACATATGGATTACAAAATAAATAAACTTTGTAGCTTCTCATCCAAATGCTTGATCTCCTTAGTTCTTCAACATTACTCGAAATCTTCGTCACTACCAAGTACTCCAATGATTCCAAATGTGTTCAATTTCGCATCATTGTTATTGAAGATCCGTAGCTATAACAATGAGAAAACAGTTTCTCTCAATCATTGTTATACAGTGTCATAGTATCATTATACAACATCAAAGTCCAATTGTATCATAACTTTGACAACAATACTATGGTGATATGTATCACTCCCTCTTAGTCAATACTTCATCTCAACATGAAAACCCCTCCCCCTTACATAATGATCCGTAAACCATATGTATTTGTAGTGTGAACTACACAATAATTCTCCCCCTTTTGTCAATATAAATTGGCAAAGGTACGAAAACTAGTGGGATCCTCATGAAATTTTCATAGAGATACTTCATGACCAAAAGAGAACAACATACCAACTTGTTTCGATGATTTCACATAGTCGAAACTTAGTGTATCCATCAAGGAGTTTATAAAGATACAAGATAACTCCTACAATATTCCACAGCCGCACTCCCCACAAAGATTTGGCAATTAAGCACAAGTTTAATTAAGAACTCTTCCCCATAAAATGTCATTCCCGAAAGAACAACAAGAGCGACCTTACTTTCACAAGAAAAAGATTTCTTTGGACATTAACAAATCACATGAAACATGAATTTTTATCCAAAAATCACAATTGAATTAACCACAAAGAAAATGATCAATTCAATTGGCCATGATCAACATAAGAAAACTTATGGAGCAACACAGTACATACACAAAGATGTGGATCAGGGAAAGACCAATACTGCGGAATAATCAAAGATTCATTCTAATTTCATCACTATTTGCACAATGACATATAATAGACTTCATCTTTGTAAACAAAAGTTCATCCTTTCTTCCATCAATATTTGCATAATGACATAAAAGGCTTAACTTTTGTAGTCAAAAGTTCATTTTATCTTTTATCAATAATTTCATACCGACATATAATAGAGTTAAATTTTGAACAAGTATGGGACAGTCAAGGTTCACGGACGTAAACAACATATCCATAACAATTTGCAATATATAAAACCATAAAGATTAATACTGCAAAAATCATCTTCCAAATAAACTTTAGAATTTAAACAAATAAATCTAAAAACATTGCAAGATGAAAACGTTGGCAATAGCTATGTGTACTCACAATAATGGCTATTCCAAACCCTAGTTATCCTTCTTAAAAACACAAGAATAAATTCTCATAAGAAGTTTCCTAGACATTAAGACCTCTAAAAAATTCTTTATCGTCCCCGAACTCCTTGTCGTCAACAGCCATAGGAACATAAGGTTCATGAAGAAAGGAGTTAATTCCAACAAATCTTTTAGACTGATGTCGATCCAGGGCCTTCTGAATTTCGAGAGTCCTAACAACAAAAGCCTTTATTTCCTGAATCCCCTTTCTTGTTTCCTTCAAATCTTCAAGAATCCCAGAGAACTTCTATTGATTAGACTGAACAGCTATTGGTTTTCTTACATTCCTCCTTTTTATTTTCAAAGTTGAAGATACAGGAGATTTATCTTTTTCCTTCATGATTGATGGATTAACAATCATATTAACATCTTTTCCATCAGAAGACATAATGCTTGGAATCTCCATACACGTATAAGATTGTAGGAGGAATTCACAAATTAGACTCAACAAGAAATCTTGTGATAAAAAGAGTTTTTTTCAGAGAAGGAAAAAGGAATGTAGGGTTACAGAACCTTTAAACACACAAGTTCACGTACACACAACTCTCAACCCTAAAGAGGGTAGAATTGTCGAGAATAACCCTCTTTTATTGATTAAACATGGAAGTCCCTTCCAATATCAATTAGATATGAAAAGAGAAATGAATTCCAGACTTGCAAATCACAACAAAACTAAAAATAGAAAATCAAAACAAAAAATCTCTTTTCCTAAAGCTTGAGGTGTGCACAATCTTGTCTCTTTTTATCAGGCACATGAGACAAGATGCACCAACCAACACAATCAAGTTGTGCTGGGGTGAACAATAATTTGTCCATCGTAACCTTTTCGAAAGGAATTCACAGAACCCTGTTTCACAGAATGTTTAGACCATAATTTTTCCTATAGTGGTCTAGTCTTTTCTTTGGAAACTAACTTCTTCGAAGAGGAAATGAGTTTACATACCTCTGATGATTTTTGAACAAGTTTGAGCTTGTTGGCTAATCGATTTGCTCTTCGTTGAGGTTTGTTGACATATCTTATTTTGTGTTTGTACTTGAAACACTTTGAGAGTTCATGACCTCTGGAAGATGATCACGTCAATAAGATCACGTCAACATGGAAGATGATCCGGATGCCCGAGATGTGTAAGGAACTAGACACATAGTGGAACCTGAAACATCAGAAGAAGTATTTCCAGTAGAAACAGATAGATCCATTTTTTTCTTCCAGACCGGTTGAGATTTCTTCTGAAAGAATATCAAGATTGATGTATGTATTGCTACAATTATCAAAATCAATATTTTCACAAAGAAGTGAAACACTTGACTTTTCGTCTTCATTAGAATCATAGTTGTCAGACATTTCATCAAGAGTTGCAGCTAGACCTTTATTCCCAGTGTATTTTCTCCGATTTGGACAATCATTTGCAAAATGGCCAAAACCTTTACACTTAAAGCACTGTGGCATATCCTCGTCATGAGTTTCATCAGTATCCATATTTTTAGGAGCAACACGATTATGAGGTTTAACTGACGACCTAGGTTTGTCTCTGGAGAACCGTTTACTTCTCTTCAAAAGAAGATCCCTAAACTGTCTTGTGATCAGGGAGGCTGATTTGTCAAGATCTTCATCTGATGAATCAGCTACAGAAAGATCATCTTCAGAGATGCACACACTCTTACTTTTGTCAAGTAATTTAGTGTTCTTTTGTGCTTTGAAAGCAACATCCTTTCCGGATTTGGATGTATGCTCATGATCAAATATCTTTAACTTCCCAACCAGAGTATTTCTGGAAAGAGTTGCAAGGTTATTTCCTTCAACGATTGCATGCTTCTTAGAATCGTATCTGGATGGCAACGATCTGAGAATTTTCATCACAATGTCCTTTTCAGGAATAGTCTTACCCAATGCAAAAGATGCATTAACCATTTCAGACACTTTGTGATTAAACTCATCAAATGAATCTTCATCTGCCATACGAAGGTTTTCCTAATCATAATTTAGGTTTTGAAGTCTATCTTCCTTTTCACAAGTATTCCCTTCAAATACGGTTTCTAAGATATCCCAAGCATCTTTAGACGTTGTGCAAGTAGTCACATGATGCTGGAGCTCTGGGGTAATGGCATGAATGCTAGCATTTAATCCATCAGAATTTTGCTTTGCAGCAAGAATCTCGGCAGCATCATATCTACCAATATCCTTTGGAACAGTTGTATCGCCTTCTGCAACAACCGGAGGATTATAGCCATTAACCACATAAACCCATGATTGAAAATCACGCTCTTGAAGAAAGGCACGCATATAAATTTTCCACCATAAGTAATTTGAGTCATCGAAGACTGGTGGTACGTTTATAGAGATAACACTTATGTCTATATTAAGATCGCTACAAACACAGACTTATTAGGTCTTAAATGTGTTTGCCTGCTCTAATACCAATTGAAAAAGCGGGGGTCTAACAACCACACTCAATATTTCGTTTGGAAATCTGAATATACAAACTCCAATATACTTTCAAGAGAATCAACTAGACAGTCAGACTCAATCTAGAGAAAAGTATATCAAAGAGTTTTATATCTCTATCTTTTAATTCAATCTGCAATCAGCAAATAGAAATTTGCGAGCCCGATTGAATATATGAGAAGTAACTTGAACGGTACCAAAGACCAATGTTCAAGGATCAATCAATATCAATCAAAAACCAAACGTTGGATTTCCCAATTGATCGATTCAACGCACAACCTGTGATATTTCAATTATATAACAAAATATAATGCGAAAAATAAATAACAAAGATACCAGAAGTTTTGTTAACGAGGAAAACCGCAAATGCAGAAAAACCCCGGGACCTAGTCTAGTTTGAACACAACACTGTATTAAGCCGCTACAGACACTAGCCTACTACCATAACTTCAGCCTGGAATGTAGTTGAACCCTAATCAATCTCACACTGATTCAAGGTACAGTTGTGCTCCTTATGCCTCTGATCCAACAGGATACTATGCACTTGATTCCCTTAGCTGATCTCATCCATAACCAAGAGTTTCTACGACCCAAAGTCGAAGATTTGATAAACAAATTTATCTCACACAGAAAAGTCTATTGGAATAGATAAAATGTCTCCCACATAAATACGTACGAGTTTTGTTTCGTCTTTTGATAAATCATGGTGAATAGGAACCAATTGATATTCCAGACTTATATTCCCCGAAGAACAGCCTATAAATATCAATCACCTCACAATAATCTTAATCGATTAACGAAACAAGATATTGTGGAATCACAAACAATGAGACGAAGATGTTTGTGACTACTTTTCAATCTTACCTATCAGAGATAAATCTCGAGCAAATCTTAACAAAGATAGTACTCAATCACGATAGTAAAAGTAAGATCAGAATACGCAACTACAGAGAAAATAGTTGGGTATGGCTTCACAATCCCAATGAAGTATTTAAGTCGTTAACCTACAAGGTTTCATGAAAAACCTAAGGTTAAAGGTGAATCGACTCTATCTTATGCAACTAGTAACACATATGAGGTGTGGGGATTTGGTTTCCCAGTTGCTAGAGTTCTCTTTTATATAGTTTTCAAATCAGGGTTTGCAATCTAAGTTACCTTGGTAACAAAGCATTCAATATTCACCGTTGGATGAAATCCTAATTAGATTCAAGCTAATATCTTTCAACCGTTAGATCGAACTTAGATTGTTATACACAAATGAAATGTACCTTCATTTAGGTTTATGCAACCATACCTAAACATGTACACCATGTTGGCTCAACAGTAGTTAACCGAGGTTAGTTATATGAACACTCTCATATCAACCTTATTCATCTTAACCATAACTAGTTCAAATGACTTAAATGAAACTAGTTAAAGAGTTGTTCAATTGCTATATTCTCATAGAAGTATACAAGAACACAATTGAAGAAAAATCGGTTTGATTCACTCGAATCAATCATGAACATTATAGCCACGGTTTGCAAAAAATGCATTCCTTATTACATAAATGTATTTAATCATTCAAGTATGCAAACGGGTACACATACTTGAATAGCCGGACCAAGTTTGGTTTTCGCCAGTATTCGAACATGTAGCATACCTCCAAACCCAGCAGAAAATTCCGGTCACAAACCTACGCCAGTATGCATACGGGTACGCGCACTTAGGTTCCCGTACTTCTCAAACCAACAGGTATGCATACGGGTATGCATACTATGGTTCCCGGACATGGATCACATATGTGCAAGAGTTCACAACATGTTTATTTCAATCATTGAAACTTTCTTAGAGGATGACAATAGCCGTTTTCACACACTATTGGCATCAAAGAAATTTTCAAGTTATTGAAATAATCATAACGAAATATTCCAAGTCTACACCAAATGATTGTATCACACAAACCATGTAAGATGTTACTCGGTAATTTTCACATGATCATCTTTTGACTTTCGTCAAGAATATTAGATGAACTTGGTTGAAGCGAAAGCTTTCCAACACATATTTCGAGAAATATGTTAGCGAGTTAAACTCAGCTCGAAATCTCAAATGTGTATAATTGAAAACCATATAGTAATACGACTTATGTCTCAATATAGGAGATAGAGTAGAAATAGGCTTTCCAAGTGATAGATGAGTTTTAGCCTCCACATACCTTTTGTTGATGAAGTTCCACAAGCTCGCCTTAGTAGTTCTTCGTCTTCATTTGATGAACGCCGTGAAGTCTAATGCTCAACTACACAATCTATCCTAGTCCGAGACATCACTATAAGTAGACTAGAAATCAAGACTTATAGTTTTGATCACTAACATTGACAAACAAGCTTGAGATAGCAACGCTTGCGAGTTCGACCAGTAGTGCTCTAACACACCCCTTATCCAGCTGCTGTGTGCCGATAGTAATTGGGATACCCCTTTGTAATTAGGGTGCCCCTTAGCGCATTTCTGGGGTGCCTCCAGTACTTTCTCCCGATGGCTCAAATGCCAAAAATACACTACTTCTTCGAATTCTTCCACCAACAGCAGTCGTCTCTTACCTCTCAGATCCATTTCTTCTCCTCAATTTCTCTACATCACTAAAGCTGCCTTGTTTTTCAGACATAACTTGCATTCCTAAAGCCGACATGCTTTTCAGAAAGAGATGAAGAAATAAAAGAAAATAATGATAAATAATTCGCCTCCAATAGCAGTTGCACATGAAATGACACTTTAGCTCTTTTAAGCGTTGTTTCTTCTTCTTTTGCTCCAAAGTACCTAAAACTCAAAATTAAACATAAGATACATAATTTACAATAAAACTTAGCAAAGAAAGCATAAACAATAGATAAATATCAAGGTGTTTTAGACACCTATCATCATACAAGGAAAACTACATAGAATAGGTAGAGTTTCAGGAATTCCTTATGACTAAAGGTGAAATTGGAATTGAAATTCATGGTTATCATGTGGAGAATGGGCTATTGTACAACGAAGACAAGTTTTGTATTCCAAGAGGGCATCGACTCTCATTAATTCGAGAAGCGCACACATCAATGGTAGCATGGCATTTTTGCGTCTAAAAGACACTTGTAAATATGCGACGCAATGTCAATTGGCCAAGTATGACTGCCGATACAGAAAGGAAAAATATGTTGCACAAGCAAGCCTAGTAACCGAAAAATCGGACTTTACACCCCTTTACTAGTTCCAACCAGACCTTGCAATGGATTTCATTGGTGGTTTAGTAACTACGAAAAAGGGTAATGAGTCATGATCCCGTGCAAAAATATAATTACAGCGGAAGGAGCAACATAAAGATTCTTCCAAAATGTTTTTGTTCATTTTGGCTTGTCAGTAAGTATCATTAATGATAGAGATACTAGGTTTTTAAGCCAGTTTAGGAAGAATTTATGGGGACTGTTGGATACCACACTGAAAAGATTTATTGCATTTCATCCACAAACGGAAGGGAAAATTGGGCTTGTCAACATAACTATTGTTGAGCTACTACAAGGGTTTAATCAACAAAGTCGGAGAAACTGGGATGAGAATCTACCTTAAGTCCAGTACTGTTACGACAGAGCTTTGCATAGTTCTACTGGCTAAACACCATTCGATATATGCTATGCGTTTGTACCATAGTATTTGTTTGATCTGATATTTACTAGGCCAGGTCTTCGTCTGATCTCATATTTACTAGGCCAGAACATATGAACACCGAAAAGTCGGAAGAAGCGAATGCAACGACCATTAGTCAGCGTGTTCAACATATTCATGAAAAAGTACGTGAAAATCTTGAGAAAGCACAAGCACAGTACAAGCAATGACATGATAAACATCGGATTGAACATACTTTTCAGGTTGGTGATCTTGTCTGGTTAGCTATTGGAAAATACGTTTACAAGGGCCTTAAAATAAGTTGAAACCCATACATTATGGCCCAATATGGCACTAATGCTTTTAAGATGGATCTGCCAAGCCATATGCATATATACTCTACAACAAATGCCGAAAATCTTAAGCGTTTTGAACCTTCATTACTTGATGAGCGAAATGAGTCGTCATTGTTACCAGTTGTGCAAGACTTAGTCCTAGTAAAGTAGCGACAGAAGATATGGTTCTTAGAAACAAAACACAAATGCTTAGAGTGGGAGAACAAGAGTTGTTCCAAGTCTGCTTTAGGGAAAATACTTTAAGCATGCAAAGTGGTACTTAAAAGAGCATCTGCAAGTAAAATATGCCACCTTTTGATTATGCTTTTAAGGGACCAAAAGCCTCCTGATGGGGGAGGTCTGATCTGTTTTTAGGTATAGGTGTTAGAGCATAGCTCAGTTGAACCCACCGAGCGTTGGTATGTCAAGTTTGGTTGTCATATTTTAGTGAATCAAAACTCATCTAAGAGTCGCTTGATTATGTACTAGAGACAACTTCGTATAGGTTAGACTAGAAAGTCTAGGATTATGAGACATACAAGTATTACTCGAAGACCTGAAGAATGTGAAGAAGTAACGAGCTACAACGACGACATCATCCTTCCTCTTAAGGTTAGTAATATTGACTTGAACTGTTTCATTCCTAACGTATCTTTCAAGTCGTGCTATATTGAAAACATAACTACGAAGATGTGAATGATTATTATACTCTAGTAGTGAGACATGATCATAGTGTTTAGGAATTAGAATACGAAGTTTAACGCTTATCTTTTGAACTTCGTATATATGACATCGACATAATCATATGAATGCTATTGTGATTATGTATATGGGTAAAGGTGAAGATTTCATCCTAGGAAAAAATGTTTACATTTGTTTAAAGGAAGCACATTCATGAACTTGTTTTATGAATCGAAAGGGAAATCGCTAGGCTTATTGGTATTGTTATTCATTGCATATCTTTGGATTACCAATATGTGTGAGTTAGTAGAACCGATCATAACTTGTTATTGGGCCGACCGACCGGAAGGCTCGAAGGGCCTGAAGGGAGGGAGTCCCTTTTATGGCCACTTTTTTGTAAAATGAAACATAACACAAATGTCCAATTTGATATAAAAAATTGGATTTGGTGAGGGTTTTTTTGGTGAAGCCTTTTCACATAATTCCATATGCATCCTATTTTTCCTTATGTATCCTATCTTTTCAGGGGTATAATTGAAAAGCAAACTTTAATATAACATATCTAAAATTCCGTGCCTTGGAATTTTACAAATTTTATATCGTTAGAAAGGTTATAAAAAAATCTACGCAACGAGTACAAACAACAATATCAAATTTAGAGTTTTTACGAAAAATTCGGAGGTCTTTATCATTCTAGGCACAATTTTAGAAAATTATGTATATCTATTAGGCAAACCACCAAAAAGGATACATAATACTTTATGTAGCCATATTTTGGTTTATGCATCAACTAATTTTCCGTTGCAACTAATTAAACGATGTGCTCCCTCCGTTTCAAGAAAAGTGATACTTTCACTTTAGGCATGATTCTCGAAAATTGAATGCATAACCATTATGCAAACCACAACAAAGTATGCATAACACATCATGCAACCATATTTTGGTTTATGGATCGACTAATTTTCCGTTTCTTGAAAAGTGATACTTTCACATTCCGTTTCAGGAAAAATGATACTATCACTTCGTTTCAGGAAATTCACTTTTTCTGAAACGGAACGAAAATATCACTTTTCCTGAAACGGAAGGAAAGTATCACTTTTTTTTGAAACAATGCGAAAGTATCACTTTTTCTGAAACGGGGCGAACGTAGTCGCAGACAAACCCCATCTTAAGATTCTTCTTCGGTCGGCCCTCCCACCGTGGCAACGGTTGTACTAGTGTATCTTGGTATAACTAATCACAGTGCCCGACTTATGATTTGGTATGACTGGTTTTTATTAATTAGTGTAACCGATCCTAAGTATTCACCTGAGATGGTATGATCGATATTTGTAATTGGTGTGACCGATCCTAGTAATTGGTGTGGCCGATCACAAAAGAATTGTGTAATCGATCCTTGTAATTGGTGTAACCGATCCTGGTAATTGGTGTAACCGATCCTAGTGACTTGTGTAACCGATCACAAGCAATACCATGAGTATATGGTAACCGGTCCTGGTAATGGACGTAACCGATCCTGGTAACTGACATAACCGATCCTGGTAACTGACGTAATCGGTCCTGGTAACTTGTGTTCGATCACAAGTAATCCATGTTAAGGTAGAACCGATCCTAGTGATTTGTAAAACCGATTGAACCCATGATTGTGATTTGATATTTGATCAATCACATAGTTATCTTGGAATACAGATGAACCAATTCTAAACTTGTTTGGAAGTGTGGTATAATCGATTCCAAGATTGTAAATATGAAAGATGATTTACAAAGAAAAGATGTCAACATACTTTGAACACGAACATTAACTCTTATCTTTTATTGTTCAAGGAGATAAAATTAAATAATTATTCAAGGAGATCCCGGTCCGAAATAAATTAAGAATCTTTTTATTAAGGTTGTTAGTTTTATATGCTTTAGTTACCAGCAATTAAATGTATATTGATGTCGTTTTATAGTTGTAGTGGTAAAAAGGTTCGTTGCTCGAACTTGTGAAGGATTTTCGAAAATTAAATAGAATTGTTTTGACAATAATAAGAAAATACCGAGACTTTGGATTCCACCATTGACCAATTAATTGATAAACTCTAATCAATATTCATGCAATATTCTTCTGTAAAGTGATTCTAATATTTGCCTCTAATAGATTTTTGAAGTAATAATTGTAAGCACGAAGCATGAAACATCAAAAGTATTAAAACTAAGCATGTCCCATCAAAACACTTCACAACTACTTAATAAAAACCAATTTTTCTTTTAAGTTCTATGCAAATAATCATGTAAAATAATTGCAATAAATAATTAAAATAGAATTATACCACTTTTCATGGAACAATGGCTTCCTCCGTCGCCTCGGCTAAGGGGTTTAGCTCCTCATATTAATCACTTGCTCAAAATACATATTTGGTGTTCAAAAGTTGATTAAAAGAGTGAAAAGTGCTAAGCAGCGGATTCTGTAGTTGCTGAAGGTCTAAAACAGAAGTCCGAGTTGTTGCTGAAGAGCTTCTGTGACTGCAGGAAGATGCGACCGTACCTCGTTGTCACTGAAAATAAGTCTGCCTCTGCGACTGACTCTGAGGGTCTAATGTTCTTCGTCTTCTTCTTCGCAGCAGCAGCAGGAAAGTTTCTGAACTCGACTCTGTTGATTTTTTTCTGCTTCTCTATAGCTCTAAACTTCTCCAAACTCCCCCAAATTGTTCGTACCCCTAAATATGACTCGAATCAACCTATATATATCCACCAAACCCCAAAATCACTCGAGTTAATCCAAATATTTTCGTTCTTTTTCAACAGCAAGTTACGGGATTTTAATCTTCTTTTTACGCGTCAACTTGGTTTCCAAACTCTCTTAAACTCTCCCAGGACTGAATAAGGACTCCATACACTCCTATCTTGCCGTAAACTCTTCACAAATTCTTTTGTAAACCGAAAATAACTCAATTTGTGAATTCTCCCTTTTTTGCTCCAACACGGATTTCTATCCCTGTTTAATCGATTCTACAGCTCATACCATACTTGTTTATCCTTAACAGAGTTAACCCAACGAAAATCAGCCATTGAATCGCCTTAAAAATCATCCAAAATTCGAACAGAAAATTCTGTTTTCTGTAAACTGTTTTCCCGCCAAAATCTGTTTTGAAAATTTGAGAAGAAATGTGACCTCCCCCTATCCAGTGCCGGTCTGTGCTTAGCAGCTGCTTGGAAATGGGTTACCCCTTATCCAAAATGAGAGTCCGAATAGCAAGTGTCCTCCCAGGAGCCTTTAACAACTTTTCGAACCAATTTTCCCCAAAATGTTTATTCCCCAAAAATACCTACAAAGGGATAAAATACCAACATTAGTACAAAAATGGGTACTAAAAATATACACAATAGAGATGAAAATAGACACAGAAATGTATATCTCTAGAGAATAAAAATTAGTAATGTGCATTTACTAATTGGAGATTTTCTATTGAGAGATTTCGGAAAATATTGGACAAAGCATTTCTAGGAATTATGAAAACCGATTTGGGCATTTATTGCATATCTTGAGAATATTCGGTTTTTGGAAATTCCTTGGTGTCCAAACATCCTTGGTCTACAAATACGTAAGTTTGCATTTCTAGCAAACTATCCTAAGACCCAGGCAAACTTCATCTTTTGTTGTTTCTTGTGGAGCCGTCTATCCGGAGAGGAAAGTACCCTAATTAGGTGAAATCTCTTACGACCGCTCATTTAAAGACTTATGTGGGATCAAGAAGCTCTACGAGTACCGTTGGTGGGAAATTAGATAATTGCAGTTTATTAGTTTTCGATTGATTTGATTGACTAATGGTTGTTGAACTTTGATTGCACCTAGTTTGTTTATTCTTGAGAATCTTCTCTTCTGATATAAGATTCACTCAAACTAGATCGAATTGTCGACGGGATATTTTGAACTGTTTGTAGATCTAAAGACATCTTGTGATAATCCATTGTTAATAGAATCCGTTATGTGCGTGATTGATGACAAGAGATTCAAGTGGTATTGTGCAGGTTTAATTGAAGATTAAAGAAGATTTCTTAATGGTTTCTCATATCTTTGTGTAGCACAAACCTTGATTGGCTGGGATCCAACTAGAATCGGATTTATTCGATTGATTAGTTGCGTGAGATCGGTATCGCTTTATAGTTCCTTGTTGGGTTCTTGTTTTGGGGTAAAAACTGATTCGTCTGGTTTTTGTAAATTTGGGTGTGTTGATGAGAAACGAATTCAAACCCAAAACAAATGCATTGTACGAGAGTATTTTTAGATTCGAGAGATCAATCTGTACAATCCTGGCCTAAACCTAGAAATGGCCGTTCCAGTCTTTCTTCGGTCACAAAGTGAAGGAGAAGGGTTGATCTTAGGGAGGGAAGCGAAGAAGGTGTTGAGATCAGAATGGTTAACTATGAAGGTGTGGCTATTTTATGACTTGTATCAGAATATGGAACTGTCTTGCAGAATGTAAGCTATCAATTCTTTGGTATTTTTCTGGATACTGTGTTGATAACCAAAACTCTCTCTTGTTGGTTGAAATAGGTTGGAACCTATTTATACAAGTCATAGTTGAACGCACCCTGATCTCATAGGAAATGGGAGTAGTTAAGTGATAGAGGAGCGGGATCGTGTGAAAATGTTAAAAACCACGTCTTTCAATGAGAGAAGACGGGTCGGTACACACCCACTACTTCTCTGTTGTCACTAATTGTCCGCTTTTCCTGACACTTTCTCATAATGGGCGTGTTACACGCCGCACGCTATAAACCGCCATACCAATACCCTGATGAACATCCCCCAGTTTGTGACATGTTTGATGTCTCGAGTATTTTCGTGGAAAATATGCAGCAAGTTGCTGAATGGGTCTTGTTTACAAGACCTAGTTATTCTGACCAATCACGCGCAAGCCAGGCGGCGGGTGGTCATGTGTGGCGAGCCAAGTCATGAGACTTGCCGCAAAGAATAGCATGTGGCGCTATTATGTTAAATAATTAAGTTATTTGTGAAACCGATACTTATAAAATATCGTACGTACTCGATGTATGTAAAGCATATCTTTTAAGCCAGCAACTCAAAATAATCGATGCATGTGAAGCATCGTTGTATAGAGACTTTCTTGGTTGGTCGCTGGACCTAATGTCTTAAAAGGAGCATGACCGACCACATTCAGGAAACTGTTGGGATCTGTTCATGCATGCCAAAAGTAGGCCGGTCGGTCCCTATAGGAGAGTGATGGCTGGTAGCCATTTCGACATCCTATTGGTCGGTCCAAGTTAAATCTAGACCGGTTAAATTGGCTAGCCAAATTGGATGGCTGAGATGATTTGCGGCAGTTATTGGTTGCCGCTAATTTATTTAAGATTTTTATAAAGAGCACGGTCAGCCATCTTTCGGCGCGCGTTTATGAGCCATATGGGCGGTCGCTGCTTGGCCGATTGCTCTTCATGGAAGAGGGGCGGCCAATGGTCACGGCCACATCTTGTTTGGCGCCTAGAACAAAAGTTTGGTCGTCTAATTCGTCTGGCGAAGTTGGGCGGTTAAGATGATTTTCGGCAGTTAATGGCTGCCGTTGATTTAATTTAGGTTTTAAAAGCCGTGTGGCCAACCTATTTTGGGCTAACGGTTTTTGGTGCTAGCGACGCGCTGAGAGTTGTTCGACCTGCCAGCACTGTAGCCGAGCCGCTAGTGAGCATATTTGAACCTTTCCCGTTGATCGAGATTAAATATAGGCCCATCAATTCGGCTGGCGAAGTCGGGCGGTCAAGATCGTTTTTTGGCAGTAATGTAATGTCGCTTAATAAAATTATTGTTTTGTAGCTCGTGTAGCCAACTGTTTTGGGCTAAGCGTTTGGTGGCTCCGCTTGCGAGTTGGAAGGAGTCCGATCGTCCTGGGCATTAGCAGGCCCGCCAGTGTACATGATGGCACTTGTCCGAACATGTTAGGAGGCGGCTAGGTTTGATAAATTGACTGGCCAAAACGTACGGCTGCGATCGTTTTAAGACTGACATGGGCAGTCTAGATTAGATTCCTTAAGGAATTAGGCGCATCGACCAACCAACTTCCAACTTTATTTAAAAGTGCGTGTGGCGGGTTTAAAGCGATCTGATTGGTCAATGGGAAAGGGGGCCAGCAAGCAGCAACATGGAGCGTGGCCAGCCGGCCACAAGTGGCGCCTGCTGAGGCAAATTGGTCTGCCAAGTGGCGCGGCCACGCCTCCTCTTGCTGCTGCTCCTATTCGCCGCAGCTCCTCTTTATTTCTTGTTTTCTGATTTCTGGTAGGACTTTGCTCCTACTTGCCCCATGGAAGATTAATTTCCTAGCTTACCTAGATTTGGTCTCGACCAATAGGGTTCGAGATATTGCGCAGGGCGCAAAAAACCTAATTTTTTCAAATTAATTAGGCCAAAATTTGAATCTTGTGAGCTATCACAAAATTGATCAAATTTGATAAATTCTGTGTGTTGACACAAAATTCTTTAATTTTATTCTCAGAGAGCAGTTAGCGCATCTTCTGACTGAGTACTTTCATGCAGACCTTAATCTTGATACTTCGGGAAATTCATGCTACTCAGCTGCGAGTGAACACTAATTGTCATGTCATACCAGTATTAAGAGTTCAGCTGGGGAACATAGCATAGGAAAAATACTCAATAAGCCATACATTAATGAATAATGCAGGCGAGAGATTAATAAAATTTATAGAATGTTTGGGATTGTTGCTATATGCACCATTCTGAATAAATTTCATATAAATATACTGAATTGCGCAATACATGTGTAAGTAGAGAGGCCCGGGCACTCATTACTTTTAAATGGATCAGTCTCTTTGCAGAACGACAGCGCATTAAATACAGGGTTTTACAATTTTACCCCTGAACTAAAACCACCATCAACATTAAGTCCCCTGCTTAGTACGTAACAGTGACATTGTTGCGGGGTAAGCAATAGATGGTGACAGACAAAGAATGAAATTAACATGGTCAAGGAGATGGAAATTACCAAGAGAGGTTCAATTTCTTCTAGAGCATGGGACCACACGGCTAGTGGACTTGGTGCCGTTGTGCCGCCAGTTCATCTATGTGTTGGTTATGCGGGCCCGTCCTTCCATGCGTGAATCCAAGAAGGATTCTTCCTCTTGCTCGAACTCCAAAACCGTGTACATAAAAGGGTGTTAACCTCCCTTCCTTTTATTATTTGCTCGCTCCGGTTCCCTATCAGCTGGTGATCCGTCGTTGTCACCGCCAACAGCTTCACCACGAGCCGTCCGCCATTAGCAGCAAGGTAAGTACCTTCGCTCCCTTCCTTTCCTTTTTGTATGGACTCCAGTTGTATGTGTCTCTTCCATAGTTTTTAAACCCTATTCGATCCTGAGCGAATCCTTTTTTGCTGGTAGTGTTGGAGCGAGGGTTAATAGCATCGGTAGAGGTGATCAACAGGATCATAGTGAGGCTAGCAAGAGGATTTGAGGTAAGTGTTACTACTACTTCTTCCCTCTTTTTTTTTGTTTACAGAAACCTAGTTTTAGGTTTTCGGCCGCGGGCATAATTCCCGCGGCATTTCTTTATATTTGAGTGTGCGCAAGTCCCCACTCATCTTGGCCATGGGTGTCATGTCCCGCGGCCACAATATTTTCCCAAATTTTTTGTTTTGGTATACAGACTCCATGTTACTTCCTGTAGATTCAAACCACTAGTGACCATGTCGAATTTTTGATAAGGACTGGCATGTGTGGCTCTTCCTTTTTTTTTTGAAGTATGAAGTAGTGACTCTTCTCCCATCTTGCCCATTGTAGTTACCCTAAAAGTGAACAGTACATAAGGAATTCTTGTTTGGATAAGATGTCACCTGGAGAGGTTTCTGCTACCCCACTGGGAAGTGTTAACAATTCCAAAAATAGGCCGAATGTAGATAATGAATTCTTCACAAGGTCTTACACAGTTGCAAGGACACATCCCGGCCATGTAATAACCCTCCTTACTGATTCAGAGAATGAAGAAGCTGTTCAATCGATTTCTCCAGAGCGTGTGATACGGTTTTTCCTCTAGAGGAAAGAGTATCCGGCTTCTCCCATTGACTTCAAGATTTGTCATAACCCACTGCGCTCTTATGATGGATGGATGAGGTACATGAATGCTTTTCCCTTTTTTCAGGGAGGTGAGAGTATGAATGCTTTTGCCAGGCTTGCACGCGGCCAGAACATGGCATCTTCAGAGGAGAAATCCGGTGATACTGATTTTCTTGGAGGTGAAGATGAGGAAGAAGAAGGTTCAGAATCCGGCATTGATGACAGAAGCACTTCTGAATGTAGTAGTGGCGAGTCTAACTCTTCCAGTGAGCCAACAAATGAATTGGTAAGTCTCCCACACGTTTTCTTCTTGGGATATTTATTCTTTGATATGAAATAAATATTCCATCGGTGGTATTGCAGAAAGAAACTGCATCTGGAGATAACCCTGAGATGGAGATTAATCACAATGAAGATGTGGTTGCGCCTTAAATTATGGAAACCATATCTTTGGATAACCCTGAGATGGAGATTGGTCACAATGAGGATGTTGATGTGCCTTCAACAGTAGAAACCCTAACTGTGGCAGCGGGCGCAATTGTTTCCAAAGAATCTTCTGGAGTTGAAGCAGCTGCACTAATCGTACATCTAACCGTAGGTGCTATCTTCAACCCTCCATTTGTGGCTCCTCTTAAGGATCATGTGTTGATTGGAGGATTCAGCGTACCATCCAAGTATGCTGAGTTGTATACTCGAATATGGGAAAAACATGGACACATCGCAACGACCAAGAAAATTAGCAGTCGCTTTCATTGGTTAAACGCGTGGAGGAAGCCCTATCTTCAATCCATGATATGTGCAGTATGACTGGACACACCGTTTCTGGAGAAGTAGGCTCAAGCTGGGAGTACCATTGGGACATTGCGTTAACTTTGAGTTTAATGCCTCCTGGTTCTGTGAAGGGTTTTCCGAAATCCAAAGGCTGCAAACTGAAATGAGCGAGGTTCCCTCTTTGGATCTCATTAATCAACAGGAGGCAGAGATCGAGAAGTTGTCTCAGGAATTGAAGTTGAAGTAGGATGCTCTTCAAAACATGAAGGACGCTTTTTCCAAGAAGAATGAGCTGTTGCTAAATGATTTCCCTTGAATGCTTTTATTTTTCAAACTTTCTCCTCTTAGGTTTTTTTTTGAAAGGCAATAGACGCCTCTTTTATGGTTTGATTTTCTGGTTTTGAACTAGTAGGTAATTGCTCTGTGAAGATGTTTGAATTGATTTTCTTCTGAAATGATTTTGTGAGTAGCTTTTTGAATGATATTTGGATCAACTAATGAGTTAGAATCTTAATTATGAATGCAAATGGTGCGGCCACTGGGGAGAAATTGTAAATATTGCATGAAAAGGGAAACACTAGAGTGATATGATATTTTAGCATAATTGGGTTATTGGCTTCTATTCTCAAAATGGGACTGATGTCTGTGTCGAGTCCCCAGCGATTTTCACAACAAATGGTCGTGCAAACACTGTTTGATAAAACTTACTCATCTACGAGGCCTCCAGCAAAACTGAATTTTCCCGGATAATTGCTTCAAATCCGAACCCATTGTGTACGCAGCCATAACAGTAAGAAGTCCCCGGTCGTTTTATTGTTCTCGCAACGTCTGGAATTATGCAGAGCGATTATTCCTCCGATAGGTAAGAAGTGTCCATCAGGGGGCATCTACGTGAAGATATCTTTATGTCGATCCGCGGTAAAGTGGAGGATCTTCAGTTCTCAGGCGTAATTCTCCCGAATTGATCTTTTCTTGGACAATGCGCTTCAGACCATTGCATTCACTGGTAGGATGATGGATGAACATGTGATAGTGGCAATATCTCGAATCTAACATCTCTTGATCAGTTAGCGTATGCCATACGGGAGGCAGTTAAACCGCCCCGTCTTGTACCCAAACTTCCAGTAATTCCAGAACTTTTCTCATATGGAGTGGGAAACGT
This sequence comes from Papaver atlanticum, assembly GCA_023531105.1. NCBI lineage: Eukaryota > Viridiplantae > Streptophyta > Magnoliopsida > Ranunculales > Papaveraceae > Papaver > Papaver atlanticum. The sequence continues at coordinate 3,601,422 of JAJJMB010012161.1, forward strand.
GTGTAGTTCGATTCCGGCTTCTCTTGTGTTACCGACCGTTATCGTGGAAACTCTTCTAGGCTTTGATGCGAAGCTCGTTTCGAGGGAGGATTCGAAGCTTGAGCGAGTGTTGATTCTGGAATGGATTGTTTAGTTCGGCAATTTTGTTGAAATGCAATTTCCCTTGAGGGTCCTACATCGGTGACGGAAATGTGAAGTGGTTGGACCGAATACTGTTCATTAGCGCAGTTCCCGTCCTCATAGGTGCCTTAGTAGATTTCTCCTTCTCAGGTGCTTCTCTTTTTAGTAAGGTTAGAGCGGTCGTGGCTGCGGACTGTTGGACAACTCTCTGAACTTCTGTGAGGGTTTGGAGATACAAGTTTTCCAACAAAGATTCATAGGCCGGCTCCTTCCCCTTATCTTGCAAATATTGTGGCGCACCTTGCAGGTCTCTTCCCTTGGCCTTGTGAAACTGCTTCAGCTCTTTGTCGTTGGCTGAGTTTAGTTGGTCATTCCTTTTCTGCTCCCGTCTGATGCAGCTACGTATTCTGTCTGCATTGTCATTGGTGGAGGCACAGACTTCAAACAAGGATTCAACATTTTTTGTGTCATTTCTAAAATTGGTGGCACTTCTAAAATTGGTGGCGCCCTCCGAGCAAATGTTTGCTGATTCTTGCCACAACCGGTTTGCCATACTCTTTAAGAGACAAAACATCTCATTTTGCAGCTTGACGATATTGGCCTGATTTGCGACAATGTCCTCCAGCATTTTCGTCATATCTTCCATGGTGATTGGATTTCGAGCATTCCTGATTTTGGAAGAGTTTGGCTGACCCGGGTACATCATAGACGGGAAAGTTGGAATTGATGATTGAAGTGAATTTTGGATATTAGATCTAAGATCTACCCTCTTGAAATCGAGAAAATTAAAATGAAATTGAAAATTGATCTTGCAACCAAGAGATTAATCTCCCACTATGGTCGCCAGTTGTTTTGGGGTAAAAACTGATTCGTCTGGTTTTTGTAAATTTGGGTGTGTTGATGAGAAACGAATTAAAACCCTAAACAAATCCACTACATGGGAGTACTTTTAGATTCGAGAGATCAATTTGTACAATCCTGGCCTAAACCAAGAAATAGTCGTTCCAGTCTTGCTTCGGTTACAAAGTGAAGGAGAAGGGTTGATTTTAGGGAGGGAAGCAAAAAAGGTGTTGAGATCAGAATGGTTAACTCTGAAGGTGTGGCTATTTTATGACTTGTATTAGATATGGAACTGGCTTGCAGAATGTAAGCTATAAGTTCTTTGATGTTTTTCTGGATACTGTGTTGATAACAAAAACTCTCTCTTGTTGGTTGAAATAGGTTGGAACCTATTTATACAAGTCATAGTTGAACGCACCTTGATCTCATAGGAAATGGGAGTAGTTGAGTGATGGATGAGCGGGATTGTGTGAAAATGTTGAAAACCACATCTTTCAATGAGAGAAGACGGGTCGGTACACACCCACTACTTCTCTGCTGCCACTAACTGTCCGTTTTTACTGACACTTTCTCATAATGGGCGTGTTACACGCCACACGCTGTAAACCGCCATACCAATACCCTGATGAACATCCCCCAGTTTTTGACATGTTTGATGTCTCAAGTATTTTCGTGGAAAATATACAGCAAGTTGCTGAATGAGTCTTGTTTGCAAGACCTAGTTATTCTGACCAATCAAGCACAATCCATGCGGCGGGTGGTCATGTGTGGCGAGCCAAGTCATGAAACTTTCCGCAAAGAATAGCATGTGGCGCTATTATGTTAAATAACTAAGTTATTTGTGAAACCGATACTTATAAAATATCGTATGTACTCGATGTATGTAAATCATCGCTTTTAAGCCAGCAGCTAAAAATAACGATACATGTGAAGCATAGTTGTACAGAACCTGTATTAGTTGGTCGATGAACCTAATGTATTAAAAGGAGCGTGACCGGCCACTTTCAGGAAGTTGCTGTGAGCTGTTCATGCATGCCAAAAGTAGGCCGGTCGGTCCCTATAGGAGAGTGATGGCTGGTAGCCATTTCAACATCCTATTGGTCGGTCCAAGTTAAATCTAGACCGGTTAAATTGGATGGCTGAGATGATTTGCGGCAGTTATTGGTTGCCACTAATTTATTTAAGATTTTTATAAGGAGCGCGGCCATCCATCTTTGGGCGCGCGTTTAGGAGCCATATGGGCGGCCGCGGCTTGGTCGATTGCTCCTCATGGAAGAGGGGCGGCCAATGGTCACGGCCACATCTTGTTTGGCGCCTAGAACAGAAGTTTGGTCGGCCAATTCGTCTGGCATATCGACCAACCAACTTCCAACTTTATTTAAAAGTGCGTGTGGCGGGTTTAATGCGATCTGATTTGTCAATGCGAAAGGGGCCCGGCAAGCAGCAACATGGAGCGTGGCCAGACGGCCACAGTTGGCGTCTGCTGAGGCAAATTGGTCGGCCAAGTGGCGGGGCCACGCCTCTTCTTGCTGCTGCTCCTATTCGCCGCAGCTCCTCTTTATTTCTTGTTTTCTGATTTCTGGTAGGACTTTGCTCCTACTTGCCCCATGGCAGATTAATTTCCTAGCTTACCTAGGTTTGGTCTCTACCAATAGGGTTCGAGATATCGTGCAGGGCGCAAAAAACCTAATTTTTGCAAATTAATTAGGCCAAAATTCGAATCTTGTGAGCTATCACAAAATTGATCAAATTTGATAAATTCTGTGTGTTGACACAAAATTCTATAATTTTATTCTCAGAGAGCAGTTAGCGTATCTTCTGACTGAGTACTTTCATGCAGACCTTAATCTTGATACTTCGGGAAATTCATGCTACTCAGCTGCGAGTGAACACTAATTGTCATGTCATACCAGTATTAAGGGTTCAGCCGGGGAACATAGCGTAGGAAAAATACTCAATAATCCATACATTAATGAATAATGCAGGCGAGAGATTAATAAAATTTATAGAATGTTTGGGATTGTTGCTATATGCACCATTCTGAATAAATTTCATATAAATATACTGAATTGCTCAATACATGTGTAAGTAGAGAGGCCTGGGCACTCATTACTTTTAAATGGATCAGTCTCTTTGCAGAACGACAGCGCATTAAATACAGGGTTTTATAATTTTACCCCTGAACTAAAAACCACCAACAATAGTGTTATATTGATTGATTGCAAATCTAAACTTTGCTACTTTGGTAGTTGTTGGATAGATTGATCTAACATGGCAAAGGAGTTTATTAGTTTAAACGGAAGAGCCTCTGCATATGACTTGAGATATCTTTACTGGAAAGAATCAATAGAGTTGTTACCAAACATATTTGTTGTTCCTTTACTGTTTGGAGTACAATCCAAAGGAATTGTTCCAGTGCGTGCACTTATTCAATGTCGGAAGTGCAGGGATACTGAAGAAACTAAGTGAACTAGGTTTAGTTGCTTGGTCTCAACTATACGAAGTTTGGTATAGATTTTTTATAGCGGCTTAATTCTGAGAGTATTCAATTCTGGACTAGGTCCCGTGGTTTTTCTGCATTTGCGGTTTCCTCGTTAACAAAATCTTGTTGTGCCTTTTACTTTTCTATTTCCGCAATTATAATTGTTTATTATAATTAAAAGTAAAATACACAAACATTAACTCCGAATTACTTGATAGTGATCCTATAGAGTTTGGTTAAGTCTGAACCTATTATCAAGTAATCACACTTTGATTATTGTATTGACTCGATCTCGTATCCATAAACGATCACACAAAGTGTGAATACCGATTTGTCGTATTATCTCGACCTTGTCCACAGACAATCCCTTTCGGTAAGAGGACTTATAGGTGGATATTTTAAAGATTGTGGTGTATTTGGGTACCCTCATCTTTTCAATTGGTATCAGAGCAGGCAAACACGAAAAGATCTAACAATCTGTGTTTGGTGCGATCCAATCTATAAGAATTGAATCTATGTCTGATTCAGTTAACGTACCACCAAGGTTTAATGGGACAAATTACCCATTATGGAAATCTGGTATGAGAACTTTTCTTCAATCCCGAGATTTTAATACTTGGCTATTAATCGAAGACGGATACGAACGACCAAAAGTGGAATATTCGGAAACAGAGTTTAAACGCTTAGCGTTCTATACTTATGAAGAAAGAGCTCTTGCAAAGCATAATTCTGATGGATTGAATGCCATAATACATGAAGTAAGTCATGATCTTCTACATCATGTTATGTCATGTGAAACTGCTAAGGAAGCATGGGATACTCTTGAGACTGTATTTGAAGGAAATGATTCTGAAAGAGAAGCACGACTACTATCTCTTTCTTCTGAATGGGAATTCCTTAAAATGGATGATAACGATACCTTCGAGGAGTTTAACTCTAAACTTTCTGAGATTTTCAATGATTCTTTCTCTCTTGGAAAGGCTATACCTGAAAAAGAAATAGTATGCAACATTCTCAGATCGTTACCATCCAGATACGAGTCTAAGAAACATGCCATAATAGAATCCAATAATCTTTCTACACTTTCTCGAAGCTCTCTTGTAGGAAAGTTAAAGATCTTTGACAAAGAAACTCTTCTGAAGAACTGAAATGTTTGATTTGATGTCTCATCTAATACAAGTATATCTTCGAAAGAAGTATGTATCAACTAGACTGAGAAATGTTATCAAGAGGAGATTAACTCAACAATCGTACTCCTAACACAACGAATTAAGGATGTTTTATTGAAACATAATTCTAATCATGATACATTATCTTTTTGTCATGAAAAAGGTAATGAAGAAATCTAATGTTTCAAGTGCCGAAGATTCGGACATATGGAAAAACATTGTTCTAGCAGAAAAGCTCAGAAGTGCAACAAGGCTTACGTCTCTACTCTAGATGATATCCCGGAGGAAAAACCCTATGAAGGAATATCCAGCTGTAACACACTTCTTTCCAAATCTAATAGTGATGTATCTTGTGAGTCTAATCAACTCCTAAAGAACTGTTTAGAAAAACTTGAGTTGGGAATAAAAGAAAATCAAAGATTAAGTCTAGAACTTGAAAACCTTATGAAACCCTGTCAGATAAAACTCAAGAGGTAAAATCTGAGCAATAAAAATTGGTTGACAAACCAAAAAGGTCAGAAGCTAATTCTTCTGATAATATGTTAAGTTCTTTATGTGGAGAAAATAACCACACTGCAATCTTCCATGGAAATCTCCAACAAAATAAATTCATCAAGGCACTTCGCGAGGGAATAAATATTTTGAAGGCTGATAAGTTTATTAGATCTCAAAAAGAAGTTGCAGACTCTTGCAATAACAAGAGAAAGAAAGAACACAAAGAAACACAATCTATTGTGTTTATAAATCATCCTAAGGATGTCTTTGTTACCTGTGGTGAGATTAATCCTCACCTCAACACACACTGAATGTGTTGAAAAATGCATCCTCACTTGTTGCCCAAATTTTGATTGTGAGGAGGCATAAAACTGGGCAGAATGTGCAAATCTGTTCTTTAGGTACCAATAATCTCATAATCGATATCTTTTACTTTTGGGATAAATATATTCGGTTTCCATAAACCAAACTATATCACCCCTTGATTTTCGCCTATCTTATATATATATATATATATATATATATATTCTTGGCTGAAAGAAGACTATCTTGCATAAATGGAGAAATCGATAAAGGAAGGGTCATCTCTTGATGATTTAGCACTTTGTGCATCGGTTATGACTGAAACTCGAGGTGTCTCACAACATGATAATCTTCAAGATTCTATGAGAAGACAGATTCTTATTGTTAGAAGTTGTATTAGACATCATGAGCTAATGATAAAGGGTTCAAAATAAGTACTAGCTGATTTTCATTCTCAACTGCTTGAGATGAACAAATCTTCTGTTGGAAAAAGAAGTGCTTAAAAGAATCTGAATCCAGAATTTGAAAGCGATCTTCACAAGAATCGCAATTAAAAATAGACAACAGTTTTTGATTTATTTCGATCATTGTATAAGGTTTATTTTTGAATAAAATTATCAATTATTTATGCATAAAATTATTATTTTATAATTTTTCTTGTGATAGTTTCCGATTACATAGCCTATGCTTGAATGTCTGATTTCGGTTTTCATAACCTTAATATTCGATCTCATATGATGTGAACCCTTATGGTTTGTGTGACTTTTTGATTTAGCGGGATTAATTTCTAGCCCATGTTGGTAGGCTTTATCAAAGGATCATAAGGTGTTCCGATTGAAACTCATATGTAAAAAGTCACAATGTGTTGAATCAATTTTTGTTTACATGAGTTGTGTTTAGCATAAACATATGTGTTTCGAGTTTTAAACTTTTGCTATTGGCACGCATTAGTTAAAACTGATTCAACCTTTCTCTGGTAAAGGTTGCTCTTTGTTGTTCTTCTTTTGTTCTTGCGAGAGGATGACAACATACTAGGGGAGAGTTCTAACTTGAACTTGTGCTTAATGATATATCTTTCTGGGGAGAAGAGGATGTGGAATCTGAGGTAACGAATTTGTTAGTTAATCGTTTTCCTATTTAAGAAAAGCCTGCATATTGCATATATTTTTCTTTTTCTTAACAAAATTTCGGTACAATTGATATGTATTCCATTATGTGTGTATGGATGTGTGTGTGTGTGTGATTCAATTGTTTTCGGTTAAGAAAAACTGTGTAAATTTATTTGACTTATTGTTTGGTATCTTCTTTATTGTTTGATATCAAGTGTTTTTGCTTAACGAAATTTCGGTGCAATTGCGGTGCTATAATGTCTATTTGTTTCAATTTCTTCCGGTTAAGACAAATAATTGTGCAAGTCAATTTATTTTGGTTTGTATGTATTGTTTATGGTTTACGGGATCATTTGTTTAGTCCAACTCGATTCTGGATAAGAGAAACTAAGTTAATTCTGATCTTAGTTAGACTTATCAAATTGAAGGATTTGGTTATTCAAGTCTAATCGAATTCCTTGACAAGAAATATGTTAGAGCATAGCTCGGTTGAACCCACAAAGCTTTGGTATGTCAAGTTTGGTTGTCATATTTTAGTGAATCAAAACTCATTTAAAGAGTCGCTTGATTATATACTAGAGTTAACTTCATATAGGTTAGCTAGAAAGTTACTAGGATATGAGACTTACAAGTATTACGTGAAGACTTGAAGAATGTGAAGACATAAAGAACTACAACGACGACATCATCCTTCCACTTGAGGTTAGTAATATTTGACTTGAACTGTTTCATTCCTAACGTATCTTTCAAGTCGTGCATATTAAAAAAATAACTGTGAAGCTGTGAATGGTTATACTCTAGTTAGACATAGTAATAAGGAATTACAATACGAAGTATAACGTTTATCTTTTGAACTTCGTATATAAGACATCGACATAATCGTATGAATGCTATTGGGATTATGTATGGGTATGGGTGAATATTTCGTCCTAGGAAACAATGTTTTACATTCGTTTAAAGGAAGTACTTTCATAAACCTGTTTTGTGAATCGAAAGGGAAATCGCTAGGCTTATTGGTATTGTTATTCATTGCAAATCTTTGGATTACCAATATGTGTGTTTAGTATAACCGCTCATAACTTGTTTATGTATCTTGGTAAAACTATTCACAATGCCTGACTTTTGTATTGGTATGACTTTTATTAGTAAAACCGATCTTAAGTAATCACCTGAGATGGTATGATCGATATGTTGTAATTGGTATGACCAACTCTAGACATTGGGGAACCGATCTTAGTAAGAGGTGCAACCGATCACAAGTATGTGGAATCGATCCTTGTAAGAGGTACAACAAGTCTTAGTAATTGGTAACCGATCCTATGACTTGTGAAACCGAATACAAGTTAAATACCATAAATATGTGGTAACCAATCCTAGTACCTAGTCAACCAATTTTTGGAAATCTAGTGTGACCGATCCTAGTACCCACATGGAGGTAGAACCGAAACTTGTTTTGGTAGAACCGTTAAACCCATGATTGGTGATTTGATAGGATAATCAATCATATAGTTCTTGGAAGTCAGATGAACCAATTCTAAACTTGTTTGCAAGTGTGGAAAATCGGTTCCAAGATTGTAAATGTGACAAAGGATTTACAAAGTAAAGATGTCGACATACTTTGAACATGTTCAGTAACTCTTATCTTTTATTATTCAAAGATATTCCTTAATAGCTAAAGGAGAATCCCCGATCGAAATAAACTGAGAATCTTTTAATTAAGGTTTTTAGTTTTATATGCTTTTAATTTCCATCAATTAAATGCATATCTTTAGAAAATAAAAATTAGTAATGTGCATTTACTAATTGGAGATTTTCTACTGAGATTTCAGTCAATATTTGGACAGTGCATTTCCAGGAATTATGAAAACCGATTTGGCCTTTATTTCATATCTTTGAGAATATTCGGTTTTGGAGATTCCTTGGTGTCCAAACATCCTTGGTCTATAAATATTGAAGTTTGCATTTCAAGCAAACTAATCCTCAGAGCCAGCAAAAACTACCTAGTTGTGTTGTTACTGGTGGAGCCGTCTATTCGGAGAGGAAATTACCCTAATTAAGCGAAATCTCTTACGACTGCTCGTTTTAAAGACTTCTTTGGGATTGAGAAGCTCTACGAGTATCATTGGTGGGAAACTAGATAATTGCAGTTTATTATAGTTTTCGATTGATTTAATTCACTAACGGTTGTTGAACTTTGATTGCACCTTGTTTGTTTATGCTTGAGAATCTTCTCTTCTGATATAAGATTCACTCAAACTAGATCGAAGTGTCGATGGGGATCTTTAGAATGTTTGTAGATCTAAAGACGTCTTGTAATAATTCATTGTTAACAGACTCCGTTCTGTATGTGATTGATCACAAGAGATTCAAGTTGTTTGTGTGCAGGTGTTTATTGAAGATATAAGAAGATTTGAAGACAAAAAAGATTTCTTATTTGAGTTCATAATCTTTGGTGTGCACAAAACTTGATCGGCTGGGGATCCAACTATAATCGGTTTATCATTGTGATAACCTTGATTGATTAGTTGAGCAGATCGGCATCAATACAATTCTTTGTGATTAAGAGTATTGATTGCATAGTCTAGACACTTACTTTGGTAGTTGCTGAGAGATAGATCTAAGAACTTGACAAAGGAGTTTATATTGGGATAAACGGAAGAGCCTTTTGTCAAACTCATATCACGTTATTTGAAAAGAGTTGTTACCGAACAGATTTGTTGTTCCTTTACTGTTTAGAATACGAACCAAAGGAATTGTTCCAAGTGCGTGACTTATTACAAGTTGGAGGCGCAGGGATACTGAGGGAACTAGGTGAACTATAGGTTTAGTTGCTTGGTCTCAACCATACAAAGTTGGTTTATATTTTGTATATCGGCTTAATTATGAGAGTATTCAATTCTGGGCTAGGTCCCGGGGTTTTTCTGCATTTACGGTTTCCTCGTTAACAAAATATTGCTGTGTCTTTTACTTTTCTATTTCCGCAATTATAATTGTTTTAATATAATTAGAATTAAAATACACAAACGTTAATTCCTATTTACTTTATAGCAATCCTATTGTGTTTGGTTAAGTCCGAACCTATTATCAAGTAAACATACTTCATTGTTGTATTGTCTCGATCTTGTATCCATAGTCAATCACGCAAGTTATCTTGTTGTTGTATTGTCTTGATCTCGTAACCATAGACAATCACACGAAGTGTGAACCGATTAGTTGTATTGTCTCGACTCAGTCCATAGACAATCACTTTCAGAGAAAGGACTTATAGGTGGAAAAGTTTTAGATTAAGGTATATTTTGGTACCCTCGTCTTTTAAATTGGTATCAGAGCTGGAAAACACGAAAAGATCTAACAATCTGTGTTTTGTGCGATCCAACCTATAAGACATGAGTCAAAGTAGAATTAAGCGAGAGCAAAAACTAAAGAAAGACTCGGTTAACGTATCGCAAGAGGTTATTAAACCACCCTCAGAATATGTTTGTAAACAATTGCTTACTTACAAAAAGGTAATTGAGAAAAATCGAGATGATTTAAAGCAATTACTATTGAATGTGAAAGGATGCATCAAAATCACAAAAAGTTTCGGGTAGATACTTCTCAACAAATATAATGTCTTGAAGAAAAAGAAAACCCTAGTCTCTCTCAAGCAGAATTATTAAAAAGGGAGCGTGATGCTGCTCTTGAAAAAATTCTCTTGTTGGAAGAGAAACTTGTTGAATCTGATGCAAGGATTAACACTCAACAAAGGAGTTTTGAAGAAAATGAAGGTGAATATCTCTCACGAGAAAAACGCCTTGAGGCTAGTCTAGCTGGTGCTCTTGATAAGATCAAGACGTTGGAAGAAGAAAATTTGAACTTGAAAAAGTTCAATGATAGCACAAACAATTTAACCTCAATGTTGGAAGCAAGTAGAAATCATCGTGATACACAAGGATTGGGATATAAGGGAATAGATGCTTCAAATATTAGCAAAGAGGTAAAATTCGTTAAAGCTACAAATTCTTCTAAACCAGAGGCTTCCACCGATGTAAAAGATGCTCGTACTTCTTGTAAAGAAGTAAAACCAATCAAGCCTAAGAATCATGTTCAATAAGCAGCAATCAAAGAGAGCACTTCTGCTAATGTCAAGAAACCAACAATGTTGAACAAAGATAATAAGAAGAAGGGAAATCATCGAGCTCCAATGCAAGAGGATCCACAAAAAGTTAACATTAAAACTCAGACTTCGTATGTTACTAAGCATTGTTGTTATTATGGTAATAAAGGGCATGTGGAATGGGGATGCAATATTCATAAGATAAAAGATACACTTTCTTTCGTATCAAACGAATTGGCTAAGATCGCTCCCCAACGGAACTCGGATCGATATTGTCCAAAGTTTAGGCAAAAGAATTATTACAATGATAGTTCAAATTTTGCATATCGCTCGACAAGGCCATCTCATAAAAGACCCGAATATAGAAAAATACATGACTTTGTAAATTTTAAGACAAGATCCGATGTTCCAAATTGGAGAAAAGTTGTTTCGCAAAATATCCAAAAGGACAATGGTTCTAATGGTATGGAGGAGAAAGCTGCTCCTGCGAAACCCTCCTCTAAATGGGTCCCAAAATCCTCCATAGCCAAAAAGGGGCCAAAAGTTAGTCACAAGAATGACTCTCAGCTGTTAACTGTTGGCAACAATAATTACAAGAGCTTTCTTGAAAGACTAAAGAAAGACATCATGTCTGAAATCTCTTGTACTAGTAAATGTTGTGATAATGACACTCTTCATCACAAGTCAAAGAAGAAAAACAAGATATGGAACAAGAGAAAACAAACCAAGCAAGAGGTCAAGAATAATGATTCTGTCTTAGTCACTCGTGACGAACAAGACAAGGATCAACTCAACACAACCTAGTTGTGTTGGAATGTGCATGCTCACCTTTGTGCTCAATCTTATGAAGGGTGAGGAAGCACATGAAACTGAGCACATGATCTCTCGGTTATTATATGACTAATTAACATCTTTAGGGAGATCGCTTTTCTTCTATACTCATACCTTATCTATCTATATTTGAGCTTTTTTTTTATAGAAACGGTAATTTTTAGTTTATGATGTTGATATCTACTGATCACATATGTGTTTCTCTTGTTTCTACGGTTAAAACGAGCCAAACATCACTAAATTCGGACATTGTATGCAAAAGTTATGTCAAAAACAGTTTAGTGTTGTTATCCATTACAAGTAACTACTGTAACCGATCCTAGTGAAAGGTGTAAGAAATCCTAGTGATTGGTGTAACCGATCCTAGTGAGAGGTGTAAGCAATCCTAGTGATTGGTGTAACCGATCCTAGTGAGAGGTGTAAGCAATCCTAGTGATTGGTGTGATTGGTTCATATGAAGGAGTGTAAAACTGTTTTGCCCATAACTTATTCGTCCGAACTCGGAATAACCTCATTCTTTTTGCGTAAGTTTTGTAATTCAATTTACTACAAGATTGAGGTAATTTCAATACTTTATTTTCTGTTGAATATTTATGGTGTATTGCATTTGAGTTTATGGGATGTCTGATTTCGGTTTGCATAACCTTAATATTCGATCTCATACTGTGTGAACCCTTATGGTTTGGGTGACTTTTTGGTTTAGCAGGATTAAGTTCTAGCCCATATTGGTAAGCTTTATCAAAGGATTATAAGGGGTTCTGATTGAAACAAATATGTGAAAAAGTCACAATATGTTGAATCGTTTGGTTTAACATAAAAGCATATGTGTTTCGGGGTTTTCAACTTTTGCATTGCATTGCATTAGTTAAAACCGGTTTTCAACCTTTCACTGGTAAAGGTTGGTCCTTGTTGTTGTTATTTTGTCTGCAAGAGGATGACAACACAACGGGGGAGAGTTCTATGTGAACTTGCGCTTAATGACATATCTTTGGGGGAGAAGAGGATTCGGAACTTGAGGTAACGAATTTGTTAGTTAATCGTTTTCCTATTTAAGAAAAGCCTGGTTTTATTGCATATATTTATTGCTTTTTCTTAACAAAATTTCGGTACAATTGATGTTTATTCCATTATTTTTGTATGGATGTGTGTGTGATTCAATTGTTTCCGGTTAAGAAAAACTATTGTTATCTTGCTTTATGGTTTGGTATCAATTGTTTAGGATTACGAAATTACAGTGCAATTGCAGTACTATAATGTCTATGTTTGTTTCAATTGCTTCCGCTTGAGGTAAATAATTATGCAAGTTGATTTATTTGGTTTGTATTAATTGTTTATGGCTTAACAAAAAGGTTTTCGGGATCAATTATTTAGTCCAATTCGATTCCGGATAAGAGAAACTAAGTTAATTCTGATCTTAGTTAGACTTATCAAAGTGAAGGTTTCGGTTATTCAAGTATAATCGAATGCCTTAACAAGAAATGTTAGTTAACTAACCTAGTACTTGTCTTGTTTAAAAGTGAAAGGTCTAAGTTATTATTTGAATAATTAGAACCTGATGAGAAAAATAGAGTTAATTCTGATCTTTATTTTGGTCTTATCGAACAAGCGATTGTATTTGTACAATCGGTTTAGCAAAAGAACTAAAGTGCTTAGTAAATTTTTGATTTGCTAAACTATTAGGGAAAATTGCTTTGGGCAATTGTTTCCTTGGTAACATATCAAAAAAATAAAAATTTGTAGTTTCGGTTTTGATATTGGTTGTCTAAAATAGTGTGTGGAACCCTCGTGCTTAACTCTTATAGGTTTTGCAAGTCTTTTAAGATTTGTAAGATCCTTTCGGTTTGTCTTTTATTTGCTCGTACCTTTGTCATTTTGTGACAAAAAGGGGGAGAAATATATGGAGTAAAACAAGTGATTTAGTATCACTAAGGAAAGCACAATGGTGATTAAACGTTATATCTAACGAAAGAGTAAAGCATAGACTAAGGGGGAGTAACATATCATATTGATACTTGTGGTTATCTTAACTACAAAGGGAATAACAAAGACGTGCGGATTGAAAATCTACCTATCTTACCTTTAGAGGGAGTACTGGCTTTGTTATTATAATGTCAACAACGGCATTTAAGGATTGAATGTATACATGTTATTGTGCTATTGAAACTTGGAATCAAGCGTATGTGTAGTGAATTCTTGTAATTTGTTTATCCATATGATGTAAGAGTTTTGTCACTAAAATTAACAAAGGGGGAGATTGTTAGAGCATATCTCGGTTGAACCCACCAAGCGTTGGTATGTCAAGTTTGGTTGTCATATTTTAGTGAATCATAACTCATTTAAAGAGTCGCTTGATTATATACTAGAGTCAACTTCGTATAGGTTAGCTAAGAAGTTACTAGGATATGAGACTTACAAGTATTACGTGAAGACTTGAAGAATGTGAAGAAGTAAAGAACTATAATGAAGACATCATCCTTCCTCTTGAGGTTAGTAATATTTGACTTGAACTGTTTCATTCCTAACGTATCTTTCAAGTCGTGCGTATTGAAAACATAACTGCGAAGCTGTGAATGATTATACTCTAGTTAGACATAGTATTAAGGAATTGAAATACGAAGTATAACGTCTATCTTTTGAACTTCGTATATAAGACATCGACATAATCGTATGAATGCTATTGTAATTATGTATGGGTATGGGTGAAGATTTCGTCCTAGGAAAAAATGTTTTACATTCGTTTAAAGGAAGTACGTTCATAAACTTGTTTTGTGAATCGAAAGGGAAATCGCTAGGCTTATTGGTATTGTTATTCATTGCAAATCTTTGGATTACCAATATGTGTGTTTAGTATAACCGCTCATAACTTGTTTATGTATCTTGGTAAAACTATTCACAATGCCTGACTTTTGTATTGTTATGACTTTTATTAGTGAAACTGATCTTAAGTAATCACCTGAGATGGTATGATCGATATGTTGTAATTGGTATGACCAACTCTAGACATTGGGGAACCGATCCTAGTAAGAGGTGCAACCGATCACAAGTATGTGGAATCGATACTTATAAGAGGTACAACAAGTCTTAGTAATTGGTAACCGATCCTATGACTTGTGCAACCGAATACAAGTTAAATACAAGAAATATTTGGTAACTGATCCTAGTACCTAGTCAACCAATTTTTGGAAATCTAGTGTGACCGATCCTAGTACCCACATGGAGGTAGAACCGAAACTTGTTTTGGTAGAACCTTTAAACCCATGATTGGTGATTTGATAGGATAATCAATCACATAGTTCTTGGAAGTCAAATGAACCAATTCTAAACTTGTTTGCAAGTGTGGCAAATCGGTTCCAAGATTGTAAATATGAAAAAGGATTTACAAAGTAAAGATGTTGACATACTTTGAACATGTGCAGTAACTCTTATCTTTTATTGTTCAAAGATATTCCTTAATAGCTAATGGAGAATCCCGGATAGAAATAAATTGAGAATCTTTTAATTAAGGTTTTTAGTTTTATATGCTTTTAATTTCCAGTAATTAAATGCATATCTTTAGAAAATAAAAATTAGTAATGTACATTTACTAATTGGAGATTTTCTACTGAGATTTTGGTCAATATTTGGACAGTGCATTTCCAGGAATTATGAAAACCGATTTGGCCTTTATTGCATATCTTTGAGAATATTCAGTTTTGGAAATTCCTTGGTGTCCAAACTTCCTTGAACTATGAATATTTAAGTTTGCATTTCAAGCAAACTAATCCTCAGAGCCAGCAAAACTATCTAGTTGTGTTGTTACTGGTGGAGCCGTCTATTCGGAGAGGAAAGTACCCTAATTAGGAGAAATCTCTTACGACCGCTCGTTTTAAAGACTTCTTTGGGATTGGGAAGCTCTACGAGTACCGTTGGTGGGAAACTAGATAATTGCAGTTTATTATTAGTTTTCGATTGATTTGATTGACTAACGGTTGTTGAACTTTGATTGCACCTAGTTTGTTTATGCTTGAGAATCTTCTATTCTCATATAAGATTCACTCAAACTAGATCGAAGTGTCGGCGGGGATCTTTAGACTGTTTGTAGATCTAAAGACGTCTTGTGATAATCCATTGTTAACAGACTCCGTTCTGTGTGTGATTGATCTCAAGAGATTCAAGTTGTTTGTGTGCAGGTTTTTATTGAAGATCTAAGAAGATTTGAAGACAAAGAAGATTTCTTATTTGAGTTCATAATATTTGGTGTGCACAAAACTAGATCGGCTGGGGATCCAACTATAATCAGTTTATCTTTGTGATAACCTTGATTGATTAGTTGAGTAGATCGGCATCAATACAATTCTTTGTGATTAGGAGTATTGATTGCATAGTCTAGACAATTACTTTGGTAGTTAATGAGAGATAGATCTAAGAACCTGACAAAGGAGTTTATTGGGATATACGGAAGATCCTTTAGTCAAACTCATATCACGTTGTTTGAAAAGAGTTGTTACCGAACAGATTTGTTGTTCCTTTACTGTTTGGAATACGAACCAAAGGAATTGTTCCAAGTGCGTGACTTATTACAAGTTGGAGGCGCAGGGATACTGAGGGAACTAGGTGAACTATAGGTTTAGTTGCTTGGTATCAACCATACAAAGTTGGTTTAGATTTTGTATAGCGGCTTAATTCTGAGAGTATTCAATTCTGGACTGGGTCCCGGGGTTTTTCTGCATTTACGGTTTCCTCGTTAACAAAATCTTGCTGCGTCTTTTACTTTTCTATTTCCGCAATTATAATTGTTTTATTATAATTAGAAGTAAAATACACAAACGTTAATTCCTATTTACTTTATAGCAATCCTATTGTGTTTGGTTAAGTCCGAACCTATTATCAAGTAAACATACTTCGTTTTTGTATTGTATCGATTTTGTATCCATAGTCAATCACGCAAGTTATCTTGTTGTCGTATTGTCTCGATCTCGTATCCATAGAAGTGTGAACCGATTAGTTGTATTGTCTCGACTCAGTCCATAGACAATCACTTTCGGAGAAAGGACTTATAGGTGGAAAAGTTTTAGATTGAGGTATATTTGGGTACCCTCGTCTTTTCATAATACTAGTGTGAAAATCAATATTCTGCGGAGCACGTGTCACGGTTTCAGTGGTCGCGTGCAAGATAATTGTGTAGCCCTCACTACACAGTGCAATCTGAGTAACAGAAAGCGTGCGGTGAACGAAGGTACCATTTGTATGGAAGGTATGTCAAGGAACGATAAACCCAAAGACAGCAAAGATATATCTGGAGCTGAAGGGGCTATAAATACCAAGCTTTACCAACAAAACAAGGGCATTCAATATCTAGGAGAAGAAGATCTAGTTTTAAGCTTATACCTCTTTAATGTTTAGAACTCAAGTATTGACTTCAACTTGAGTTCTCTCTATTACTTTGGGAAGCATTTAAGATCTTTGTAACCACCACAACTTAATAAAAACATTCACTCATTACCCCGTGGACGTAGACAAAAGTCGATCCACGTAATCTCTTGTGTCTCATGATAACTTAGTAGCATTTACATTATATTTGTGTTCTTCGTTATTATTGTGGTCTTGGGTATCTCTTATAACTTAGCATTATCAGTTCTACAGAGGTATCAATACTTCTTAGTATCTGATCCTCTGAGCTATAAAAATTACGTAAACTATGGGAAAGTTAGTAGTCACAGTTTGGCGCTAGAAGGTTTTGCTCACCAACTTGAGTTTTTTCCTTTATTTTAACTTACGTATCTTCTTTAACGAAGAGATCTGAGTTTAACAATGGCGGATCTCACTTCCTAGTGATCCATTCGTATCTTATTCACGTACGTTCTTTGAGTTCATAGCCTCTAAAGACTTACAACCTAACAGATCTACAAAGTTTTTTGCAAAAACGCACTCACAAAACGTTAAAACTTTTGTTTTGTACTAAAAACAACCTTTTCCCACAGAGTATCCTTTAGATCTGAGTACCTCTGAGCACTGAGGAATCTCGGTGAGAATTTAAGGAAGACAATATCTTTTCAAGACTTTAATAACCTCTTTTCTTGGATGATCTGATACCCCTTTTAAATTGTTTTCCACATTTAAGGTTGTTTTCTCCAAGGGTGTCATAAGAAATTTAATACCTGTCTTTCCAAGCGTCATTTCAGTCATTTTTCTGAAAATGCTGCTTAGCCATCTTCTGTGTCAGAGCATTTATTGCCACTTTGACGAAGGCACCCGAGTAGCAAACTTTGTCATCTTTTTCTGTGATTTCAGGATAACAAAAGCCGAGAGTATGCATAAACCACGTGACATACCAACAAGCTCACGACCTACGGTTACAAGAGGCAGATCTCAAAACCTATCTCGAACAAACCAAAGAAATGAAGCGGAAGACGGACAAAGTGAGATAGCAAGAAGAACAGCTGCTACCAAACCACCTATTCCTGCTGAAGGTATGGGGCAAACATCCGGAGCACAACCACCATACGGCATGCCGTTACCGGAACCAGCACAGGTTACGAAGCCACCTACGTCGAACGCATGGTTTCCCAGAACCTTAGCTCCTACGGGACGAGGGTTGGGAAACCTAACTCCAATCCGTCTAGATCCTGATGCTTCGGTCATAGAAGAAGGAGTGGATGACTCTGAGGATACGGCCGACAGTACTCCTCAGGGTGGTGAAATTCACAATGAAGAACAAATGAAAGTACAAGTAGAAGCTTTTCTACTCAGTAACAAGGAACACGAGGATGCAATGCACGCGATGGCCCAGGAAAACCAGAACCTGAAAGATATGCTGAATGTGCAGATTGAAGGTTCCCAACTCACCCTCCGTTAAAGAGGCGTGAGCACGGAGCTATCTCAGGAAGACGAAGGGTGGATCTTAACCCACCAAAGGAAAACCCACCAGGGGGAGCCAGGAACACACGGCACGATCCAGATGAGACGGATCCAACTTATAAGCCCTCTCAGTCTTACTATGATGAGGCATTTTCCAGAGATGCTCACAATGTGAACATGGTCATGGAGCAAATGGAGAATATGCGGAAAGAAATACAAGGATTAAAAACCGTCCACGTAGGCGCAAGGCTAGAAGAGGTACTCCAGGAAGCAACAACATCTCTGATATCCTTTCGCATTTTGAGGGAACCTATTCCTCCAAAATGCCCGATACCTACGTTTCAGGCATACAATGGTACCTCAGATCCCGCATCCCACCTACAGTACTACACTCGTGTCCTTGCCCATTGGGAAAGAGATGAGATAGTACTTTGTAGGTACTTCCCTGCAAGCTTGACGGGATCAGCATTTGCATGGTACGATAATTTACCAGCAAACTCAATTGACTATTTTGAGCAATTGTCTACGGTGTTCTTGGAGACATACATGTATAACAAATCAACAAAGGCAGGGTTAGATAGTCTATTTTCTTTAGCTATCAGACCCCGGGAAACATTGATGCAATACACAGACAGGTGGCAAAAGACGTGCCAAGCAATCGGGAAAGTCAATCGAGAAATTAGCATTAATTGCTATAAGTACGGACTTGATAGAACCTCGGCTATCTTCGTGGATCTTCACAACCGATCTCTCAATTCCAAAGGAGAGCTTCGGGTTGTCCAGGATCGCTACATCAGACTTGAAGAAATCCAAAAGGATAACCCCAGAGAACAGACGAAGGCAACAACAGCTCCGCAACGAACGAATTCTCTGGAACCAATTCCGGAGATACCTAAGAGGCAAAACGAAGCTGGGGGCAGAACCAGCTCTCGAGACAAAAGATCGAAATACAGAGATGGCAAAGTCAGAGGAAAAAAAAGATAAGAATTTGTAGAAAATGTCTACACAAAGCTAAACACAACGTTCTCCCACAATCTAAGAAAAGAAGGAGCGAAGCCAGGCTTTCCTTACCCTAATACTAGGGGAAAGCAGCCGGATAAGACAAAGGATGCTAAGGAGTACTATGAGTACCACCGGTACTACGGGCATACAACTGACACATGCTATCACCTACGGAACACGATCCAAAGATTCATAGACGAAGGCAAGTTCATGGAGTATGTGCAAATACAACCAGCGGATACAGAGGTAGTACCCAATAAAAGGGTAGAACTACCTCAGGACGGAAAATACATCAACATGATCACATTCTCCAACGGAGGCCAGGAGGAGCTACTCGAAGATATCCTCGAGCTGGCCAGAACATAAGAAAGCTAGAAGCTCACGAGGTGTTCAAACTAAGTGGACCACCTATTAGCACTTGGGAAGAATGGATGGCTACGCCATTAACATTCTCAACAAGAGACGTCAATCAGGAAGTCGAGATGCACAACGACCCACTTGTGATCACTCTTCCAATACATGGATGGAACGTTACGAAGGTCCTCATTGATGGGGGAAGCTCGTTAAACGTATTGTTCTACGAACCCTACTTACACATGGGTTTAACAGCTGAGCAAATGGATTCATCCACTTGCACAATATACGGTTTCAATAGAGCAGTCTCTAGACCAAAAGGAGAAATTGTCTTGCACGTACGCGCAGGACCCTTAGTAACCAATACAAGGTTCTATGTTGTGGAAGCACCTTCGCCCTATAACGTAATCATGGGACGACTATGGGTCCATCGATTAAGAGGAAAAACTTCAACCTATCATTAGTACCTTCGATTCCCTACACCCATGGGTGAAATGGAAATCAAAGGTGATCAACAAGACGCAAGGCTATGCAATCTAGCAGAGGTAAGACTCAATGAAGAAAGAGCTGCTGCACAGCAACACGAAAGGAAAATGCCACCGAAGTAAAAGATTGAGGCTTCAAAGTCCCCGAAACATCCTCAGTTCAAGAAGCAAGTACCTCCGCCACTCCGGTAGCGGACGTCTCTGCTAAATGACAATTACATAAATGCACTCCTCTACAACCTCAGAAACAAACCTTTTCACCAGTGGAACCAACAAATAAAATCAACATCGGAATGGAGAAAGAACCAAAGATGATCAACATCGGAACTTTACTAGAAGAGGACGAGGAGATGCAACTACAAAGTCTACTATGGGACGACACAGATGTATTTGCATTGCCAATGGAAGAAATGCCAGGAATTGACCCGAATTTGGTCTCCCACCACCTTCGTCTCAAACCAGAAATGGCACCATTCAAGCAACGTAACCGCAAGGTAGCAGACATCTACCAGGAAGCAGTGGAGAAGGAGTTGAAAAAACTCTTAGCAGCAGGATTCATACGAGAAGTCAAGTATCATGCGTGGATATCCAACATGGTGGTTGTGCCTAAGAAGAACGGAGGCGTGCGTATTTGCATCGACTTTAGCAATCTCAACAAAGCATGCCCCAAGGATAGCTACCCGCTACCAAATATTGACCAACTGGTCAATGCAACCGAAGGTCACCAGAGGCTATCCTTCATGGATGGTTACTTTGGTTACAACCAAATCGCCCTTGAAGAAGAAGACCATGAGCATATTGCGTTCTTTACCCCACGAGGCTTGTATTGCTATACAAGGATGCCTTTTGGACTAAAGAGCGCGGAAGGAAACATACCCGCGATTGGTAGACAAAATCTTTAAGCCATGGATAGGCAGTATACTAGAAGTATACGTGGACGACATGCTCTTCAAAAGCAAAGAGGCAAAAAACCACCTGTCATACCTAAGGAGATATTCGAAGCCATGAGAAACTTTCACATGAAAGTGAACCCGGAGAAATGCACGTTCGGAGTAACCTCAGGAAAATTCCTAGGGTACTTGGTAACTAAGCGAGGAATAGAAGTGGACCCCGAAAGGGTCAGAGCAATAATGGAGATGCCATCTCCGAAACACTAAAAGGAGTACAAAAGCTAAATGGAATCTTAGCCTCCATGGGAAGATTCATAGCAAGGTCATCGGACAAATGCAAAGCATTTTTCGATACACTAAGGAAAGGAAGCAGGTTCATATGGACCACAGAATGCGAGCAAGCTTTCAAAAAAATCAAGGAATACTTGGCATCAGTACCTATCTTACAGAAGCCGGAGCCAGGTGAAAACTTACTCTAAACCTAGCAGCAACAAGCTACGCTGTAAGCTCAGTATTGGTACGAGACCAAGGGAAAGGAGAAAAACCCATCTACTACATCAGCAAGACACTCAGTTCAGCGGAGCGTAACTACACCAAGGTGGAAAAACTCATCTACGCCTTCGTAGTGGCAACACAAAAACTAAGGATATACTTTGATGCACCTACTATCCGAGTCTTTACAAAGGCCCAAATAGGTCAAATCCTCGATAGCACGTAGAAAATTGGAAGAGTGGCAAAATGGAATGCCATGATCAAACAATTTCAAATAATCTTTGAAACAATGAAGGCTGAGAAATCACAAATCTTAGCAGACTTCTTGGCAGACCTACCTCTCAGCGACGAAGCAGAAATAGACGACATCCCAGGATTGGAGGAAGACAAGCAAGACCCGGAGGATCTGCTAGAACCTCAGAATTCACGAAGATGGGAAATATTCGTAGATGGTTCCTCTAATGGAGAAGGCGCAGGCATTGGGATTGTAATAACAACTCCTACCGGAGATCGGCTCATCTACGCATTCAGGTTAGAATTCGAACAATACACCAATAACATCACAGAATACGAGGCAATCATACATGGTTTATGTTTGGCATGGGAGCTGGGCTTATCAGATGTTCGATTGACTAGTGACTCTCAGTTGGTCATTAGACAAATCGAACTCAAATACCAAACTTTGGATCCAGTGCTCTCTTCGTACTTAATACTAGCTCAGGAGCATGCATCCAAAATCAGCAACGTAACATTCAGGCACGTATGTCGAAAATACAACAGACATGCAGATGCCTTAGCATTCATATCCTATATGCTAAGGGACAGAAATACCACAACCGTGCAAATTGGAAGGATATACGAACCTTCGATAAAAGGACCTATCTCAGGTGCTGAGGAGGCTTTGGCTGTTCAAACTCGGTCCATAAGAGAAGCAGATAAAGGGGAAGCAAACGAAGAAATGAAAGAAGAAGATGATGAAGCTAAAGAGTCTGACGAAGACCAATCCTTGTTAGACGAAGGCAACGAGAACGAAGCGGAAGATTATTGGAGGATTCCAATCCACCAGTACCTTGACAAAGGTACCTTTCCATCCGATAAAAAGGAAGCTCGAAAACTCGAATCAAAAGCACCAATGTATAGCCTTCGTGACGGAATACTGTATAGGAGGTCATTTCTCGGAACTATAATGCGGTGCCTCTCACGAACAGAAGGAAGGAAAATACTCCACGATATACACAGCGGAGATTCCGACAACCATATTAGAAGAAGATCCTTGGCGGTTAAGGCCAAAATGCAAGGATACTACTGGCTAAGCATGGACGAAGATTCAAAGAACGTAGCTAAGCGATGTGAAAGATGCCAGCGCTTTGCCAAGAAAATCAAAGCACCAGCAACGGAGCTTAACTCAGTTATCAGCCCTTGGCCATTCGTCAAATGGGGGGTTGATATCGTCGGACCATTAATATGGGGAACCTCGAAAAGAAAATACCTTATTGTGGCTACGGATTACTTCACCAAGTGGGTGGAAGCAAAGTCTTTGGCAAGAATTAAGGACACAGATGTCTTTAAATTCTTGTTTGAACAAATCATATGTAGGTTCGGAATACCAGCCGCCATAGTCTCAGACAATGGCAAACAGTTACAAGGAAAGAACATCGACATGTTGTTTACTTTCAACATTCAGAAGAACAAGTCAACTCCTATATACCCTAATAGCAATGGAAAAGAGGAGGCGACCAACAAAACCATAGCCATGAACTTAAAGAAGAAGCTAGGAGTATACAAGAAGAGGTGGTGCAAACAACTGCATAACGTCCTAGGGGCTTATCGAACTACAAGGAGGTCAGCTACGGGAGAATCTACATTCTTGTTGACCTACGGAGTCGAAGCAGTCATCCCAACGGAGGTAATACTTCCAATAACAAAAACGGAGGCATGAGAGAAGAATCTAACAACAGGCTTGATGTTGAAGAAGCTGGATGACCTTGAAGTAATAAGGGAGGTAGCCTTGCAAAAGATGGTAAACTATCAGCGAAGGTTAGCTCGGGAATACAACAAGCGGGTCATCCCTCGGAACTCTGTGGCCGAAGAATATGTACTACGTTAGATACCGCCATATCAAAGAAAGACGAAGTGGGGCAATCTAGCTCCGACATGGGACGGTCCCTACATCATACACGACATTGCCGGAAAAGGATCTTACTACCTAAGAACCCTCAAAGGAGAAGTACTATAGCACCCTTGGAATGCAATGTACCTAAAAAAGTACTACCCGTAAGAGGATGGTGATTACCAAGGAGAAGAAAGGAATGGGCAATAGCCTACCATGTTCTATCCCTGATCAAAGGTATTATAAACCTTACTAATCAATGAAAGAATTTTTTTTCTAAAGAATTAGTTTTGATTAATACAATTGGGTTAGAATAGACACCCTCCGTCAGGATTGACGATGAAGCACGACAAGGCATAACTGCGCATATGTAAATATCGGATCCTCGGGGCGATGGCTCCTTTAATGAGGCATAATAAAAAATAAGATATCCCCTATAGAGATACCTTGTCGAAGTAAAGCAGTCTCCGCGCTGAACGCGTATGGTTACAGGAAAATTATTGCCCACGTAGGGACCTTCGCCACCATGATATCTTCTGGCCAAAGGATATCCGGGTAGGACGTTGAATGTTCCACCAAAGGTTAAGCATACCTTAGCACCTTGTGATAACTTGATTGTGCGATCAATTAGACGCATTACGTCTAAAAAAATATTCATGCAATAACATAAGTGAAATGATAATTTTACCAAAATATTTCTAACATGTCTTAAAAGTTGCAGATAACAAAGGTTCAAACCATCGCAAAGCATTATTTCAGAGAAGGGAGACATCATAGCTAAAACAAGGTACCTCGACTGAGGTCATAAAAAAACAAAGAGTTTACTTAAACAAAGATGGAGACACCAGAATCAAGGGTAAGGAATACGAGGAAAGACAACTCCGTCAGCCTGGCGTTCAGCTTCAGCAAAGGTATCATTGATGTAATCAATAGCCGAATGCTCGAATTGCACATTCATTTGAGAGGCCTGAGTCTCCAGATCTGAGGCTGATTTTCGACGAAGCTCTATCACCTGAGCACTGAGTTGATCATTAGCCTACTGGAGTGCCTCATCTTTAAACTTTGCAGCAGCATCAAATTGACGAGCTATCTCCAATGAAGATACTTGGCCCTCAAGACGGTTAATCTTAGCATTCGCACCTACAAGCTGCTCCTGGATACATGCGGATATAAAAGGGATAAGTAAAGAGCAAAGGCACTAAGGGGCACAAAGGATGTTGCGGGAATAAGAAAACCCTAAGATACCTCCAGCATGGCTAAGGGATTCTTCTAAACTATGTTGGGTTTCGACAAGGTCCACCTCAGCATCATCAAGATCCTCCACAAGGGTATCTCGTTCGGTCCGGATATCCTCAACATCAATCCGGAGAGAAGCATTCTTATAGGACAAAACCTGGTAAACATTCTCTAACTCTTCCAATCTCTTAACGAAAGATACATGAGACATAGAAGAAGGAACATAACCAGCCTAGATAAGTTTGTTCTTAAGAGAGCAGACCTCAGAAGACAAAATGTTACGTTCTGCAGTAACCTTAGCCAAGGAAGCACAGGCATCTTCAAAATCCGCATGATACTTTTTACAGATAAGTTCTTGATCTAGGAGACGCTTCTCAACTAAGGCAATATCCTCATTTTGTTTTAAAATGAGATCCTCTTTCCACCTAAGGGTCTCATCACACTCTTTACGGAGCAAAGCCATCTTTTTCACAAGGTATGAGTTATGAGCAAACTCAAGGGAGATTTGGGCCTCGTTATGGACATTCACGTTCATCAACCTATCAGACTTCTTATGATAATACCAAACATCAAAGGTCAACTTGGCTACCTTCTCCCGAAGATGTCTAAGCTCACTAGAGCTACCAACTGGCAGGCGTAGGATCTCTCAGGACTAGGCTACCAGGAAATAATGAAAATAAAGCTAAAACAAAAGGAGAAACGAACCTATGATTTTGGAAGATTCAGCAGCCAAAGTAGAATCAGCAGCCTTGCGTCCCTCCTCAGCAACTTTTGCAGCATTATTAGCTCTATCAAGAGACAACAAGCAAGCTTCTAAGGACCTCTGAATTTTCTTCAGTTCGTCCTCTAACAAAGGTACCTTGGCAGCGGAAGCAGCGTCACTGGAAGAAGGTTGTTGTGCGAAGGCATGATCTTGATGAGCACGTTCCAACAGATCACTCAAGTGAGTACACTTAGCCCTATAAAACTTGAACAAGATAAAGCCAACATTTATTTGTTTGTGAATCCGCAAACAATGGAGCACTCAAACATCGGAGGTCAACTTGGGTGCCTACATCCGGAGATATCTAAGCTTATGAGAGCTACCAGCTGGGAGGCATATGATCCCTCAGGGAAACGCTACCATGCAAAAATAAAGACAAACACGAAGACTTGCCTTAGACGTATATATTTATGCTAAGGAAAGAGATGGAGGATTTCTTCGGCTCAAACGCGAAAATCATACTTTGACTCGATAGTGTACATATACATTTTTTGGTAGACAGCACGAAGAAACGTAATACGGTGATCTCTCAGGGGCATGGCCAGGTGTAGGGAATCACCCTTCACAATGCTGTCATAAGTACCCTCATACATACACCAAACGAGGGAATACGGAGGAACGAAGTCTACAAGGGGCATCTCGCTAAAAGAAGATTTCCCAAGGCAAACATCAGCTAACACCAAAAAAGGCTCCATAAAATACAAATACTTTTCCTTTTAAAAGCTACAAGAACCAGCTTTATAAAGAAAAAGGGGGCAAACATACATCAATCATAGTTAAGGGGAACACCACCCTAAAGCATCAAGGTAGTTCACAAAACACCAAATATTATTTCTAAGCATCAAAAGGAAACATTCCGATTAAGAAGGAGATCCTGAGTCACACTCAACGGTATCTTCCAAACTATGCTTAGCTTCGGAAAGTTCCACCTTAGTAGCAGTAGAATCCATAGGAAAAGTATCACATCGGGTCCGGAGAGCACACCAGAAATCACCACTATATTGCACCACCTTTCGAACAGATGCTTTGTCCACAGCATTTCCAGCTATCTCAGACTATACAAGAACACATGCGCAAGCTAAGGATCGGGGGCAAGGCATCAAAAAGTCTGCAAACGCTAAGACAGGAGACTACATAATCCTTACCTCCGCAGATATCGGCTTAATCACACCAGGAGAAGCTTTCCTTTTCGTTGTCCTGGTAGCTACGGAGTTACCATCAGAGCCCGGAGCAGTCCCAGCAGAAGAAATAGGGGCAAGCTGCAAAGGAACCATCAAAGTATTTAGCAAAGGCCGCAAAAAAAAAACTTCTGTAACAAACGGAGGTTACCTCATGAGAAGTAGCAGGGTTGAAAACCCAAGGATGATATCCATCATGATCAGCAGGAAGAGACAAAGCTTTACGAGGAATGATGGGACCCGCGGTGGTAAATCCAAATACCCAAGGACCCATCATAAGAAAAGGAGCATGCGCCCAGCACTTGTTATGACCAAGAGGAATGCAGTCAGACGATTCAAAGGGAGAGAAAAGATCCTCAACGGCAACTTCTTCTACCTCAGCTTCCACTTCTACCTCAGTTCCCTCAGGTATCTCAGTATCCTCAGGGGGTGGAGATGGAATAGCATCAGGATGATCCATCCGCGGAGGTGGCTCAGTGGACGATCTAGGCCTCGGATCCTTTCGCGCAGGCTTCTTCGGAAGTCTCATAATCCCTAACACCAACAGGAAGAACAGTTCATCAACAATGGCGGACCGAAATTACAGTCGGCTCAAAAAACATATTTGGGGCAAAAGCAATCATACTTTCGGCATGTGTTTAATTAAACCAACCAAAGGAAACAGTTTAATCTCATCTTAAGACGAAATGGAAAATTATCCACCACTATGGGCAAAGTTACAGACAAAAAAGGATCATGACATATTCATGGAGAAATCGCAAAATGGAAAGTAACCCATGCTATCAAATAACATGAAGAAGCATAAGGAGGCAGAAATCTATACATGTAAGATAGAAGAAACATCGACAACCAACAAAGCCAACCATGGAGAATACGAGAAAGCAGAGCAAAACATAGAGATTATGAAGAGGTGCAAGAGCAGCGCATACTAAGCTGTTGATGATGAATGAACACGAGCTTTTTGAAAGCCAAAAATAAAATCGGCAGTTAAAGGAAAAGAAGACAAAGAAAATATCTGAGAAAGGGAGAGAGAGCGACAGTTAGTGAGGAGAAGGAAAAGTTAATGAGATTCCTTCTTTATTCTCTTCTTATAGGCGGCTGGAGAATCCAAAAATTTGGGTGTCCCGAAATTCAAGGGGAAGTTATTGCATGAAAGGACACATGGAGACCACTCAACCGGTACGTGCCAAAATTGAGGCGTTACGGAAGTTTTTTCTTCCAATCCTACCAAACGGTAGAATATGAAAGAAAAGGGGCAAACTGTGAATATCAATATTCTGCGAAGCACGTGTCACGGTTTCAATAGTCGCGTACAAGATTACTGTGTATCCCTCGTTACACAGACCAATCTGAGAAATAGAAGATACCTTTGCAGATCTACTTTATCCCATCCCAAGAAGGGATACCTCAACGACCAAGATAGAAAAGTAGAGTCTAGCCTAGAGAGAGACAGCTAGTGAAGGGACAAAGGTAGATGACATATCCAATCAGCATTAAATGCGTGAATCTCTTATCTACACGTTTAACCAAAGCACGTGAAGAGAGATGAGGTGGCAGAGTTTGACTGGCAAAGGTTGGCGGTGAACGAAGGTACAATCTGTACTGAGGCTGGGAGGTTCCCGAAGGAACGTGGGTCAGCTAAGGTGGCAGAGTCCGACTGGAGAAAGCGTGCGGTGAACGAAGGTACCATTTGTACGGAAGGTATATCAGGGAACGATGGACCCAAAGACAGCGAAGATATATCTGGAGCGGAAGGGGCTATAAATACCAAGCTTCACCAACAAACCAAGGGCATTCAATATCTAGGAGAAGAAGATCTAGTCTTAAGCTTATACCTGTTTAATGTTTAGAACTCAAGTATTGACTTCAACTTGAGTTCTCTCTATTACTTTGGGAAGCATTTAAGATCTTTGTAACCACCACAACTTAATAAAAACATTCACTCATTACCCCGTGGACGTAGACAAAAGTCGAACCACGTAATCTCTTGTGTCTCATGATAACTTAGTAGCATTTATATTATATTTGTGTTCTTCGTTATTATTGTGATCTTGGGTATATTTTATAATTTAGCATTATCAGTTCTAAAGAGTTATCAAAACTTCTTAGTATCTGATCCTCTGAGCTGTAAAAATTATGTAGACTTTGGGAAAATTAGTAGTCACAACTAGTTAACTAACCTAGTACTTGTCTTGTCTAAAGTGAAAGGTCTAAGTTATTGTCGGAATAATTAGAACTTGATGAGAAAAATAAAGTTAATTCTGATCTTTATTTTGGTCTTATCGAAATAAGCGATTGTATGTGTACAATCGGTTTAACAAGGGAACTAAGTTTCTTAGTTAATTTGTTAAACTATTAGGGAAAATTGCTTCGGGCAATTGTTTCCTTGATAACATATTAAAACCAAATTACTTGTAGTTTCGGTTTTGATATTGGTTATCTAAAGTGGTATGTGAAACCTTCGTGCTTAACTTTTATAGGTTGTACAAGTATTTTAGATTTGTAAAATCCTTTCGGTTTGACCTTTATTTGTCGAACCTTTGTCATTTTGTGACAAAAAGGGGGAGAAATATATGGAGTAAACAAGTGATTTGTAATCACTAAGGAAAGGACAATTGTGCTTAAACGTTATATCTAACGAAAGAGTAAAGCATTGACTAAGGGGGAGCAACATATCATATTGTTGTTGTAGTTATTTGGACTACAAAAAGGGGAATAACAAAGATGTTCGGATTGAAAATCTACCTATCTTACCTTTATGGGGAGTATTAGCTTTGTTATTCAAATGTCAACAACGACATTTATTAATTGAATATATGCAGGTTTTTGTGATGTTTAAACTTGGAATCAAGTGTATGTTTAATGAATTCTTGTAATTAGTTTATCCATATGTATTAAGAGTTTTGTCACCAAAATTGACAAAGGGGGCGATTATTAGAGCATAGCTCGGTTGAACCCACCAAGCGTTGGTATGTCAAGTTTGGTTGTCATATTTTAGTGAATCAAAACTCGTCTAAGAGTCGCTTGATTATGTACTAGAGACAACTTCGTATAGGTTAGACTAGAAAGTCTAGGATTATGAGACATACAAGTATTACTCGAAGACCTGAAGAATGTGAAGAAGTAACGATCTACAACGACGACATCATCCTTCCTCTTAAGGTTAGTAATATTAACTTGAACTATTTCATTCCTAACGTATCTTTCAAGTCGTGCTATATTGAAAACATAACTGCGAAGCTGTGAATGATTATTATACTCTAGTAGTGAGACATGATCACATGATCATAGTGTTAAGGAATTAAATACAAAGTATAATGCTTATCTTTTGAACTTTGTATATATGACATCGACATAATCGTATGAATGCTATTGTGATTATGTATATGGGTAAAGGTGAAGATTTCATCCTACAATGTTTACATTTGTTTAAAAGAAGTGCATTCATGAACTTGTTTTATGAATCGAAAGGGAAATCGCTAGGCTTATTGGTATTGTTATTCATTGCATATCTTTGGATTACCAATATGTGTGAGTTAGTAGAACCGATCATAACTTGTTATGTATCTTGGTATAACTAATCACAGTGCCTGACTTATGATTTGGTATGACTGGTTTTTATTAATTAATGTAACCGATCCTAAGTAATCACCTGAGATGGTATGATCGATATTTGTAATTGGTGTGACCAATCCTAGTAATTGGTGTGACTGATCACAAAAGAATTGTGTAATCGATCCTTGTAGTTAGTGTAACCGGTCCTAGTAATTGGTGTAACCGATCCTGGTAATTGGTGTAACCGATCCTAGTGACTTGTGTAATCGATCACAAGCACCACCATGAGTATATGGTAACCGATCCTGGTAATTGACGTAACCGATCCTGGTAACTGATGTAACCTGTAACTTGTGTGTTCGATCACAAGTAATCTATATTAAGGTAAAACCGATCCTAGTGATTGGTAGAACCGATTGAACCCATGATTGTGATTTGATATTTGATCAATCACATAGTTATCTTGGAATACAGATGAACCAATTCTAAACTTGTTTGGAAGTGTGGTATAATCGATTCCAAGATTGTAAATATGAAAGATGATTTACAAAGAAAAGATGTCAACATACTTTGAACATGAACAGTAACTGTTATTTTTTATTGTTCAAAGTTATTCCTCAATTACTCAAGGAGATCCCGGTCCGAAATAAATTAAGAATCTTTTAATTAAGGTTGTTAGTTTTATATGCTTTAATTACCAGCAATTAAATGCATATCTGTGCATTTACTAATTGTAGATTTTCTATTGAGAGATTTCGGAAAATATTGGACAAAGCATTTCCAGGAATTATGAAAACCGATTTGTGCATTTATTGCATATCTTGAGAAAATTCGGTTTTGGAAATTCCTTGGTATCCAAACATCCTTGGTCTATAAATATCAAAGTTTGCATTTCTAGCAAACTATCTTAAGAGCCAGGCAAACTTCACCTTTTGTTGTTTCTGGTGGAGCCGTCTATCCGGAGAGGAAAGTACCATAATTAGGCGAAATCTCTTACGACCGCTCGTTTAAAGACTTCTGTGGGATCAAGAAGCTCTACGAGTACCGTTGGTGGGAAACTAGAAATTGCATTTTATTAGTTTTCGATTGATTTGATTGACTATCGGTTCTTGAACTTTGATTGCACCTAGTTTGTTTATTCTTGAGAATCTTCTCTTCTGATATAAGATTCACTCAAACTAGATCGAAGTGTCGACTGGATCTTTAGAACTGTTTGTAGATCTAAAGACATCTTGTGATAATACATTGTTAACAGACTCCGTTCTGTGCGTGATTGATCACAAGAGATTCAAGTGGTGTTGTGCAGGTTTAATTGATGATTAAAGAAGATTTCTTATTGGTTTCTCATATCTTTGTGTAGCACAAACCTTGATCGGATGGGATCCAACTAGAATCGGATTTATTCGATTGATTAGTTGCGTGAGATCGGCATCGCTTTATAGTTCCTTGTTGGGTTCTATATTGATTGATTGCAAATATAAACTTTGCTACTTCGGTAGTTGTTGGATAGATTGATCTAACCAGGCAAAGGAGTTTATTAGTTTAAACGGAAGAGTCTTTGCATATGACTTGAGATATCTTTACTGGAAAGAATCAATAGAGTTGTTACCAAACAGATTTGTTGTTCCTTTACTGTTTGGAATACGATCCAAAGGAATTGTTCCAGTGCGTGCACTTATTGAATGTCGGAAGCGCAGGGATACTGAAGAAACTAAGTGAACTAGGTTTAGTTGCTTGGTCTCAACTATACGAAGTTTGGTATAGATTTTGTATAGCGGCTTAATTCTGAGAGTATTCAATTCTGGACTAGGTCCTGTGGTTTTTCTGCATTTGCGGTTTCCTCGTTAACAAAATCTTGTTGTGTCTTTTACTTTTCTATTTCCCCAATTATAATTGTTTATTATATTTAAAAGTAAAATACACAAACGTTAACTCTGTATTACTTTATAGTGATCCTATAGAGTTTGGTTAATTCCGAACCTATTATCAAGTAACTTTGATTGTTGTATTGTCTCGATCTCGTATCCATAGACTATAACACAAAGTGTGAATACCGATTTGTCGTATTGTCTCGACTTTGTCCATAAACAATCACTTTCGGTAAGAGGACTTATAGGTGGATATTTTAAAGATGGTGGTGTATTTGGGTACCCTCGTCTTTTCAATAGGCCCATTAAAATACCCTAAACCTAGGTTCAAAACACTACTGGATTACTCTCCAAGTAATTCTAGAAGCAGACTTTTATTCCTAGAAGGTTAGAAAAATAGGGGAATTGCCTAATCTGAGTAATACTAGTTTTAGCATAGACCTCAACTTTAAATAGGAACCTAAGAGCAACTTTAGTCATGAGTTTCTATATTCCCAAATTCCCATCCCAAATATGGCTTCTTTTTTTGGCAATTTCGTTTGTGACGTAGTGGGCGACAAATTTATGTCCATCAACGTAGTTTAAATCTGCCTTTCACCAGAAACGTGATCAAAAAATCCGTCTGCCCGAAACGGGCTTTATAAAAGCCTTTGTGTATTGCGACGGGATTAAAGATTCCGTCTGAGAGCTGAACTGTTTTAATAACTACGTGTTATGAAACGCTTTTTAAAACTGCGACTAGCACAGACGCTCTTTATAATTACGTGAAAATTGTAGAATATTAAATGTAGAAGAAATGGAGACCCATCTGGAATAGTGTACAAACCAAATTGATGAAAAAGATTAGATTTATAGCAAGTTGTGGATTGTGATCCAAGTGGGGAGGGATTAACAATTGGAAAAAAGGGTACATGCACTGATACACACACCTCACTTGGTTGAGGTGGATATTCTTAATTTGGAAGAAAACCAGAAGATACCACAAAGTATGGTAGAGTTTCCAAGTGGGTGTTGTGTCAAACGATCAAATTGAAACGCAGATTATAATAGTGTTAATAAAATTCGAAATCAAACGCTTTTTTAGTTTACGTCTGTGTGACACGCTATTAACAATACGTCTGACCAAACGTAATTTTAGATTACGTTGGAATTAGACGCTCTTATTACTCGCGTCCCATGCCAGATGCAATTTACAATACCGTTTCTAGGGACGCTGTTTTAAAAACTGTCCCAACCATACGCGTACTATTTATGAAACCTAAATTAAAAAAGTGTACAGTGTTCCACGGCTTTTAAAAGAATACATTTTGTAAAAGGGTCGTATGTTTATGATCTAATTAAGGTCTGGGTCGTGAACATGCCGTTGATGCGTTAGGGTCGTAGACTAACAAAGGCTGTTAGAGAATTGTTAGTTGACTTATTTTTCATTTGCTAAACACCTTGACTGTGAATTGAATAGCACGGAGTCATTGACCGTTTAAAGTAATATCACAAAACATTTAGCTCTCATCCATTTCCATCTTCCCCATCTTTTTTTTGGAAGGATGGAATTTATTTAAAGAAACCGAACTTACATAATTGGAATATCGTAATGGGTTTTATCTCCTAAGAGCATAAGAGGTAAAGACTGTGGTGGGGTGATATCCGCTTTTTGGTTAGAGCCCTTTGTCGGTTTTTCCACGGTTCGCTTACATAACTTACACAAAAACATGTTGGACAACGTGATTGGTATCTTTTCTAGCTTGTTGGTGATATGAGGTTGCCTGGTTGTATGAAACGCCCGGCTTCATCTTGATTCTGGTATCAGCTGCTTGTTGGAGATGCGGTAAAGCACTCTACTTCGAGAGTGGTAGAAGGCGAAGGCTAAGGCTATTATCTCTTCTTTAAAGACTACCCAGAAGAGTAGCCCATGATTTTTTGAGCGCGACAGTTCCGAGACATTGTCATCCCTAGTTGGTAAACGAAGTACCCGCCGGAGATAACCAACCCCAATTTCCTCGCAGTCGTCATCCCTAGTTGGTAAACTAAGTACCCGCCGGAGAAATTCGCCGTGAAGAGAGGGTTCACTTGGTACTGAAACTGAGGGTGGCACATGTACAAGTTGTTGTGGAAGCAAGCCGATGTAGAATCATTCCGGAGTCGAATGGATCTTAACCCTGCAGACATCTTCCCCATCTGATACAACGAATGCTACAAAAAAAAAAAAATCAAAAGTTTTTTTTTTTAGATTGCATCTCATTTCAAGAACAGGAAACACCGATATAGAAGATGGTGGTGGTCAAGCTCCATTCGATTGAACAAGATGTTTACAAATATTCACTAAATTACATCTTACTTGAGAAGGAAATCTATCCATAGTATGCTGAACACTCAAATTGGGAACAAAGGTTGAAGAACATTTAGTAGAAAGGTTGGGTTGTTGCACAGCAGCACCCATTACTGCAACCCCAATGTATGCCTGCATTTTTTCGTTTGCACGGATAGGGTTCAGATGGTGCATAATTTAAAGTACTCGAAATCAGGATATAGTGATGCACCCCACAACCCAGTCTCCAGTAATAAGAGCTCCTTTTCAATTAAACCCTTAAAATCAAATTTACATACTAGCTGAAAATAATTTAAGAACTATATGGATTTCCAATAATTATGCTTGCTAGAGGAAAAACTGAAATTGAAGCTTTGAGTGTAGTATGTGATCGGGATTTCTTAAATAGAATCTGCAAAAACTGATTGGATTTGCTGGTGAAGAAAGGGAATCATTCCCAACACTTCCGAGTTG
This sequence comes from Papaver atlanticum, assembly GCA_023531105.1. Taxonomy (NCBI): domain Eukaryota; kingdom Viridiplantae; phylum Streptophyta; class Magnoliopsida; order Ranunculales; family Papaveraceae; genus Papaver; species Papaver atlanticum. The sequence goes on from JAJJMB010012161.1 coordinate 3,636,416, forward strand.
ATGGGTTTGAAATTAATCAAACCACATAAACCTCTCTGCCCCTCCGACTCTCAACAATGAAGTAGGAAGCCTGAACGAGTTATCCACTTTTTCTTATTCCATGCTCCTCTTGTGCTTAGATGTTTGATAAAATGTCTGTATTACTGTATAGCTCGGTAAAGTTTTTAACTTTGGTTGGCAGATAATGTCATATGACTATTTTATAAGGGTACTAGGGTTTAACCCGTGGCATAATGGCACGAGCCAGTGTTATATAAATTACGTATAATTATGTTAGATTATTTGTTGAAAAATAGTTTTTAGTGAAACGGAATCCCGGGGCTTTTTATGTACATATATGATCATTTTGTAAATACCAATCGATTTATAACGTGTAATATGAATAATTTTATAAGTTTCTCTCTGAGTGTATCTTTCAAGATGAAACCGAAATGATATTTCCACTAAAGTCTAAATAAACAGGAAAAAAATTGGCACTTGAAAAAATCTCACCTTTCTAAACCAAAAAGTTGTGAATAGATTAAAACCCCAACGACCTGCGATATCCAAGTTTTCATAATCTGGCTAATCACAAAATACAGACACCCCTAGATTTCAACTATGAGATTATTGTATTCAAATAGGCTATCTTTGAAACTGTATACTTCAATTAAATATACAATAAATGAAATTCAAGAAAATGATAGAAACCTACCTTCTCATTAAACAGAGTAATCAATTACTCGTTTGCTCCAAAGTGAGGAATTAAAGCTTTCAAAATCCACTCATCCTACCGGATGTGAGTGAAAGAATCAATTACTTTGTTTAATGGGAAGGTAGGTTTGTTATTTTCAGTTGATCAAATATATCCGTTTTAAGTTTGACTTTTAAGAAGGGAAGAAGAGTATATGTAATGATTTTTTCTCAACTAAAGCGTGTATTCACGGGATCGCCCGCGTTCATCAATTTTATAAATTGGGAGGGAAAATCAGGACCGGTCTTTATCTTTCCTAACTTAGCGAATCTTCTTTTTATAATACAGTACAAATAAATAGGCATAAAAGTATACCTATTGAGGGTACAACCCTAACCGTAACGTTTTATCTCAATAATATTATTTTTTTTGTAATGATTTTGACTTGCGCCATTTGTTTTTAGTAATTATATAACGTGACGTTTTGTTGTTGTTGTTTTAATTTTTCATGTATTTTAACCGAGTTTATTTTATCCTTAATTCAGACGATCAATCGCATCTTCTGATTTATAATGTTGCACATTTTGCAGCGACACGAAATTAACATAGTTTATTACTACTCACCAACCGCCACCACCACAAAACCATCTGATACCATTTCTTTCTCCTCCATAACCGCTGCCTACCTCCCGTTGATCATACTTTTAATTTTGAATTACAAACATCATGTATGTATAAAGTTTTGGTTGAACAAACTTAGGTCGATAATTTATTTATTTCATTATATTTTTGTTTTTATATTGCAATCAATTTTATCCTAACAGTTAGGACCGTGATTTGTACAATCGGAAACTAAAGGTAGCAGGGGCACCGTTTAGGTGATCCGGCAATTATGATCATTTTTACCTAAATAGTATGGTCTCATCCTCAAAATATGGTTGTTGTTTTTTAATCAATCATGTTAAAACAACCAATCACATCTTTCACAATACAATGTTACCCGTGTTGTAAATATGCAGAGCTAATATTGTCCACGACTATTCACCAACACCCACAACCATAAAACCACTCATCCCCATTGTTTTTATCACTGCCACTAATATTATCGCCTCCACCATTCACCAACACCCACCACCGCTTCCACCAGCCACTACCACCACCAATTTCTATTAATATTATAATTTTTATTAATATATATTATTAATAAAAATATATCATTTAAGAGGACATTTATAATGAATCATTTATTATGAGCAATTAATGAGACATCACTTATAAAACACTCATAATGAGTTTAAGTTAAACAAACCACGACCATTGATTTGTCTTCTCCCTAGAAAAATCTGGACCTCTCTTTATCTTGCCTAATTTGTCCAAACTGTGCTATGTATTCTAGACTAGGGCTTAACCCGTTTTTATTTGATATGTATTTTCCGGTATTTGGATATTAGATTTAATACTTATTATTTTTCGTGTTATCCTCCTTACTAAAAGTGAAGAAAAAGTAATTGATATTTTCGGTCTTCAGTCTACAAATCCTTTTTCATGTACCCATATGATTTTTTTCTAGTATGTTTAAAACTTTCACATCTTCCCAAATATGTTTGAGTTGTATCCTCAAGCCACGAATTTATCATAATTAATTTTCAAACTCTCTTTCAAAAAAAAAAAAAAAAAACCTTTATAGTGTTTTATAGTTTACAAAGGCATCTTAAGAGTCATTTAAAATGATACTTCGCCATCCTAAACCAAAACAATAAACTATTTAGTTTTTTGAAAATTACGTCATCTGAGTTCATTCGTCCTGGATAATTGGGTACGCCTTAAAAATGTCCATATTCTTGTTGATTTTTTTCACTTTAAGAATAGTCCAAAAAGATTAAAACCCAGTATGGACTCAAAAATAAATATCACAATCTATGTTCATACGAATTCAATAACACAATAAGATCTCTAGTACCTCAAAAATCTTATACATTCTACGATATTGACCTTCCAAATGTGTGGTTGATAGACGCATTTATGTGTCTATTTTCTTCTCTATTGTGTATATTGTTAGTACCCATTTTTGTACTTATTTTGGTATTTTATCTCTTTGTAGGTGTTTTTGGAGAAATAAGCTTTTGCGGCGAAATTGGCTCGAAAAGTTGATAAATGCAACCCAAGGGACGAGTGTTATGCGGACTCTAGCAACGGATAAGGGGTAACCTTACCCCTTCACGTTCAAATTCTGAATTTGGGCGGGAAAATATAAACACATTCCTGGCAGTTTTGGTGATCGTGATTTGGAGGAGTTTGAGGTCGACTAAACCTCTGATTTTCATAGGGTAGACTCCTTATGGGTCTAGGAATCTAACATGGGTGTTGAAATCGATTAAACTGGGCTCAATCGACGGATTTTTATCTCAACAGCAAAATATGGAAAGTCACGTGTGTGACCGATTTTAGGAAATTTTAGAGAGATTAAAGTTCTATAAACCTTCCCAAAGATTGGAATCTATCTAAGGAAGAGTTTAGAATCAAAAGGAAAGCTCAGAAACGCGTATAAATTCTAAAACAAGAAATTGCCGCAACTTTGCCATGAAGAGAAATGAAGAGATTTTGGAAGATTTTGGAGAGATTTAATCGCTCTTTTTGATATAAATAGATTGGTTGGGTCATATAGAAGGGGTGTCGAAAGTTAGGGGAAGTTTAGAACACCACAGAGCCGAGAAATCAAAGGTGCAGGAAACCGGGTTCTGCTGCTGCTGAAAAACACGAAGAACATTGACCCACATGGAACAGTCGCAGAAGAGTGTCGTTCTTCAACAGCAGAACCGATTTATCGTTTATTAACAGCACTTCATTGCAACGGTGATTTCTGTAACGCCAGAAAAGCGTTGCAGATTCGCTGTATTATTATTTCTCTTCAATAAAAACACTTTTTGAGCCATGAATCAATCTTTTGAGCATGTTTTTACCATGAGGAGCTAAACCCCAACACTGGGATGACGGAGGAAGCCATGTGTTCACAATCGATGGTAATTATAATTGATTCTTATGACTTTTTGCATTGCTTTTCAATCGATTTATGATTTTCGTTGATTATTGGTGATTTTGTTTGATAGTGTATGCTTAGTCTAAGAACTTTTGATGCACTATGCTTATGATTTACATCTAATGCTTTATAAAATCTACTTTTGGCAAAGGAATAGAGTCTATAAAAGAGCTAGTATTGTTATGAATCATCGTATGAACCAATTGATTGTGAAGTTTGGTGGAATCCTAAGTCCCAGTCTCTCGTAATATTGATATCATCTTTGTTTATTTGCTATTTTAATCGGAATATAAGTCTAGAATCGAGTCTTCACAAGTCCGAGTTGAACGAACTCTACTTATCACTTTTTACAACAACATAAAATCACATCAGTGGTTATTCGTTGCTTAAAAATGATAAACCCATGGTTAGCTAGTCAGTCAAATGGTTAACCACTTAACCTGATAATAGTAGACTTAGTTTTCCATCATTGAATAAAAATGATGTTGAAACATTTAGTAAGGAATATTTTTGTGTGAAATGCCTTATGGAATCTCTTGGATGCAATAATTCTTACAATCAAATTCTGTTAGCTCTTAACTTTTCTTGACTATAATATTATGACTCATCAATTGGCATTATTTTGTGTTTGTTACCTAAAAATTTAAAATCATGTAAGTGTGCCCAAGAAAACCTTTTAGTAAGATAGGAAAACAGTCTCGAAGAAAAATTATAGCGGTAAACATGTGTACGTTACCAATTTCTTATAGTTATCAATTTCTTTTTTTCACTATCTTATAGTTGTAAACATCCGCGCAAAAGAAATATATGTTCAATTTGTAATAGTACTGTTTTAAAACCACTATATCGTTGTCACTGATCCACAAAAGACTAAGATTCTATAAATCCATGACACAAAAGTTGAGATAAAATATTTTGCATTGTGATCAAATTTGATAATATAATGAATAAAGCGTAACTCATTCAAGGATAACAATTAGTAATAGGACAAAGACTGAGAATAAGAAGGTTAGATTGTGATTTGTGTGGTGAAATTAAATTAAATAGAAAGAAAAATTATGAGCTATAAATTATATCAGGGTGGTTGTTTAACCAACCCATGTAACTTAATAGGTAAGTATAAAACTGAACTATTAAAGCATTTAAATTAAACAAAGTCGAATGAAGAAAGTGATGTTTCTAAACACAGGAATATTGGATTTTTTTTAGTTTTGTAGAATCTTTTGAATGTAATGACTTAAATTAACATCATATGTTTGATAGGACAAAGTAGCACTAACAAATTAGCTATCCGAAGATGATGAGTCCCCTATCCGAATGGTAGGACAAAATAAAAAAGCATTTGAAAGTGTTATTGTGCTCTCTCCTGCTTTCCCTACATTGAACGCTTTTAGGGACGTGGGAACATTGACAGAGTACGAATGATTTGGATGATTTGCAAACATACAACACATTATAAATCATATAAAGAACAAAGGTGGTTAACCTTGAGATGAGTTGCTCATTTGGTAAAGGATATATGATTCTCGATATCCAGCTCCACCAGCATTAAGGAACTTTGTTTGGAGTAATCTGGCAATGAAGATGGAAAAACAATAAGGAGAAAATAATCAGAATCAACAATGCAAGAGTGTATGAGTAAAAAAAAAAAAAACGATCAGACTCAAAAAATAAAATAAAATGGATTCCAATTCAAAGTTTAACTAAAATAAAATAAAAATAGATAACCATGGAAAATAATGTTCAGGGAAGTGAACTTCATGAAAATAACATAATCCATTGAAGAATTGAGAAAAAGCCAATCACCTCTCAATTGTGCTTGTTGAAAGCCTGGTGGAACATCTAAAATAAATCATACCATGTTTGATGAAATAACCATAATTTTCTTTTTTAGTCGTTTTTTTTATTGGGATTCAAAATCATATAAAAATAAGAGGAGCCAACAAACAAGTGATGGTGATTTAAGACTATGCAACTAACTCGATTTGGAGAAACAAAAAAGATTAATCAAATACCTTCTTTTATGGTTGAAGGACATGAGTGCATTTTATTTTTCATCAGCCACCGTTGTTCACCAATAGTTACCACCACCACTTTTACTACCGAAACTGCTTGCGCCACCGCTGTCCACAATGCCATAACATTTTTTTCCATCTCCACTGCTAATCAACTTCACCACAACCACCACTCCGGCTTATACAATTGTTAGCAAATCTAAGCATTATTTAATAAAAACATATTTATATAATTATTTATTTCTTTTTAATAATCAACGGCCTTCAAAAAGGATAATGATCCCCCTCAACAATTGGCAAAAGCCAAACTGGAGGAACTGACCAGATATAATTATTAATAGAGTAATTTATTCATAATAATTTATTAATATTATATTTATTATGACATAATAAAATATTTATTGTACAAAAGCAATGAGACATTAGTGATATGATAAGTAAATTTTCGTCGTTAGATGCATTTCTAAATCCAATCACAACCATCACTTGCGAGAAACTACCATTAAAATAATCCATCGATATAGTTTTTAGAAAATTATTTATAATGAAATTATGGATTTATTAGATTAATTAAGGAAAATGAAAATTTAATAAATTATTTATCATGAGCAATTAATGAAACATCAATTAATAAAACACTAATAATAACATTTAAGTTGAACAAACCACGACCTTAGATTTATCTTTTCCCTAGGAAAATCCTGACCACTCTTTATCTAGGCTAACTTAGCCAAACTGGTAAAAATTGGTAAGAAAACTAATACCTTCTAATAATAATATTAATTAGTAAATTTAATATTACATATATGTCTAATAGTAAAAAAATTATTTATTTTTGAACGTAGTAAAATAAAATTAAAAAATTTCCAGAGATATGTCTGTTTTTGTCATTTGCTACACAACAATAGCTGAACCGGATATTTCTCAAACGCAATTTGATCGCTTTTTAAATCAGTTTTAGCTTTAGTTTATACTGTACAAACGTTCAGTTACTTTTTCACATAGCTCAGCACAATAACGCACATCAGAAAAGCATTTTTGTAAAACTCACAGCAATACCAAACTAATCCCAAGTATTAGTTAAGAAAAATATATTTATTACCATCATTAATTGAATAACTATTCATTATCATTTTTAATTTGATATTTATCATGGCAAATTAATAGATATTTATTATGAAGAGTTAATAGAACATTAGTGACATGGTAAATTTTATCCGTTAGATGCATTTCTAATCCCAATCACAACCATCAGTCATAACAAACGATTACATCCATAGATTTATCTTTTGTGAGGACAAATCTTGACCACTCTTTACATAGGCAAAATTATCCAAACTGTGCTATGTATTCTAGATTTGGGTAAAAGATTTTGACGGTCAATTTTAGTCTACGACCCTAATGCATCAACGGCATGTTCTACGACCCAGACCCTAATTAGACCATAAACTTACGACCCTTTTACAAAATACCTCTTTTAAAAGTGCGTCTAGTGTTCCATGGCTTTTATAATAGTGTGTAGCTATATATGAGAATTGCCAAAAGAAGTTCTCATATTTAGACACTTTGTTTGAGATTATAGGATTTTGGCAACTATAGCAACCCAAAGTGCGCCTGGTTTTGTTGTCATATATAGCTTTTGGCAACAACAGTGTGTTTGCTCTAAGGTACTTGTAGAGGGGCACAGGTAGAAGACCAGAGGAATAGTAACAGAAAACAAACCAAGAGGGAAGAAACAACACCTAGGTCAGAAGTAAACCTAAAAGGTAAACGTTGTAAGTTCTTCCTCTAAAGCAATAAAATCAGAATTTTTTATTGGAATCTGCTCGTGCTTTTATTCTACTTCGTGGCTATTCTAGACATATCAAATCAGGGTACAGAATTGATCATTTATCCTAGTGGCCCAAGGGAACTTCAGAACTAGCACGGTTTTTCTTGCTCGTACATGAACACCCACAGGTATAAAACCTAATTCTCAACAGTGGATGCTTAAAATCTTGCTAAGGTAACCAGCAGTTAAGGTTGCTGGTGGCCAAAAAGTTGTTCCAAAGGTGACAACAACACCGCACATGAAGAGTGGCTTGTCAGTGAGTTTCAACCTAGGCTTGAAACTCTGAGCTAGCTTGTAACTACCACCATAAGAAATCTGGATTCCTGCAAGAATCCATGTAAATGATAGCTCAAGGTTCATTGTCTATGGATTGTTGTTCAGGTAATTAACATGTATTACATAAGTTTCGAACAGGAACAAGCTAATCTTGGCAGTACATGACGAATAACAAACCTTGGACAGGTAAGGTAAATGGTCTAGAATTCAGTGTTGCTAGCATATAAGTTGCTCAGTGATTGTGAAATTTGAAATTACCAACACATGACAAAACTTAATAAGGAAGAAAAAAAAAATGTAACACCAATTCTCGAGAAAGAAAGACTTTTCTATCACTAGCCATAATTAATCTATTTGCCAATTGATCACTCAGAATAGTCTCCTATGATAGAAACACAGACTTACACGAGACAGACAAAAGGGTCATCGAAAATCATCTGTTGAATTTAAAAGTTGCGCCTTGGAGGTCTCTGCTCAGCAACATTAACTCTAACCATCCTTCCGTCCAAACTCTGCACCACCGACATCAGATATAAATGTTCACTTCTTTTACAGAGAATTTCTTATACGTGATTGCTGCGAGAGATATATGATGAAGGTGGACATAAAACTTTCTACTTGATAATCAGAAGCATCTTACCTGTCCATCAAGAGCAGCAATAGCATCATCCAACTCCGACTGTGCTGACATCGTTACAAAGCCGAACCCACGTGAGCGGCCAGTTTCCCGATCCATAACAACCTTTGCATCCATCACTTTACCATGTTCACTGAACACCTGCTCCAGGCGAGCATCGTCCACTTGCCACGAAAGATTTCCAACATACAGTCTAAGAGAAGAAGACGACCCGAATGATCGAGGGGTTCTCTCTGGACGAGAACCTTTAGGAGAAGCCTTGTTTACATTTAAAGTTCTGCCATTTATATCCTGTTTTAATCACATGTAACTCTCAGCCATGTTCAGATAACTATAAACTTGAAATAATACATAGATCAAGAATGAATAATAAGATATTCATATGGTGAAGAAAGAGAATACAAGATGGCGTCATTTTCAACATACTAACAACCAAAAACTAAAAGTTACTCGATGAAGTTCTCCCAAATAATTCAAACATAGAATATGGAGATTGTTTGTTCTCGGGTCTCCGGTAAGAATCTCATGCAAGTCCTAGACAAGTAACTCGTGCAACTTCAAGGAACAACTAACAAAACTCAATTTCGCAAACACACAACTGCATCCATCGGAACTTTAAGCAAACCCAAAAAAAAAACTCTTACATAACGGTTGAACATCTCAACAGCTTTCTCAGCTTCTTCAACGCTGCTCATCGTGACGAACGCAAACCCTCGGCTCTCATCAGTTTCCCTGTTGTAAATAACCTACAAAAATAACCAAACCAACATCATCCCACACTCTGAAAACTCAAACAAAACTGCTAAATTGGTCGCACATTTGGTGCTGGCCGTGCCCTATTCACTATAGATGCCAGTCACTCACCCCAACGGATTGCCATCAACAGTAAATATGGCATTAACATGAGACGTATGCACTACGTACACCAAGTTTGTGAGCACAGCGTGCATCAAATGCAGTGTACCCCAGCAAAACCTTACTCGGGATTCATTGAAATTGAACATCATTACATAATCTATCATCTCAAAATTCAATCTAAAAAATCCATAATTTAGTCAAGATTCAACAAATACATACAAAGTAGAAAATTTTATACCTCAGCAACCTCAACAACACCAGCTTGGTCAAAAAGATTAGCTAATTTCTCACTGTCAATATCATAAGGTAAGTTCCCAACAAAGAGTTTAGCATCATCACAAGGTTCAGCATAAGTCTCTTCACTACTTTCCTCCTCTACAAACCCCCCATCTCCACCAGGGGTCTCAATTTCATCACCATCTTCTTCAGTTACTTGAGCAAAATCTGAAGCAACAAAAGTTACCATATTTGATGAAGAAGTCTTGTTTTTAAGAGGAACCCATGATGAAAATGAAGTAGAAAGTTGAGAAACTTTAACAGATTTGGAAGGGAAAGAGATAGATGGGTAAGATGTGGTTTTAGTTGTTAAGTGTGTTGAAAGAGATGTTGCCATTGATAGAGGCTTGATTAGAGATGTGGTTGCAGAAGCCATGGTGATTCAATAGAAGAAGAAAAGAGAGAAATGGGAGAGGATAAGGGTTTTAGAGGGATGAGGGTTTTGAAATGACTAGACTCTTTGTATAGGAGGAGCGGTGGAAGGTCCAAAAAGCCAGAGAGGATAACAATACGGGTAAATATGAATATAATATTATTAGCATCACAGTTTTATAAATCCAACGGTTGATCTCACTCTTGTACTTGATTTAAATATCTTACCCTTCATTTTTTAACAGAGTGGAAAGGTCATTTCATTCTGTACCCTTTTAACAGCAACAAAAAAAGAAAAAACACAAACAAACAAACAAACGGGACCTGCTCATGTCGGAGACAAGTTACCGACGATATGGTGCATTTTGTGGATATTGATTTTCTTTTTGACCTTTTTTATACGAGAAAAAGATAAAAAATACAAGTAACGGACGAGATGGTCCATCTAGTTTCCCCTTTATTTGTATATAAAGAAACCTATGTATTACAACAACTAATCTCTCTAATAAGATGATTCTCCTTCTTGTCTCTACATCTTCTTTCTTCACCCCTAATTCTCCTTAAACACGTTATCATGCACGAAGCTGTACCGCAGAGCTATATGGGATCGATTGATTTTCTTTTCTTTTTCTACATGGATAATTTCCATCAACGCTGGGATCAAATAAGCTAAGTTGGAAAAAAAAAAATCTTACTTTTTCGTGTTTTTGATTTTGGCATATACATTGGGTATATTAAATCTGCGGCGAAAATTGATTTAATCAGGAATTAGGGATTATTTTGATTATTATTTTGGTACTGTTTATGTACTAACCAGGAGTCACTTTGATTGACCTCACTTTGATTGATTAGAAATAATCATGAATTATTTTGATTTATTTTGGTACCGTGTATGTACCCATTTTGATTAATCTTTGATTGATTAGAAATAATCAGGAATTATTTTGATTTATTTTGGTACTGTGTATGTACCCACTTTGATTAGTCTCTAATCGTCTGGACTCACTTTGATTGATCCCTCTCTGATCGCTTGCGGATCTAGATTTAGATTGGTGGAAATCTGTTCGCGTTCCGAGGAGAAGAAAAGTCGTGCAAGTAAAATCTCCAAAACGACCCGGCTCGATCCAACCCGGTCCAGTCCAACTAGTCCGACCCAACTCAGCCCGGTCCGACCCGGTTAGGCATGTTCCTGTCCTAATCTTGTTTGGGGCTCTAGGTTGTGCGCGACTAAGTCCGTTCTGGTTATGTCTATATGCAGCGGGAACCAAAATGGGAGGTATGTAACTAATGCGGGGTGTTTACACTGAATATTCGTTGGGCTTATTTATCTGATTTTTAGAACATGCCTAGTTCTGTTTTTTTTATTTCCCTAAAGATAAGTCCATATCATATAAACGGTAAATTTAAATTATGACTGTTGATTACGTTCATTAAGAATTTTTGTTAATGTTATTTAGTTCTCTTGAATATGATATTGGCTATAGTTAATGAGGTCTTTTGTTCAATTGGTTGTATCAACTCGATTCAAATATATTTATTTGGGGTTTATAAGTACTTGAACACCATTATTGCGTACTTGATATTTTCTTCCCAAAGTTTGAATGTTCTGTGGAATGTAATCCACTTGCTTGACTATTAAACTGTCAGTAGTTTCAAAAGATACGTTCAAATAAAATCACATGTATTCCAATTTTTATGGAAGAACTCACAAAAGATGATATGAGTCAGAAATTTTCCATTTCTCTACTTCATTCATGATACTAACGAACTAGTATATGTTGAAGTATGACAACAAAAGAACTATCTTTAGTAATATATTAAACCTAAAGTAAGTGGTTGACATGTATAGTGAGATTCTTTTGGCCTGTTGAGATAAAGAAATTTCTCAAATTAAGCTAAATGTAGCAAAATTGGAAATGGAAAGAATCCCAAAGTAATGAGGGTTAGACGTACCAACACATATAAAGCATGTGAAAAGAGACATATATATCATGAGACAAAGATGTACTTTTGTTTCTGATAGTGATAACACCAAGTATGAACCGAGCATGGGATTAGCTCCCATCAGAAATGAAGGAGTTGGAATTGTACCTAGTTATTGATGTTGGTACAAGTAATGTAATGCATGTATCATAGTAGCAGACAATTTTCACATCAACTTTAATGGCAACAAGAACTTTGCTTGGCTAATTGACTATTTAATTGAACTAGATCAGATGTCTGCGCTTATGGAATGAAAAGTACATCATTCCTACGAACATAAATTCTCCAAAGCACTTGAGATATATCTGGATGAAACGTAACATATATCACTCTAAAGTAATTGAGTTGAATCCGACTTTTGTTACGTAATAAGGCCACACCAGTTATAAAATCTCTCAAGACTCAATGTCTAAGCTCTGTATGTACTAAGGGATAATCACATATTCCTAAGTGAAAAGGGTGTTCATGCGTGAACTATTACCTACCTTTTTGGAAATTTACAGTGAGAATGGATTTGGTTGCATCTATAAATTATTTCTAATGAATGTGGAAGGAAGCATATTCTTAGAAAATTAATGTGTAAATCTAGTGAATTGTAAATTACTGGAACTTGAATTATTGAATCCATATTAACCCCCAACAATGAACTGATTGATATTGATTCATAAAGACCTTCACATAACCATAAGGCAAATTGGTTGTGACATGATGTTCCGTTTTGAAAGTAGTAACACGGACATCACTTCATTTGAGCGTACAAGACAATGAACTAATAATAGAATGTGAAGTTACGGCATCTATCATTTATCAGTGATTTCTAAAGTTACTAGATTTGCACTGCCTCTCCCCAATATGCTTTAGAGTAAGAAAGCACGTCACTCATCTTACAAAGTATTTCTTTAGTAAAACATTATTGAGACCATCTTATTTTATTTAGATGCAAATGGTAAATAACTCATTCTTCAAAGTAATAAAGTGTTGTTAGTGAACATATATCCATGCAGAATGCGGACCATTCAAGTAATTTATGGCTCTGGTAGATGATTCGACGCATTGAATCAGTTATTGCTCACAACAAATGATGCGTTTAATTTTTGTAAAACTCCTAGCACATATTACACAATGCAAAGTGCAAAGGATCAGCACCCTTGTTAATGCTAAAGAATTTACATCAAAAGGACTTGATGAATATTGCATGTTTAATAGGATCAATATAGAGCATCTTATACCCAATGGTCTCGCAGAGGCTACCATCAAAGGTTACAGATGGTGTCTAAAGAATAGGTTATGCGTACCAACCTACCTTTTATTTCTTTGGGGATATGCAATACTACGCGCATCTTTACTTAATTCTTTTTAGAACCCAATATTAGTCAACATTTTCTGCGTACCAGTTGGTAACTGAATTTAAGCCTGACATTTGTGTTATTACGCATTTTTGGTTGCACTATTTATGTGCCATTACGAGTCCACATCGTACTAAGATGGGTCACGAAAATGATTAAGTAATTTTGTTGGATATTTACTCTCAACAATTATCCGCATTTTAAAACCTTTGGCAGGAGATCTCTTACCGCTAGATTTACGGGTTATCACTTTAATGAGACAGTCTTCCCGTCGTTAGGGGGATATGAGAAAAATTATTTTCTAAAGGAGCGACAGGAATTGCCATGGTGTGTTCCCACTGTGTCTCATATTGATTCTTGTACTCCACAAATGTAAATGTGAAGTGAAAGAATAATCGATTTTCAGAATATATATTAATGTCGCTAAAGTGATGAGATCACATATACCAGCTGCAAACTGTTAGAGCATTGCTCGGTCGAAATCGCAAGCGTTGCTATCTCAAGCTTGTTTGTCAAGTTTAGTTGCCAAAACTATAAGTCTTGATTTCTAGTCTACTTATAGCTAAGTCTCGGACTAGGATAGAAAGTGTAGTTGAGCTCTAGACTCCACGGAGTTCATCATATGAAGACGAAAAACTACTCAGGGAACTTGTGGAACTTCATCAACAAAAGGAATGTGGAGACTTGAACTTATCTATCACTTAAAAGTATATCTATTCTATCTTCTATTTTGAGACAAAAGTCGTATTGCTATATAGACTTCGATTATACACATTTGCTATTTCGAGCCGAGTTTATCTCGCCTATCTATTTCTCGAAATATGTGTTGGTAAGATTTCGCTTTGGACAAGTTCATCTTTACTCGTGACGAAAGTCATGTTGATTATTTCAATAACTTGAAAATCGCTTAGATAACAACTATATAACATTCTCTAAGAAAGTTTCAATGATTGAAATGAGAGTTTAGAACATGTAACCATCTTTGGATATAACACATGGTGTGTTCTCACATTTGTGTAAAATTCCAAAACCGGGAACCCAAAGTATGCGTACCCATACGCGTACTGGCGGTTGTTGGAAATCCAGGTGAGTATGCGTACCCGTACGCATACTGGCGGAAAGTTCACGTCTGTGAATTTCTGCTGGAGTTTGAAAGTGAAAAAAACACAATCCGGTTACTTAAGTACGCGTAGCCGTATGCATACTTAAGTAGGTTACTTTCTAAAATCGGTTTGTTCATGAACTAAAACATTTATATATTAAGGAATGCAATCTTTGCAAACCGTGGCTATAATGTTCATGAATCGATTCGAGTGAATCAAAACAGATTTTACTTCGACTGTGTCTTGTATACTTCTATAAGATATAAGCAATTGAACAACTCTCTAACTAGTTCATTTGAGTAATTTGAACTAGTTATGGTGAAGATGAATAAGGTTGATATGAAAGTGCTCATATGACTAACTGATAGATGCATTATTGTGTCTAATATGTCTCAATTGTATATATTTTTAGTGTTCGATTTTTTATTTATTTTGTTATTTTATGTCTTTGTAGGTATTTTTAGAGAAATAAGCTCTTGCGGTGAAATTGGCTCGAAAAGTGGTGTTTTACACCCCAGGATAGAGTACTAAAGGCACCCCAGAAATGCACCGGAAGCACCCCAAAAATGTGTCGAAGGAACCCCGGAAAAATTACTATCTACGCCCAAAAATTACTATTTGCAAACCATAAGACAAGTGCTAAAGGGACACCCGTGCAGGATTAGAGGGAGGACATGTTCTTCTCAAATTCAAAAAAATATTTTTGGCGGGAAAATATTCCCTTTAACTGGCAGAATTTCAATCGGATATTTGGACGTGATTTAATGAGATTCAATCCCTGAAACTTAGTGGGTAGACGTGATATGACTATAGAAAGCTAGTATGGGTGATTTTATCGATCAAATTTGGCTGGATAACTTGTTTTAATCCAAACAGGGAGTTGGAGGAAAAACATGAGCTTGCACGAGTTGTGAGAATTTTAAACGTGTACTGCACGTGTTTTGAAGACTCAATAGATATCCTGGAGCGTGAAGAAGGTATAGAATGAAAAAAATACAGCTGCATGCGCGTGGAAGATCAAAAAATGGAAATTATTGCCGTGAGAATAAAAATAATAAAGAGAAGATTTTTTGAAGTTATGAAGGAGATTCGATGCATCTTTCGGGTATAAATAGATTACCCAGGTCATATAGAAGGGGTGTCGAGAGTTTGGGGTCAAGAGGAGAGCTCAGGAGGCATGAATCAAGAGTTTTCAGAACTCTGTTGTTGTTGCTGCTGCTGCTGCTGCTCGTGAAGAACAGGGAAACAACGACGGTTTCTTCAACTGGTTGTAACAGTTTCTTCAACTGGTTTGCAACATTTATCTTCGTTGTAACAGTTTCTTCAACTGGTTTGCAACATTTATCTTCATTGTAACAGTTTCTTCATCCTCTTCTGCAACTCAGATTTGTAACGATTATCTTCATCATGACAGTTGAGAGTTGAAACAGTCGGTCTGTAACGCACCTGTGCTGTTGCAGATTTCCTGTTTCATTATTTTCTCTTCTTGTAAACACTTTTTGAGCCATGAATACATATTTTGAGTGTGTTTTCGACATGATGAGTTAAACCCCAACACTGGGACTACGGAGGAGGCCAAACTTCATACATGGGTAAATTTATTTTATGACTTTTGCACTAATATTAATTGAAATATGATTTTGATTAATTAGTTATTATTTTATTAGATGGGTCATGCTTGCTTAGATGTTTGATGTCCCATGCTTACGATTTATAACTAATGTTTTTAGAATCTACCTTGGCAAAAATAAGAGTCCATGTTTACATTTCTTGAGCTAAAATTGTTGAGAATAAATAATTGAACCTTATGTTATGAAAATTGGCCGAATCCTTAGTTCCAGTACCTCTTGCACCATTTGTAATATTATTGTATATTTTTATTAAATTTAAAAACTCGAATCTTCACAAGTCTCAACGAACCTTTTACTACAACAAACTTTAAAATCACATCACTAACCATTGGTTAACTGTTGTTAAACCGACTAAGTGTACACGTTTAGGTACGGTTACTCAAACCTAAATGAAGTTACATTTCATTTGTGTATAACAAGCTAAGTTCGATATAACGGTTGAAAGATATTAGCTTGAATCTAATCAGGTTTTCATCTAACGGTGAATATTGAATGCTTTGTTACCAAGGTAACTAAGATTGCAAACCCTGATTTGGAGACTATATAAAGGAGAACTCTAGCAACTGGGAAACCTAATCCCCACACCTCATGTGTGATACTAGTTGTATAAGCTAGAGTCGATTCTCCTTTAACCATAGGTTTTTCATGAAACCCTATAGGTTAACGACTTAAAGACTTCATTGGGATTGTGAAGCCAGACCCAACTATTTTCTCTGTAGTTGCGTGATCTGATCTTGCTGTTTCTATCGTGTTTGAGTACAATCGTAAGATTGGCTTGAGATTTATATCTCCGATAGGCAAGATAGAAAAGTAGTCACAAACACCTTCGTCTCATCGTTTGTGATTCAACAATATATTGTTCTTCGGGAATATAATTCCGGTTTATCAATTGGTTCCTGTTCACCTTGATTTATCAAAAGACGGAACAAAAAATCGTAGGTATATCTGTGGGAGACAAATTTATCTATTCAATAAACTTTTCTGTGTGATACAAATTTGTTTATCAAGTCTTCGACTTTGGGTTGTATCAACTCTTGGTTGTTGGTGGGATCAACTAAGGGAATCAAGTGCGTAGTATCCTGCTGGGATCAGATACGTAAGGAGCACGACTGTACCTTGAATTAGTGTGAGATTGATTAAGGTTCAACTACATTCCAGACCGAAGTTAGCTTTGTAGTAGGCTAGTGTCTGTTGCGGCTTAATACAGTGTGGTGTTCAAATCTGGACTAGGTCCCGGGGTTTTTATGCATTTGCAGTTTCCTCGTTAAAAAAACTTCTGGTGTCTGTGTTATTTCTTTTTCGCATTATACTTTGTTATATAATTGAAATATCACAGGTTGTGCGTTGAATCGATCAATTGGTAAATCCAACCTTTGGTTGTTGATTGAAATTGATTGATCCTTGAACATTGGTCTTTGGTACCATTCAAGTTATCTCTCTTATATTCAATCGGTCTCGCAAATTATTATTTGTTTGATTGCGGATTGAATTGAGAGATTGAGATATGACTCTTTGATATACTTTTTATAAGACTGAGTCTAACTGTCTAGTTGATTCTCTTTTAAGTATATTGGAGTTAGTCCATACAGATTGCTAAACGAAATATTGGGTCAGGTTGTTAGACCCCCGCTTTTTCAATTGGTATCAGAGCAGGCAAACACGTTTAAGACCTCATAAGTCTGTGTTTGTAGCGATCTAACTCTATGGACAGCAATTCTATCTCCATAAACGTACCACCAGTCTTCGATGGCTCAAACTACTTGTGGTGGAAAATTCATATGCGTGCTTTTCTTCAAACTCGTGATTTTCAAACATGGGTACGTGTTGTGAATGGCTATGATCCTCTGGTTAATACAGAAGGCGATGTATCTATACTTAAGGATATTGGTAGATATAGTCAAGAAGAAATCCTTGTTGCGAAGCAAAATTATGACGGCTTAAATGCTATCA
This sequence comes from Papaver atlanticum, assembly GCA_023531105.1. Classification (NCBI taxonomy): domain Eukaryota; kingdom Viridiplantae; phylum Streptophyta; class Magnoliopsida; order Ranunculales; family Papaveraceae; genus Papaver; species Papaver atlanticum. Next base: position 3,654,404 of record JAJJMB010012161.1, read on the forward strand.
TACATGCCATTACTCCAGATCTTCAACATCATGTGTCTACTTGCACAAAGTCTAAACAAGCCCGGGATATCTTAGAAACCGTATTTGAAGGGAATACCTGTGAAAAAGAAGCTAGGCTTCAAAACCTAAATTCTGATTGGGAAAACCTTCGTATGGCAGATGAAGATTCGTTTGATGAGTTTAATCACAAAGTTTCTGAAATTGTTAATGCATTTTTTGTATTGGGTAAGACTATTTCTAAAAAGGAGATTGTGATGAAGATTCTCAGATCTCTGCCATCTAGATACGATTCTAAGAAACACGCCATTGTTGAAGGAAATAATCTTGATGTGCTTTCCATAAATACTTTAATTGGAAAGTTAAAAATTCTTGATCTTGATCAGAACACAGTCAGAATATCCGTGTTGAATGTTATAACTAACGCAAGTGAATCCTCTAACTTGTCTTGGGTTGATGAATGTTGTTCCAATCATGTTGATTTTGATAAATCACTGATAACAGAAAAGATCAAAGATTTTGTAAGAAGAAGCAAAAGATGTGATAAACGTCTCTTTCCAGTTAATGCTTCAGATGATTCAATACAAGAAAAATCTTCCCTAGGTGTCAACATCTTGGATGCTTCTGATAGGTGCAAACTTTCTGCCCTTGCTGCAGAAACCTCCACCTACTCAATTTCGGATTCGGAACTTGAGCCTGACACAGAGATTTTTGAATTCTTGAATAGAGAGATTCTCCAAGAAAATCTTTAACTAAAGGCTTCGTTGAAGAAACTTGAATTATCGCTCCAGGTGAAAAATCTTGAGATAGATTATCTTAATGATGAATTCACTAGAACTATGTCTCTAAAGGAAAAAGAGATTAATACTATTAAGGATGACCTGCAAAGGTTATCTGGAAGTTCTGACAAAATCTCAGCCATGTTATTCGGTCAGAAGTCGTTTGGAACACAAATGGTTTAGGATTTAAAAGCAAAACTGTAAGCACAAACAACACTTTTGTTCCAACTGATCGTGGAACAATGTTTGTTGATTGTTGTGATAATCAGGAGGCAATTCAATAGAACAAAAAAATCTTTATTGATTTGTTCGTTTTGTGGAAATGCAAATCATGTTCAAAGCATGTGTTGGATATTCAAGAGGAACAACAAAAGAATTTCCAAACTTCAAATGAACATGCAAAGGATGAATATAGCCTTGGATAATCAACAAGGTTCTCCTGAAAAATCAAGTAGTACCAGATTCAGACGAGGTAAGAAATCTGTTTATACAACAAACCTTGTTATGCCAATATGTGGTAAAAGATGTGAGCATTCGGCTCACTCCGTCACTGTCTAGTAATGGGGACGTCCGCATCCTCTTCTTTAACTTGAGAAAATGAGGTTTGCGTCAAGGGTGCTCAAGTTTTGTATTTGTATAAATTTCCTATTTTTGTTAGGAAAATATTCTCCTAAAAACTTAGATAATGGATAATGAACCATGAAAGACTTGTTCAAAGCTATTCTAGGGTTTGGTTGTCCATAAGTCTATTTATAATCATTTGTAATCAAAGTCCTTCACTTGCTTTATCCTTGAAAAATACAGTTTCATGGCTCCTGTAACTAGAGTTACTACAAAAAGGGATGCAGTTGAAGCAGTTAATGTGTATATGTGTGAAGGAATCTCTTCCTCAAGAAAGAAGAAAGAAAGATCTACAAATGATGGAGAAGGTTCTTCCTATAACTGCCTCTTTTATGTTTGTCATTTTGATAATAACTTTAGAGGTATGGTGAAAGATTTCATCAAAAAAAGAAATGATTTAAAATCTCAAATCGTTTCCTCTTTAGAAAATATAACTCACTATGAACAAATGTTGTCTCTAACAAAGAATACGTTGCGTGAGTTAAAAAGAGAACTTAGTGAGTTGACTGATATTTCTGAAGATTTAAAGGAACTGAACGATCCCATAATCAATGGGTTTTTCAATAATGAGAAGGAATTCTCAGTAGATGCTCTGAGAAAGCTCTATAATGTCTAGGAAACTTCTTATGAGAATTTATTTTTATGTTTTTAAGAAGGATAACTAGGGTTTGGAATAGCCATTATTATGAGTACACATAGCTATTTCCAACGATTTTCATCTTGCAATGTTTGTAGATTTATTTATTTAAATCCTAAATTTTATTTGTAAGATGATTTTGCAGTATTAATCTTTATGGTTTTATATATTGCAACTTGTTATGGGATATGTATGTTTGCATCCGTGAACCTTGATGGTCCCATACGTGGTCAAAAGTTAAGTCTTTCATATGTCGGTATGCAAGTATTGATAAAAGATTGAATGAACTTTTGACAAACAAAAGTTAAGCCTATTATGTCATTATGCAAATATTGATGGAATATAGGATGAACTTTTGTGTACAAAGATTATGTCTATTATACTTGTGCAAATATTGATGAAGAATAAAATGAATCCTTGTTTATTCCGCAGTATTGATCTTCCCGGATCCATGTTTTATGTAAAATACTGTGAGGCTCCGTAAGTTTTCTTATGTGAGCATTTCCGATTAAATTAAACATTGGATCTCATGTGGTTAATTTAATTGAGATTTTTGGATACAAATTCATATTCTTATGTGATTTGTTAATGTCCAAAGAAATCCTTCTTTTCATGTGAAAGTAAGGTCGCTCTTGTTGTTCTTTCGGGAATGACATTTTATGGGGGAGAGTTCTTAATTGAACTTGTATTTAATTGCAAAATCTTTGTGGGGAGTGCGGATGTGGAATATTATAGGGGTTATCTTGTATCTTTATAAACTCCTTGATGAATGCATTTAGTTTCGACTATATGATTTCATTTAAAAAGTTGATATGTGCTTTTATTTCGGTCATGAAGTATCTCTATGGAAATTTCATTAGGATCCCACTAATTTTCGTATCTTAGCCAATTTTATTGACAAAAAGGGGGAGAATTAATGTGTAGTTCACACTACAAATACATATGGTTTTCGGATCATTATGTAAGGGGGAGTGGTTTTCATGTGAGATGAAGTATTGACTAAGGGGGAGTGAAACATATCACCATAGTATTGATGTCAAAGTTGTGATACAATTGAACTTTGATGCCGTGTAATAATACTATGACACTGTATAACAATGATTGAGAGATATTGTTTTCTCATTGTTATGGCTACGGATCTTCAACAACGATGATGCTGAACTGAACATCTTTAGAATCATTGGAGTACTTGGAAGTGACGAAGATTTTGAGTAATGTTGAAGAACCAAGGAGATCAAGCATTTATATGAGAAGCTACAAAGTTTATTTATTTTGTATTCCATATGTATTGATAGTTTTGTCACTAAAATTGACAAAGGGGGAGATTGTTAGAGCACTTCTCGGTCGAACTCGAAAGCGTTGCTATCTCAAGCTTGTTTGTCAAGTTTAGTTGCCAACACTATAAGTCTTGATTTCTAGTCTACTTATAGCTAACTCGTGGACTAGGATAGAAAGTTTAGTTGAGCTCTAGACTCCACGGCGTTCATCATATGAAGACGAATAACTACTCAAGGAACTTGTGGAACTTCATCAACAAAAGGTATGTGGAGACTTGAACTTATCTATCACTCAAAAGTCTATCTATTTTATCTCCTCTTTTGAGACAAAAGTCGTATTGCTATATAGACTTCGATTATACACATTTGCTATTTCGAGCCGAGTTTATCTCGCCTATCTATTTCTCGAAATATGTGTTGGTAAGATTTCGCTTTGGCCAAGTTCAACTTTCCTCGTGACGAAAATCATGTTTATTATTTCAATAACTTGAAAATCGCTTTATTGAAAAATAGTTTGTGAATAACAACTATAGAGCATCCTCTAAGAAAGTTTCAATGATTGAAATGAGAGTTTAGAACATGTAACCATCTTTGGATATAAACATGGCGTGTTCTCACATTTGTGTAAAAGTCCAAAACCGGGAACCCAAAGTATGTGCACCCGTATGCGTACTAGCGGTTGTTGGAAATCCGGGTGAGTATGCTTACCCGTATGTTGAAATGCGGGGGTCTAACAACCACACCCAAAAATTCGTTTGGCAATCTGAGAGGACTTACTCCAATACACTTTCTAGAGAATCAACTAGACAGTTAGACTCAATCTAGAGTAAAGTATATCAAAGAGTTTAATATCTCTGTTTCACAATGTAATCAGCAAATAAAACAGATAGAAATCCGTGAGCCTGATTATTATGTGAAACAACTTGAATAGTACCAAAGACCAATGTTCAAGTGTCAATCAATGTAAATCAACAACCAAAGGTTGGATATTCTAATTGATTGATCTTACCGCACAACCTGTTATATTTCAATTATATAACAAAATATAATGCGGAAAAGAAATAACACAGACACCAGAATTTTGTTAATGAGGAAACCGCAAATACATAAAAACCCCGGGACCTAGTCCAGATTGAATACCACACTGTATTAAGCCGCTACAGACTCTAGCCTACTACCAATTATCTTCGGTCTGGGCTGTAGTTGAACCCTAATCAATCTCACACTGATTAAAGGTACAGTTGCGTTCCTTACGTCTCTGATCCCAGAAGGATACTACGCACTTGATTCCCTAAGCTGATCTCACCCACAACCAAGAGTTGCTACGACCCAAAGTCGAAGACTTGATAAACAAATCTGTCTCACACATAAAAGTCTATAGGATTGAATAAATCTGTCTCCCACAGAAATACCCAAGGGTTTTTGTTCCGTCTTTTGATAAATAAAGGTGAACAGGAACGAATTGATAAACCGGACTTATATTCCCGAAGAACAGCCTAGTATTATCAATCACCTCACAATAATCTTAATCGACTAGCGAAACAAGATATTGTGGAATCACAAACGATGAGACGAAGATGTTTGTGACTACTTTTATCTTGCCTATCGGAGATATTAAATCTCGAGTCAATTATTTCAATTGAACTCAATACGATAGAATCGGGCAAGATAAGAACACGCAACTACAAGAGAATAGTTGGGCCTGGCTTCACAATCCCAATGAAGTCTTTGAAGTCGTTAACCCACAGGGTCTCGATAAGAAACCTAAGGTTAAAGGAGAATCAACTCTAGTTATGCAACTAGTAACACACAGGAGGTGTGGGGATTAGTTTTCCCAGTTGCTAGAGTTCTCCTTTATATAGTTTTAAAATCAGGGTTTGCAATCCAAGTTACCTTGGTAACAAAGCATTCAATATTCACCGTTAGATGAAAAACATGATTCAACCAAGCTAATATCTTTCAACCGTTAGATCGAACTTAGCTTGTTACACACAAATGAAATGTACCCTCATTTAGGTTTATGTAACTGTACCTAAATGTGTACACCATGTTGGTTCACAAATAGTTAACCGAGGTTAGCCATATGATTACTGTCATATAAACCTTATTCATCTCAACCATAACTAGTTCAAATGACTCAAATGAAACTAGTTAGAGAGTTGTTCAATTGCTATATTCTCATAGAATTATACAAGAACATAATTGAAGCAAAATCGGTTTGATTCACTCGAATCAATACATGAACTTTATAGCCACGGTTTGCAAAGATTGCATTCCTTATTATATAAATGTTTAAGTTCACGTACACAACTGATTTTAGAAAGTAACCCACTTAAGTATGCGTACGGGTATGCGTACTTAAGAAACCGGATTTGAGTTTGGTTTGGTTTTCAAACTCAGCAAAAATTCACGGACGTGAACTTTCCGCCAGTACGCATATGGGTACGCGTACTTAGGTAACCGAATGAGTTGGTTTTGTTTTCCAAACTCAGCAGAAATTCACGGACGTGAACTTCCGCCAGTATGCGTACGGGTACGCATACTTACCCAGTCTCCATCAACCATTTTGTATACACACAAGTACACATACTTTTGGTTCCCGGTTTTTGGACTTATACACTAATGTGCGAACACACTATGCTTATATCCAAAGATGGTTACATGATTCTAAACTCTTTATTCCAATCATTGAAACATTCTTAGCGGATGACAATAGCCGTTTTCACACACTATTAGCATCAAAGCAATTTTCAAGTTATTGAAATAATAATAACGAAACATTCCAAGTCTACACCAAATGATTGTATCACACAAACCATGTAAGATGTTACTCGGTAATTTTCTCATGATATAAGATTAACTTGGTCGAAGCGAAAGCTTGCCAACACATATTTCGAGAAATATATAAGCGAGATATACTCATCTCGAAATCTCAGATGTGTATATAGTAAACTATATCGTAATACGACTTATGTCTCAATATAGGAGATAGAGTAGAAATAGACTTTCCAAGTGATAGATGAGTTTAAGTCTCCACATACCTTTTGTTGATGAAGTTCCACAAGCTCCCCTTAGTAGTTCTTCATCTTCAAATGATTAACGCCGTGAAGTCTAAGCTCAACAACACAATCTATGTCCTAGTCTGAGACATCTATAAATAGGCTAGTAATCAAGACTTATAGTTTTGATCACTAACATTGACAAACATGCTTGAGATAGCAACGCATGCGAGTTCGACCGAGCAGTGCTCTAACAATACGCATACTGGCAGAAATTTCACGTCCGTGAATTTCTGCTGGAGTTTGAAAGTGAAAAACAAACTCAATCCGGTTACTTAAGTACGCGTACCCGTATGCATACTTAAGTAGGTTACTTTAAAAAATCGGTTTGTTCATGAACTAAAACATTTATATATTAAGGAATGCAATCTTTGCAAACCGTGGCTATAATGTTCATGAATCGATTCTAGTGAATCAAAACCGATTTTACTTCGATTGTGTCTTGTATACTTCTATAAGATCTAAGCAATTGAACAACTCTGTAACTAGTTCTTTTGAGTCATATGACCTAGTTATGTTGAAGATGAATAAGGTTGATATGAAAGTGCTCATACGGCTAACCATTGGTTAACAATTGTTGAACCGACTAAGTGTGCGTGTTTAGGTACGGTTACTCAAACCTAAATGAAGTTACATTTTATTTGTGTATAACAAGCTAAGTTCGATCTAACGGTTGAAAGATATTAGCTTGAATCTAATCAGGTTTTCATCTAACGGTGAATATTGAATGCTTTGTTACCAAGGTAACTAAGATTGCAAACCCTGATTTGGAGACTATATAAAGGAGAACTCTAGCAACTGGGAAACCTAATCCCCACACCTCCTGTGTGATACTAGTTGTATAAGCTAGAGTCGATTCTCCTTTAACCTTAGGTTTTTCTCGAAACCCTGTAGGTTAACTACTTAAAGACTTCATTGGGACTGTGATGCCAGACCCAACTATTTTCTCTGTAGTTGCGTGATTTGATCTTGCTGTTTCTATTATGTTTGAGTACAATTGTAAGGAATGCAATCTTTCCAAACCGTGGCTATAATGTTCATGTATTTATTCGAGTGAATCAAACCGATTTTGCTTCAATTGTGTTCTTGTATACTTCTATGAGAATATAGCAATTGAACGGCTCTTTAACTAGTTTCTTTTGAGTCATTTGAACTAGTTACGGTTAAGATGAATAAGGTTGATATGAGAGTAATCATATGGCTAACTTCGGTTAACTATTGTTGAGCCAACATGGTGTACACGTTTGGGTACGGTTACATAAACCCAAATGAGGGTACATTTCATTTGTGTGTAACAAGCTAAGTTCGATCTAACGGTTGAAAGATATTAGCTTGGTTGAATCAAGTTTTTTATCTAACGGTGAATATTGAATGCTTTGTTACCAAGGTAACTTGGATTGCAAACCCTGATTTGAAAACTATATAAAGGAGAACTCTAGCAACTGGGAAACCTAATCCCCATACCTCCTGTGTGTTACTAGTTGCATCAATTAGAGTCGATTCTCCTTTAACCTTAGGTTCCTATCGAGACCCTGTATGTTAACGACTTCAAAAACTTCATTGGGATTGTGAAGCCAGACCCAATTATTTTCTTTGTAGTTGCGTGTTCTTATCTAGCCCGATTCTATCGTTTGAGTACTATCTTCTCTAAGATTTTCTCGAGATTTAATCTCTGATAGGCAAGATAAAAAGTAATCACAAAAACTTTCGTCTCATCGTTTGTGATTCCACAATATCTAGTTTCCACATCATACGATTTAGATTATTGTGAGCTGATTGATAATACTAGGTTGTTCTTCGGGAATATAAGATCGATTTATCAATTGATTTCCTGTTCACCTTGACTTATCAAAAGAAGGAACAAAAACTCTTGGGTATTTCTGTGGGAGACATATTTATTCAATATATAGACTTTTCTGTGTGAGACAGATTTGTTTATCAAGTCTTCGACTTTGGGTCATAGCAACTCTTGGTTGTGGGTGAGATCAGCTAAGGGAATCAAGTGAGTAGTATCCCGCTGGGATCAGAGACGTAAGGAACGCAACTGTACCTTGAATCAGTGTGAGATTTATTAGGGTTTAACTACAGTCCAGTCTGAAGTTCATTGGTAGTAGGCTAGTGTCTGTAGCGGCTTAATACAGTGTGGTGTTCAAACTGGACTAGGTCCCGGGGTTTTTCTGCATTTGCGGTTTTCCTCGTTAACAAAATTTTGGTGTCTGTGTTATTTCTTTTCCGCATTATATATTGTTATATAATTAAAATATCACAGGTTGTGCGCTAAGATCAACCAATTAGATAATCCAACCTTTGGTTGTTGATTTAAATTGATTGACACTTGAACATTGGTCTTTGGTACCGTTCAAGTTGTTTCAAATAATAATCAGGCTCACGGATTTCTATCTGTTTGATTTGCTGATTACATTATGAAACAGAGATATTAAACTCTCGTATATACTTTTGTCTAGATTGAGTCTGACTGATTTGTTGATTCTCTAGAAAGTATATTGGAGTAAGTCCTCTCATATTTCCAAACAAATTGTTGGGTGAGGTTGTTAGACCCCCGTATTTTCAATTGGTATTAGAGCAGGCAAACACATTAAAGACCTCATAAGTATGTGTTTGTAGTGATCTGATATGGACATAAGTGCTATCTATATAAACGTACCACCAGTCTTCGATGGCTCAAATTACTTGTGGTGGAAAATTGCTATGCGTGCCTTTCTTCAAGCACGTCATTTTCAATCATGGGTTTATGTAGTTAATGGATATGATGCTCCCGTTGTGGCAGTAGGAAATGCGACTATTCTGAAGCAAAACAAAACTCTGACGGTTTGAATGCCATCATACATGCCATTACCCCAGATCTTCAGCACCATGTGACTACGTGCACTCGGTCTAAAGATGCTTGAGATATCTTAGAAACCGTATTCGAAGGGAATAACAGTGAGAAGGAAGCTAGGATTCAAAACCTAAATTCCGATTGGGAAAACCTTCGTATGGCAGATGAAGATTCATTTGATGAGTTTAATCACAATGTGTATGAAATTGTTAATGCATCTTTTGCATTGGGCAAGACTATTCTTAAAAAGGACATTGTGATGAAAATTCTCAGATCGCTGGCATCTAGATACGATTCTAATAAGCATGCCATCATTGAGGAAAATAACCTTGATGCTCTCTCCAGAAATACGCTGGTTGGGAAGCTAAAGATCTTTGATCATGTGCATACATCCAAAACAGGAAGGGATGTTGCCTTTAAAGCACAAAAGAACACTAAATTACTTGACAAAAGTAAAAGTGTCTGCGTCTCTGAGGATGATTTTTCTGAGGCTGATTCTAGGGTTGTCAATGGGTACCCATTACCCGAAACCGAAACCGGACCCGGTAAAAACTGGTCCGGTTCTGGGTCCTAAAGTTGGACCCATTAACAACTTTAGACCCGGCGGGTAATTACCCGATTGGACCTGAATCTAAATGGGTTCAAACGGGTAATGCCCGTCGGGTACCCGCGGGTAATGGGTACCCGGTTATGCATCATTTTATTAAAATTATAGATATTTTTCTAGTTTGGGCTTTGATTTTTTTGGATTTTTCATTTTTCCTCAAATTTAAGCTTTATTTAGTACATAAATAAATAAATAAATAATAAAAAATTTTTATAAAAATAACTTAGATCAAAGCCAAAAAGGGAAAGATATCAAGTTTTCGAAGTTTTTTTTTTTATAGTTTTGTTAATACCCAACGGGTACCCGGAACCGACGGGTACCCGCAATTTTTAACGGGTCCGGTTTTGGGTCCAAAAATTTAAGAACCGGACCCGGAACCATAAAGAACCGGACCCAACTTTTATAAGTAGGGTCCGGGTCCGGGCCTAGTGATACCCGGGAGGACCCGGACCTATTGACACCCCTAGCCGATTCATCAGATGAAGATCTTGACAAGTCAGTCTCTATGATCACAAGACAGTTTAGAGATCTTCTATTGAAGAGAAGTAAACGGTTCTCCAGAGACAAACCCATATCATCAGTTAAACCTCACAATCGCATTCCTTCTAAAAATAGGGATGCTGACGAGGATATGCCACAGTGCTTTAAGTGTAAAGGTTTTGGTCATTTTGCAAATGAGTGCCTGAACCGTAGAAAATACACTGGGAATAAAGGTCTTACTGCAACTCTTGATGAAATGTCTGATCACTATGATTCCAATGAAGATGAATAATCAAGTGTTGTACTTCTTTGTGAAGATATTGATTTTGATAATTGTAAAAATACATACATCAATCTTGATATTCTTTCAGAAGAAGACTCAACCAATCTAGAAGAAAAAATTGACCTTTCTGTTGGAAACTCTCTGTCTGATTTTTCAGGTTCCACTATGTGTCTAGGAGCTTGCACATCTCGGGCTTCTGTATCATCTTATCCATTGACATGCTCTTATTTTTCACTCAAAGGTCATGAACTTTCAAAGTGTATCAAGTACAAACACAAGATGAGATATGTCAATAAACTTCAACGAAGAGCAAATCGGCTAGCAAACAAGCTCAAACTTGTTCAAAAAACCGCTGAGGTATGTAAGATTTTATCCTCTTCAAAGAAGTTAGTTTCCAAAGATAAGTCAATACCACTAGAAAAAAGAGTATATATGGTTTAAACATTTTGATAGACAAGGTTCTATGAATTCCTTTCAAAAAGGTTATGTTGGACAGATTGTTGTTCACCACATCACAACTTGATTATGTTGTTTTGGTGCATCTTGTCTCATGTGCGGGATTAAAAGAGACAAGATTGTGCACACCTCAGGCTTTAATAAAAAAAATTGTTTTCTTTCTTAGCTTTGCTGTGTTTTGCAAATTTGGAATTCTTTCATATCTAATTGATATTGGAAGGGACTTCCCTGTTTAATCAATAAAAGAGGGTTATTCTCAACAATTCTACTCTCTTTAGGGTCGTGAAATGTGCGTGCGTGAACCTGTGTTAAAGGTTCCGTAACCCTACATTCCTTTTCCTTCTCTGAAACTCTTTTTATCTTAAGACTGCTTGTTGAGATTAAATTGTGATTTCCTCTCACAAACCCATACACGTATGGATACTCCAAGCATCATGTCTTCTGATGGAAAAGATGTTAATATGATTGTTAAGCCATCAATCATGAAGGAAAAAGAGAAATCTCCGTTACCTCCAACTTTGAAAAGAAAAAGAAGGAATGTGAGGAAGCCAAGTGTTGTTCCTTCAAATTCTCAGAAGTTTTCTGGTGTTCTTGAAGAGTTGAAGGAAACAAGAAAGGAGATTCAGCAAATAAAGGCTATTTTTATGAGAACTCTTGAAATTCAGAAGGCCCTGGTTCGACATCATCATCCTAGAAGGTTTGTTAGAATTGACTCCTTTCTTCACGAACCCTATGTACCTATGGCTGTTGACGACAAGGAGTTCGGGGACGATAAAGAATTCTTCAAAGGTCTCAATGTCTAGGAAACTTCTTATGAGAATTTATTTCTTGTATTTTTAGAAGGATTACTAGGGTTTGGAATAGCCATTATTGTGAGTACACATAGCTATGTCCAATGTTTTCATCTTCAATGCTTTTAGATTTATTTATTTAAATTCTAAGTTATTTGGAAGATGATTTTTGCAATTTTAATCTTTATGATTTTATATACTGCAATTTGTTATGGGATATGTTGTTTACATCTGTGAACCTGTGATTGTCCCATACTTGTTCAAAAGTTATCTCTATTATGTCGGTATGAAAGTATTGATAAAAGATATAATGAACTTTTGAATACAAAAGTTAAAGCCTTTATGTCATTATTTTGATAGAAGAAAGGATAAAACTTTTGTTTACAAGGATTAAGTCTATTATATGTCATTGTGCAAATAGTGATGAAAAATAGAATGAATCCTTGTGTATTCCGCGGTATTGGTCTTTCTCCGATCCATATTTTTGTGTATATACTGTGTTGCTCCGTAAGTTCTCTTATATCGAGTATGGCCAATTGAATTGATCATTTTTGTGGTTGATTCAATTGAGATTTTTGGATTCAAATCCATGTTTTCATGTGATTTGGTTATATCCAAAGAAATCCTTCTTTTCTTGTAAAAGCAAGGTCGCCTTTGTTGTTCTTTCGGGAATGACATTTTATGGGTGAGAGTTCTTTTTGAACTTGTGCTTTATTGCCAAATCTTTGCGGGGAGTGCGGTTGTGGAATATTATAGGGGTTATCTTGTATCTTTATAAACTCCTTGATGAATGCATTTAGCTTCGGCTTTATGATTGCATCTAAATAAGTTGGTATGTTATTATCTTTTGGTCATGAAGTATCTCTTTGAAAATGTCATGAGGATCCCACTAGTTTTCGTACCTTTGCAAATTTATATTGACAAAAAGGGGGAGAATTAATGTGTAGTTTCATACTACAAATACATATGGTTTACGGATCATTATGTAAGGGGGGGTGGTTTTAATGTCGAGATGAAATATTGACTAAGGGGGAGTGATACATATCACCATAGTATTGTTGTCAAAGTTGTGATACAATTGAACTTTGATGCTGTGTAATAATACTAAGACACTGTATAACAATGATCGAGAGCATTTTTTTCTCTTATTGTTATCGCTACGGATCTTGAACAACTATTATGCTGAGTTGAACATGTTTAGGATCATGGAGTACTTGGAAGTGATGAAGATTTCGAGTCGTGTTGAAGATGCCAAGGAGATCAAGCATTTGGATGAGAAGCTACAAAGTTTTATTTATTTTGTAATCCATATGTATTGATAGTTTTGTCACTAAAATTGACAAAGGGGGGGATTATTAGAGCACTGCTCGGTCGAACTCGCATGCGTTGCTATCTTAAGCATGTTTGTCAATGTTAGTGATCAAAACTATAAGTCTTGATTTCTAGCCTATTTATAGATGTCTCGGACTAGGACATAGATTGTGTAGTTGAAGACTTCACGGCGTTCATCATTTGAAGACGAAGAACTACTAAGGGGAGCTTGTGGAATTTCATCAACAAAAGGTATGTGGAGACTAAAACTCATCTATCACTTGGAAAGTCTATTTCTACTCTATCTCCTATATTGAGACATAAGTCGTATTACGATATAGTTTTATATTATAGACATTTGAGATTTCGAACTGAGTTTATCTCGCTTACATATTTCTCGAAATATGTGTTGGCAAGCTTTCGCTTCGACCAAGTTCATCTTATATCATGTGAAAATTTCCGAGTAACATCTTACATGGTTTGTGTGATACAATCATTTGGTATAGACTTGGAATATTTCGTTAATGATTATTTCAATATCTTTAAAATTGCTTTTATGCTAATAGTGTGTGAAAACGACTATTGTCATCCTCTAAGAAAGTTTCAATGATTGAAATATAAGTCCAAAACCGGGAACCTGAGGTATGCATACCCGTACGCGTACTGGCGGTTGTTGGATGTCTAGGCAAGTATGCGTACCCGTACGTATACTGGCGGAAGTCTCACGTCCGTGAATTTCTGCTAGAGTTTTGAATGTAAATTGGTATGCGCACCCGTACGCGTACTGGCGTAACCAGACTTGGTCCGGCTACTTAAGTATGCGTACCCGTTTTCATACTTGAGTTGGTTACTTTCTAAAATCGGTTGTGTACATGAACTTAAACATTTATAAAATAAGGAATGCAATCTTTGCAAACAGTGGCTATAATGTTCATGTATTGATTCGAGTGAATCAAACCGATTTTGCGTCAATTGTGTTCTTGTATACTTCTATGAGAATATAGCAATTGAACGGCTCTTTAACTAGTTTCATTTGAGTCATTTGAACTAGTTATGGTTAAGATGAATATGGTTGATATGAGAGTAATCATATGGCTAACTTCGGTTAACTATTGTTGAGCCAACATGGTGTACACGTTTGGGTATGGTTACATAAACCTAAATGAGGGTACATTTCATTTGTGTGTAACAAGCTAAGTTCGATCTAACGGTTGAAAGATATTAGCTTGGTTGAATCAGGTTTTTCATCTAATAGTGAATATTGAATGCTTTGTTACCAAGGTAACTTGGATTCCAAACCCTGATTTGAAAACTATATAAAGGAGAACTCTAGCAACTGGGAAACCTAATCCCCACACCTCATGTGTGTTACTAGTTGCATCAACTAGAGTCGATTCTCCTTTAACCTTAGGTTTCTATCGAGACCCTGTAGGTTAACGACTTCAAAGACTTCATTGGGATTGTGAAGCCAGACCCAACTATTTTCTTTGTAATTGCGTGTTCTGATCTTGTACGATTATATCGTTTGAGTACTATCTTCTCTAAGATTTGCTCGAGATTTAATCTCTGATAGGCAAGATAGAAACTAATCACAAACACCTTCGTCTCATCGTTTGTGATTCCATAATATCTAGTTTCGCCATCATACTATTTAGATTATTGAGGTGATTGATAATACCAGGCTGTTCTTCGGGAATATAAGACCGGTTTATCAATTGGTTCATGTTTACCTTGATTTATCAAAAAAAGGAACAAAAACTCTTGGGTATTTCTGTGGGAGATAGATTTATTCAATCTATAGACTTTTCTGTGTGAGACAGATTTGTTTATCAAGTTTCGACTTTGGGTTGTAGCAACTCTTGGTTGTGGGTGAGATCAGCTAAGGGAATCAAGTGCGTAGTATCATGCTGGGATCAGAGACGTAAGGAACGCAACTGTACCTTGAATCAGTGTGAGATTGATTAGGGTTCAACTACAGTCCATTCTGAAGTTCATTGGTAGTAGGCTAGTGTCTGTAGCGGCTTAATACAGTGTGGTGTTCAAACTGGACTAGGTCCCGGGGGTTTTCTGCATTTACGGTTTTCCTCGTTAACAAAATTCTGGTGTCTGTGTTATTTATTTTCCGCATTATATTTTGTTATATAATTGAAATATCACAGGTTGTGCGTTAAGATCAATCAATTAGATAATCCAACCTTTGGTTGTTGATTTAAATTGATTGACACTTGAACATTGGTCTTTGGTACCGTTCAAGTTGTTTCACATAATAATCAGACTCGCGGATTTCTATCTGTTTTATTTGTTGATTACATTGTGAAACAGAGATATTAAACTCTCGTATATACTTTTCTCTAGATTGAGGCTGACTGTCTAGTTGATTCCCTAGAAAGTATATTGGAGCAAGTCCTCTCAGATTGCCAAACGAATTATTGGGTGTGGTTGTTAGACCCCCGCATTTTCAATAACTATATACAATAAATTATGTCGATGTTGTATTTACGAAGTTCCAAAAGATAAGCGTTTATACTTCGTAATATGTTTCCTTGATAATTTGATCATACTATTATGACCAAGTCTCATCACTAGAGTATTATATACAATATATATAGCTTCGCATGTTATGTTTTCAATATAGCACGACTTGAAAGATACGTTAGGAATGGAAACAAGATCAAGTCAATATTACTTACCTCAAGTGGAAGGATGATGTCGTCGTTATAGTCATTACTTCTTCTCATTCTTAAGGTCTTCGAAGTAATACTTGTGCGTCTCAACATTTCTATACTTTTTAGTCTAACCTAAACGAAGTTGACTCTAGTATTTAATCAAGCGACTCTATATGAGTTTTGATACTAAAATATGACAACCAAACTTGACATACCAACGCTTGGTGGGTTCAACCGAGCTATGATATAACAATATGCATGCAAGTTCGTTTAATGAGATTCCTGCTCAGTTTATGGTGTCAGTGACAAAGGATACATTTACTCTAAATCAGCATGATAAAGATAACAACATAAGGAATATTCTTTGGAGAACACCCAACCAGTTACTACCGTTGTTTGTGACACTCAAGGTATGTTAATAGAGGAAGAAAAAGAGCGGAAGTGGTCCATAGACATGGGAAGAGAATTAGAATGGAAGAAGGTGGACCTAGTAACACCAGAAATTTGGATCACAATATCAGTCATAACATAGATAGTTGCAACATCTTAGGATACACATCAGATAAAATATGGAGCAACAATTATTGGCTTTTAATTCCTTAATGGGTCAGGAAAGTGGATTCGGGTCTAATACCAACCTTCTTAAATCCTATATTGCTTAGGAGAATTCAAATTATCATTCGATAATCTCAATGTCGATAACATCGATCCAGATTCACTTCATAATACTAGAGCTTATAATCTACCAATTCAATCCCTTATTGCTCACTATGAAGAAAAAATTTCAAGCCATAATTCTACCAGTCAAAATGATGTTTCTTCAGCAAATGAACATATTAATATGGAAGAGCTTTCTCAATCTCCTAACTCTTACTCTGCATTTCATGGGACTATTTCAAAGCAAAATTACTCCAAAAAGTTCAAAGCAAAAAATTCAAGCAATGATGACCAGGTAATCTCACTTCATTCTATCTCAATTTTTAAATTATGTAATTTTCCGTTTTCTGGTTCAATTTCATCTGTTTCTTTCATTAACAATTCTCATCATATTAACCCTAGATATTGCTCATTAATCTGCTGGGATAAGATGAAAATATTATCTTGGAATGTACAAGGATTGGTAGCTAAAGATACAATAGATTACTTAGGGGATATAATTCAAAAACATAATCCATATATTATTTTCCTTGTAGAAACTAAAATTGGGGAAAATAAGGCAATTTTTTTTAGCACAAAGGTATAATTATCCCAATTTTGTGTTTGTTAGTTCAATTGGCTTGTCAAGAGGTCTAGCTCTTTTTTGGAAAGATGGGTTTACATGTGACATTGCTTATAGTAAAGATAAGATGATTCATTTAATCATTACATCTAATGCTTCTAAGAAAGAGTGGCTTCTATCCCGTGTTTATGGCTCAACCCATCATGAGTTGAAAAAATAACAATGGGAATTCCTTAAGGATCTCAGTAATAATGTTTTTCAACAATGGGTTGTTATACGAGATTTAAATGTTCATATGTTTAAATTTGATGCTTCTACAAGTAGGAATTCTCTAGATAATTGTGTCTGTAACATTATCAATGATTCTGGGTTATTGGACATGGGTTTATTCAAGAAGTCATCACACTTTGTCAAATAGGACTAATGGGAAGGGATACAATAGACCTAGGATTGATATGTCACTACATAACTCTAAATGGTTAAGAGATTATTTAGAGTTTTCCATCTGCCATTTTTAGGATCAGATCATTGTCCTATTCTCCTATCACATAAACAAATTCTTACAAGCCCAGGAATGTGTGGAAATTTTATAGATGTTGTCTCAAAGATCCAAATTGCTCAGATCTCATTTCTGACACTTGGGATTCTTCTTCAGGTAGTAACAAAATGACCCAAAAACTTTCGAATGTTAGAAGAAATCTCTCTAAATGGAATAGAGAGCATTTTGGAAAAATTAGTGCTCACATCCATCAACTTCAAGAGAACTTATCTCATCTCCAAGTTCAGCCTTATAGTGGTGATAATTCAAACAACATTCAGCTCACTATTGAAAGATTAAACTGCTGGAAGAAAATTGAAGCTGACTTTTGGCAACAAAGATCTAAAGATCACTGGATTAAAGATGCTGACAATAATACATAATATTTTCATTCTCTGGCAAATAGGAGAAGATCCAGGAATACTATTTCTGCTTTAAGAGATGATCATGGTTAGTGGTTTCATAATCCAAAGGTCTAGAAAATCTTCTCATAAATCATTTTTCTCTTCTATAACTACTTTTACCAATCATATTCTTCAAGACGATTCCTTGAATATCATCAACCCAATCATTTCAATAGATGAGAATGAGGATTTAGTATCAATCACTTCAGCTGATTTTTTTTATAATGTTGTTAAAAGCATGCCAAGTTGGAATGCTCCTGAACCTGATGGTTTCCCAGCAGGATTTTTTCAATCTCAGTGGCCTACTGTTGGTAATGATGTTATTGAAATGGTGCAAAAAAATTTCATACAAAAAACAATACCGCTCTTCATAAATCAGACCACTACATGTCTAATCCCAAAAACTCATCATCCCTCAACAGAAAATGATTTTAGACCCATTGGGCTGTGTAACATCACTTATGAAATAATATCCAAACTTTTGGTAACCAGGATGAAACCACTAATGGAGAAAATAGTATCCCCCACTCAAGCGGCTTATGTACCAAAGAGATATATTTGAAAACACTGGGGTACCAAAATACACCATGATAGGTGGCTAAAACACCTTGATATTTATCAATTGTTTATGCTTTCTTTGCTAAGTTTTCTTGTAAATTATGTATCTTATGTATAGTTTTGAGTTTTAGGTACTTTGGAGTCATTTGGAAAGAAGAAACGTCGCTTAAAAGGGCAAGGCGCATTATTTCTCATTATTTGCTTTTATTTCTTCATCTCTGTCTGAAAAGCATGTCGGCTTTAGTGATGCAAATTCATCTGTCTGAAAAGCATGGCAGCTTTAGTGATGTAGAGAAATTGAAGAGAAAAAGTGGATCTGAGAAGTAAGAGACGGCTGCTGTCATTTGGAGCAAAAGAAGGAGAAATCACTCATTTGGAGTGAAAATGGAAAAAGCGTCATTTCGTGTGCAACTGTTATTGGGAGTGCAACCGAGCTAAGACAACGATAGGGGACAACCGTGCAACTTAGCCTAGAGAAGCAAAGGAGAAAACATCCTTAGTTATCCCTTATCCATATTTCCTGGGTGGATATATCCGCTCTTATTTCCTACACATGACCTAAAATTCATAGAAACATCATTTTCTATTATCCCTCATACATTGTCTGAAACCGAGAGAAACCATGGTGGCTGCTGGCAGAAGAAGAATTCGAGAATTCTGGAGCTAGGGTTTGAGGATATGGGTTTCAATCAGATAAAAAATAAGATTGGTTTTGGATTCATTTTTTTGGTAAGAAGAAATGATGTTGATGCAGTTAATTCGAGAAAACAATGGAAAACAGTGGTGGAAGTAGATCTGATGCCGTGATTTGGTGTTGAATGAAGTGGTTGATGGGATTTTCAAGTTCTGGCTGTAGATACCCTAAATTTGGGAGGGTAGATACCCCAAACTTGGGAGTAACAAGGAACATAACCAGCAAGGGAACCGAACAAGCATGGGATGAATCAAATGAAGGGTGCAGACGTGGTAGGGACTCGGAGAGTGCACCGCTTCGGGGACTTAGAGAGTGCGCCTGCACATTGTATATTGGTTGGTGTGTCTGCTCATGAGAATTTGGAGAGACAATGTATGATGAAAATGAAGAAGAAAAATGATAAAACCTTCTCCTAGGATGGTCAACGGTCACTGTTGGACCAAAGGTACAATTCAACAAAAGTGGGTCCCAGGTAAGGCTGCCCAGAGTCTGTCGAGCGGGTGCCTGAAATGAGGGGCTGTCGACAAGGACACATGTACGCAGATCAACATATGAGAATATTTGGAATGTCAACATCGTACACCTGTACGACGTCGAGCAACCCAAGAGAATTTTGGGAAGCTATAAATACCCCCCTCAAGAGAGAGATTTATGATCATTCATTATTTTTCCATTTCTGTGTAAGCTATAGCAATGTACTACTTTCTGGATCAGGGTTATTCTCTATCCATTTTTGCATAACTTAGAGGTTGATCCTCTTGAATTTATACCATATTTACATTGGAGACTTCACTGGCCTCTGATCTCAGCAATAGGATACTGACTATGGCAGACTTGCAATTTCCTGCTGCTACGGAAGGTGATGGTACACCACGCACTGACAACACTGATGGTGAAGTACTCACTGAACTACAACAGGCGTTAATCGAATTCCAGCTTACTGAGAAGCGACGCATTGAGATGGCAGCACGCATCGTGGCACTCACCCCACAACCTCGTGATGAAGGATCCTTAGGAGATGAAGGAAGGCGAGACAGGACTGTTCTACAACTCAATGACTCACACCCAGGAACACATGGAGAAGTTACACCTACAAGACATCAAGATGGACGCATCCCTCAGGAACACACCGCTACCCCACAAATCTCCACTCGACAAGACAACACGTTGGACGAACTAAAGATGGCCAAGTACATCGAAGATAGATATGGACTAGAAGCATCGTCCAAGTCATTCATGGTACAATCACCACTCATAGCGGACGTAACCACCAGACCAATGCCATCCATGTACAAGACACCCAAATTCTCGCTCTTCGATGGCACCAGCAACGCAATGGAACACATGCACCGCTTCACCATGATGCTCAACAAACATGCATCTAGCAAACATGTTTTCCTTAGAGAATTCGGAAAATCACTCATAGGAGACGCTTTCACCTGGTTCATTACGTTACCGCAAAATAGCATCGAGACTTGGGAACAAATGCAACAACTATTCATGCAATTTTTTTACTCTAAACCGGTAAAGATCTCAATCTCCGACCTGTGCAAGATTCGATTCAGCGTTGGAGAAAAGAAGACGGTGTTCGTCAAGCGCTTTCGAATGGAATATCTAAGGTGCAACATCGTCATTCCAGAAAAGGAGTTGGTGAACATCTGTATTGCTGCCTTACCTCTTCAAACACGAATGGTATTGGAGAACGCTAGCATGGATAACTTTGCAGATCTTGAAGAGGCGTGTGCTCGAATTGATGCTACAGAAGAAGAAATCAGTGTTGAGAACAAAACCTGGCCACATACTGTGTCATACGCACGAGATGAAGGTAACCAGCGTCGTCGACCCTTCAAGGATAATGATGATAAACGAGGAAAATGCCCTGCTACCATCAATGACAAAGAAGACCCACCAGAATACCCATGCTCCTTTGACTTGGTTCTCGACCTGCTCAAAGAATGGATTCGCAACAATGACATCAAACTCCCACCAATTTCGAAAGAGCCTACAGACCGAGACAAGCGTCATGCAGATTATTGTTTATTCCACCGAAGAGTGGATCACCCCACCAATAAATGCCGCGCGCTAAAGTGGCGCTTCCATAATCGTATGAAGAAAGGATAAATTGATTTGGGAACCAACACAATCAAAGACAACCCATTCCCACCGCACACAGCAGCAATGTTCACCCACTGGCCAACACAGGATGAGGAGATCTTCATGATGCAAGACGAGCCTGGCACAGAACCTGTTACTGACGGAGTAGAAGATGATGACAACCTCATGATCCATGATGATACGGATTCAGAGTTGGTAGCAGAGGTAGCGGCTATGAACATGCTTGACAATACTGAACATATAGCAGCTACAGTAGCCAAGAAACCATTGTTTGCTAAATTCTTTGATTCTTTAGGCTTTAACAAGAGTCAACGTCAGATGGCTGCAGAACTCCTTACCCGCATTGCAGCTAATGAAAACTTGACGGCATACTTGGATAGGAGATGCCCTCTCCCTACTGACATCATTACGTTTTTAGAAGCGGACCGACGAGTAGATTGTGATCATACTAGACCATTGTACATTACTGCATCACTTCGCAAACACTCTTTCAAGCGTGCATTCATTGATACCAGAGCCTCACTTAACCTTGTACCATATTCAGTCTTACAAAGCATCGGAGTGGCAGACGCAGAGATTAAGCGATCCCAAACAAGGATCCAGGGGTTTGGAGGTCTCAGCCAGTACACTATCGGAACTATCAACTTGGCGGTAAAAGTTGGACCCATTCACTCCGTGGAACCCTTCCATGTGATGAAGATCGATACAGTATACCATATGCTGTTGGGACGACCATGGCTCCACAAACATGGAGTGGTTCCATCTACTTATCACCAATGCGCTAAGCTCATCCTTACAGGCAAGCAAAAACGCATCTCAGCCACCGAAAACCCATTCTCACCCGAAGAAGCTCACATGGCGGAGGCTGTATTCTTTGATGATCTTAGCGAGCCCAACGCAGTAGCTACACAAATTTACTCCACCCCTCTACCTGATTGGGAAACAACTTACCAGGAAGCTGTAAGCTCGTCTAATAAGAAGAGGCATAAACGTGGACGCAATAATGAAGCCTCCAGATTCAAGAAGGAGACATGCTCGGATGGACGTCATGTCTACCGTTTGTAGCAATCACAGAAAGGCACCACTCCAATGGTTGAAGTCAATATGGTAGATACGGAGGAGACATGCCAGAGTAGTGACCCTATAAGATTCTGGGAGAGGATCGTCCCTGAATCCGAATCTAAAAGCAACGAAAATACAAAACAACTGAACATAGGCACCGAGGAGAACCCAAAGATATTGGAGATAGGAACTAATCTCACTCATGATGAAAGAAAAGACTTGGAGGATTTACTGCGAGAATTCCAAGACGTTTTTGCTTGGTCCTACGAGGACATGCCAGGCTTAAATCCAACACTAGTATGTCACGAGCTCAAAGTAGATCCAACTAAAAGACCAGTAAAGCAACCCCGGAGACGATTTCACCATGACGTTGAAGAAAAGATCAAAGAAGAGATAACTAAACTCCTAGACCTGGTACATTAAGCCTATACATCATCCTACGTGGTTGGCCAATATCGTACCGGTCAAGAAAAAGAAGGGAAAGCTCTGATGCTGTGTAGATTTCAGAGACTTGAACAGAGCATTCCAAAAAGATGAGTTCCCTTTACCACTCATCGATATGCTTGTGGATTCCACGTCAGGAGACGAAATGCTTTCATTCATGGATGGACAGAGTGGTTACAACCAAATTCGGATGAAAGAATCTGATACCACAAAAACCGTGTTTTCCACCTCTATAGGAAATTTCTACTATGTGGTTATGCCCTTTGGCCTAAAAAATGCGGGAGCTACTTATCAGCGAGCAATGACATTCATCTTTCACGACCTTAATCACGATGCAGTAGAAATATACGTGGATGATATTGTTGTCAAAGCCAAGAAAAGAAAGGACCATATCCTAAATATGCACAAGGTTTTTACCAGATGTCGCGAGTTCAAGCTAAAAATGAACCCTGTTAAGTGTACTTTTGGTGTGACGTCAGGAAAATTCCTAGGTTTTCAGGTATCAGACAAAACATCAAAATGAATAGCGCCAAAGCTCAAGCAATACTTACATTCGAAGATTTATCCCAGGACTAGCTCAATACATGCAGCATTTCTTCCCATTGCTCAGCAAAAACACCAAGTTCGAATGGGGACCCCGCCAAGAAGAAGCATTGGATAGTATTAAACGTTGCTTAACGCATCATATGTACTAAGACCACCGATCAAAGGAAAGCCCCTACACCTATACCTGGCAAATACAGAAACAGCGATCGACGCCGTTTTAGCCCAAGACATGGGCGACACACAATTAGTATCGATATACTATATCAGTAAAACTTTCAAGTGTGTTGAACTCAGGTATTCTCTAGTAGAAAAAGCTTGTCTTCCACTGATCTTAGCAGCTTCAAAGTTGAGGCATTATATCCTATCTCATCAAACGTTCGTCATTGCAGCAGCTGACCCGGTAGCATACCTAACTACTAAACCTATTCAGAATGGCAGAATGGGCAAATGGGCTCTTCAATTACTTGAATTTTTGTTCATCCCACTAAAACCGCATGGAGTAAGAGGGCAAGCAATAGCAGACTTATTGACAGATTTTCCAAGGTCGGATGATACGAATACATTATTATTCGAAGACGTAATTGCAATGGCAACAGAGGAAGCCCCATGGAAAATGTTCTTCGATGGATCATCTTATGGAACACACGGAGGAGCAGGGATCGTGTTTATCAGTCCACAAGGGGGAAGTACGTCCCACTCCTTCAAGCTAGACTACCCATGCACCAACAATGCAGCGGAATACAAGAGCTTTCTTATTGGACTAACCCTCGCTGAGGCGAAAGGCATACGACAACTTGTACTCGTTAATCAGATGGAAGGGGAATTCCACGTCAAAGAGCCAACTCTAGCCATATACAGAGATAAATCCCGAAAATTACTCCAGCACTTTCCGCACATTTCCATCAAGCACAAACCACGGACGTCCAATAAACATGCGGACGCGCTGGCAACTTTGACTTCTAGCCTCCAACTGGCTGAAGAAGATGAAGAGACAGTGACAGTCATCAGACGAAAAGAGCCTTCTACCTGGGTTGAAGACCTCATACTTGAAGATGAAGAGGACTGGCGAAGACCAGTCATACTCGACTTAATGAAATCACCCGAAACCCGCACCTTGCCTTGGAAAATGCTGAAACCTTATACTTTGTTGGGAGGTAGCCTATACTTCATAGCCTCAGGTGGCGCACTATGCAGATGCTTGGGTCCGGTAGAGGAAAAAGCAAAATTGGAAGACATTCATAACTCCTCCTGTGGGCATAACCTGTCCATTCCCTTACATAGAAGGATTCAACGGGCAGGTTTCTACTGGCCATACATGACAAAACACGCAAAAGCTTTACAGGATGATTGCGAGGATTGCCAGGCGGCACCACAATATCAGGAAATATGCGTGGTAGACACGCCGGGTGATGATTGGAGAACTCCATACTTGGACTACCTCACCAAGAAAGTATTACCTAGTGACAAGAATTTGGCACTCAAAATCGAAAAGAAAGCTAAGAGATTCTTTGTACTAGAAGGCAACCTGTTTCGTCGTAGCTTCAATCAACATCCATTAAAGTGTCTTGGTACGAAAGAGGCGTTGAGAGCAATAGAAGTAACACACGATGGTGAACACCAGGGGAAAGCAAAACTGTTCACACAATTATATGATGCTGGGTATTATTGGCCAAAAATGGAGCATGACACCGCTGATTATGTTCAGAAATGCGAACAGTGCCAACTACACGGAAACCTCATACATTCCCCCCATACCATGCTACACAATATTGCCACTCCATGGCCCTTCCATAGCTGGGGATTAGATATTATCGGTCCAATAACACCCAAGTCGTCAAAGCAACACAAATACATAATCACAGCAACGGAGCTGTTCACCAAATGGGTTGAGGACATCCCATTAAAAATCACGACAGGAAGCACGATCGTGTCCTTTATCAAAGAGCATATCATCAGCCGCTTTGGTATACCTATCTGCATCATCTAAGATAATGGTACCCCTTTCGTAAACAACGAGGTACGAGATCTCTTGGAGTCTTTCCACATCAAACACAAAACGTCTACACCATATTACCCCAAAGGGAATGGACAGGCCGAGGAAACTAATAAAACTTTGCTGTGTATCCTAAGCCGAAACCTATATGATAATAAACGATTATGGCATGAAGAGTTACCTATGGCACTATGGGCATATCGCATTGCTAAAAGGAGTTCAACAGGAGCATCCCCATACAACCTGGTCTATGGTGAAGATGCTGTAATCCCAGCAGAAATAGTTGTAGCCTCCACAAGAGTTCTAGCGGCTAGTGGAGTGGCATTGATGAAAATAGGAGATTCATGGCGCTTGATTGTATTGAAGAACGAAGGGACAAGGCAGAGGTCCACGCGACAGCATATCGCAATCGTATGGCAAGGTCATACAACCAAAAGGTCAAAACACGAAGCTTCAAAGTGGGAGACCTGGTGCTTTCTATAACACCCCATGTGCCACGCAACGAAAGTGCAGGGAAGTTTGCCCCCAATTGGGAGGGTCCATATCGCATCCGAGAAGCAGCAGACAGCGGATACTACAAGCTAGAACGCTTAGATGGGAGCATCATAAAGAAAAAGACTACCAACTATAAGATTAATGGAATGTGACTACAATCAAGGGCTCTTCGATGAGAAAAACCTTAACATAACATGTCCTACAATGGGAAGGGGCTCTTAGATGAGCAGAACCCTATCAGAATACTCCATACGATGGGCAGGGGCTCTTAGATGAGCATAACCCTATCAAAAATATTCCCTACGATGGGCAAGAGGCTCTTAGATGAG
The DNA here is from genome assembly GCA_023531105.1 of Papaver atlanticum. Classification (NCBI taxonomy): domain Eukaryota; kingdom Viridiplantae; phylum Streptophyta; class Magnoliopsida; order Ranunculales; family Papaveraceae; genus Papaver; species Papaver atlanticum. The sequence goes on from JAJJMB010012161.1 coordinate 3,680,604, forward strand.
CAGAACCCTATCAAACTACTCCCTATGATGGGAAGGGATTGTTAGATAAACAGAACCTTATAACAAAGCTACCCACGATAGCCAAGGAATTTTGACAAGAAGAACTAAATATCCTTATGTTTCCTTACACACAGAAACCATACACAATCAACATACTGTATGGCATATAAGAATCCCAAGAATATTATATCCAGGGAATGCAAACACTCTAAAAGAGGGAACCCATCCTACCATGAATAAATGCTGACCAAGATATGTTAGAGTTGGAGGTTCATAACAAACGGAGGGACCTCCAATATACGAATGTACCTACCAAGCGAGGTCGCACAACGTATGAACGCAATGAACCAAATCATAGCATGGAAGGATAAAGCAAACAAAGAAGAACCTTAGAGTGAGCTCTTCAAGATTACTCAAAAATTTAAGTTAATACGAATTCGAAGCAATACCCATAATTTTTTTTTTGAAGCAATACAAATTAAGAGAAGACAGCTTTTAATTCCTTAATGAAGATTACAATACAAATTTGAAAGACCGAAACAAAGAGGCAAACTTTTAAGTCAAGAGCCTCTACATACTAAAACACATACTAATAACGTAATAAACTCAACTCTACCATACTACGACGGATCCTAAGGACTATCCTTAGCAAAAGTCGATGAAAGCTTTATAATTCTAGAGCATTCCAAGGGCATCACGCTCTGCACGACGAGTCCTAAGTTGCTTCTCAACTAGGTCAATAGCATCCAGGACCTGGGTGCAATATCCCATAGCTTCAACATATTCCACTTCTAGTGCAGCATATCGCCGACTCACCTTATCCACCACAAGGGAGGATACGCTGCCTTGGTAAACCATATTCAAAGTCTATTGTTGATCTTTCATGACAATGCGTGCTCGAGATGCACGACCACGAGCTAAAACCAACGAAGAAGTTATCATTTCGGTTGGAAGCGATTCTAACTGCTTAATCTCTTCTTCAAGATCAGCCAACTCAACAACACTAGGCACCGCTGGGAGAGCCAAGACCCATGACCCTGAGGGAGTATTCATTTTGAGCAAAGAGAAAGAACTTATAACAAAAAAATTAGGTCATCAAAACATTCTGAAACAACCTATATTTATAAGAATGCAAAATCTGACATGTGTCACATCATGAAACCTGACACATAGATCGTCAACGATAATACAGAAATCCTATATTAATGACCTATTATAGACAGAACCATATTCATCAGCTGACGACAATCTCTACTCTGCATAAAAAAGCGAGCCCTTTCTGACTTCACGTCTAGTCTTTGTTCTTCTAAAAAATTGGGAACATCACACTTATTCAATTGGAAGACGGATTTCTCAGCCTCAATACAAGCTACCTCAACGTTATATTGTTGATATAACTTATCAAAATGGTTTTCACATATACGAAGAGCACTCATTAAGTGAGCAAAAGAAGTAGCATGCAAGGCCATGGTAGCATGTACCATTCACCAGACGGATTATGGTTTTCAGATGCAAATATAATGAAAGGCTCCTTAGCCCTTTTATATTAAAGAAACGATAGGCATCCCAATGAAGTTCACGACATTCGAAATAAATAGATAAAACGAAATAATAACAGAACACAACATAAATAATCTCAAATAACCAGGAAGTACACATAGGGATTCAAACAGACACGTGCTCTGGAACAATGTTATCCAGGTACACACAGCTTCTGCAGTCCAAAAAAAGGGGGGGGGGGAGCAACAAGTAAGCACAAGCAAACAACAAACACATCAGCCAATGCGCATGGGAATCAGCTACGAGTAGCACGGGAACGAAGTTCTTCCCTAGCCTCATGAATGATATGATTCTCTTCCCCAATAGCTCGCTTCAGTTGCTCTGATTTGACAAAAGCAGTAGCCGCTATCTCCAAGGAAGAGTCATGCATTAATTGTGCAGCGGAGAGTTCTTCCTGACACTGCTCAAGGCGCGCTTCAGCATCAGCAATTAGGGCTGACAACGGATGAAAATCCGACGGATTTTAGGAAATCCGATTCCGATAGGTTAGTAGTTATCGGAATTCCGATTGCCGATAATATCCTATAGGATCTCCTAAACTGAAAACCGATACCGATATGTTAAGCTATCGGATGTCGGATTTTAATCCGATACATTCCGTTATCTGTTAGAAAACTGAAAATTTCAGTGATTCAAGTTCAAATTTCACACATCCAATGTCTTCAAACACCAAAAGAGTTTCAAACAAACATTCAGTTCACTCTCAGTGTCTCACACATGAAAAGAAACACAAAAACAAACAAAACAAACACCAAAAGACTGAAAAACAACTCAAAGCACTGCACAGTGCACTGCTGGCCTGCTGCTCCTGGTTGGCTACTACCTGAATCCAGAATCCAAAGGCATTGCACTGCACTACACTCAGTTCAACTTCATTCCTCCATGACTTCCATATCTGCATTAGCAGCATTATAACACATTCAGATCAGATGACATGAAGATAAAGCAACAAAGTTAAAAGACATGGCATACAAACACAAAAGCAGAAACAAAATGAAGTAAAAGAAAAGAAAATTACCAGTACAAAAGAAGTCTGGAAACCAATCACTTAAGCACAACAATGCTTCAACAACACATGGATCTAATGAAGTTCTGTGTGTCGTAAGCACTCTTCAACCAGCACCGAACATTGATTCAGATGCCACACTGGTGACTGGAACAGGCAACACATCCCTTGCCATTTTTGCAAGAGTTGGGTACTTTGGTGCATTTAGCTTCCACCAACTCAAGATATCAAACAAATACTTATCTTTTGGAGAGCCTTTGGCCAGCACTGGTTCTTCTAAGTACTTCTCTAACTCAGATTTCTGCACCTCAAACTCACTGTTTTGCATTATGAACTCATCATAATCTGGATCACTCTCATCTTCTTTGCCTGAATCCATCATACTTGAGCTAGAGACAGAGCTGCGGCTTCCAAAATAATTCTCAGCTGCATATGAGTTTTGTGAATCATATACACTGAAAAGAGCTGTCGATTTTGTTTTGAATTTTTTATACATGCCTGCATACCCAGTGAATCCATACAATTGCTTATAACGAAACTCTACCCACTTTGCCTTGTACCTAGGATCTAACACAACTCCAATGCTCATCACCAAATTACTCTTAAGCCAATATGCATCAGACTTTTCTCTCATCTTCTTTCCCAATTTTTGGATATACTCATAATCATTGTTTTCCCATTCTTGTATGCCTTTGTTAACTTTATAAACACCGTTGTAGTACAGATTTGCAGTTGGAAACTTAATCCTTGCAAACTTGGTTGACACATCATTAAACACCTCTAAACATTTACAAATAACTACCCCTTGTTGCCATTCCTCTTCACATGGTAGAAAGGAGAATTCAGGATCATACTCGGCTAGTCTTTTAAACCCGTCTTTCAATTCAAGTGCATTCTTAAGCATAACAAAAGTGGAATTCCATCGGGTGTCCAGATCTAAACTAACTGCCTTACCAGACAACCTACATTGTGACAATGCCGTTTCAAACCTTTCTTTCCTAGCTTGTGAAGACTTAACATACTTAACACATTCTCTAATTGATGCCACAAATTCAGCAGCAACTTTCATTCCATCTAGTACAACCAAATGAAGAATGTGGTTGCTACACCTCATGTGAAACATTTCCCCATCAAGAACTAGAAAATCCTTACCCTGTAGCCATCTAATCAAATTTCTCATCATAACACCATTTGCGGAATGATTATCAGCAGTTACGGAAAATAATTACCTATCTATGTTCCATTCAAGTGTGCAATTTTTAAAAAAATCTGTTAGAACATCTCCTGTATGTGGTGATGGCACTACAACATAAGTTAATGTTTTATTTTGCAAATTCCATTCATCATCTATGTAGTGGCATGTTATACAACAATACCCATCTTTAGTATGCTTAGCAGTCCACATATCAGTTGTAAGAGAACACCTAGAGTTCAAATTATCCAATACTTGTTGCAATTCTTTTTTCATTTTACCATAAAAGTTTAACAAATCACTTCTAGTTGTGTTCCTAGACATCATCTTAGCAGCAGGGTTCAAAGACTTACAAAACATTCTAAAGTAAAAATGTTCAACCATGTTCAGAGGGTAATCATGCTTAGCAATCATTTTAACAACCCATAACCTAGTAACTGCAGGATCATACTTCCAATTATCTAGTTTGGCTGCTTGGTTACCTGCTATTTTAAGTGCAGTAGAAATTTTCATCTGACTTGGCTTATTTTCTTCTTTCTTTGGGCAAATCTTTAGATGAGCAAGCAACCTGCTAGTACCATCACTTCCTGCTTCAACCACCAAGTGACAGTGTCTGCAAGTAGCTTCTACAATAGCCTTCTTCTCATGTTTCTTGTTAAACTTCAATACAACATCCCTATCAAATTCCAACCACGCTGGTGACCTTGTTTGTCTGAGTTTCTTCTTCAGAGCAGTTACAAGTGGATCTTCATTAGCATCTGCATCAGATTCAGAATGAGAGCAACTTGGAGAGCCTGACATATGATCCCCTTCTTCTTTTTGGTTTTCAGATTGAGGACTAGGTGCTGAATCAATTGCTGCAGCTGGTCTCCTCCTACTAGTACCAGTACTTCCAATTGATGAACCTACAACACTTTCTGGCAGTAATTGTTGTGATTGTGAGGCAGAGGCCATATGAACATCAACCGATAGAGGTAAAGGAGTTGACATTGAGGGATCTGCAATCGATTTCGATGCAGCTTTTATTCATTTTTTATTTTTAGGCATTTGCAATTGCAATTACCTTACCTACACAGAAAACCCAATATTAGAAAATGTGCACTCAGGCTCAGGCACCAACTCAACTCCTAAGCTAAACAGCCAACTCCATTACATTATACCTCAAAAAATAAAAACCCACAACCCAGATCTCCAAAATCTCCCCAAACACAGACTCAAAGTTGTCTATCAGCAGCAACACCAACAAGAGGTAAATAAGGAGTTTTCCCCAAAAATCTAAACGATTTGAGATTACCCAATTTCAGAAACACTAATTTGTTAACACTTACACATACAACAACAACCCTAAATTAATGAATCGAACCCTAATTTCAAAAATCTATGAAGCTAACAATTGTAATTAACTGAAGAAAAGAACAAAAGGGAGGATTCAATACCTAATTACTCGATTGATTCTTATCGGGGATGAGAGACTGAGAGGACTCGGAAGACGGGAAGACTGAAGAGAACTGAGAAAGTGAGAAGTGAGAGCCTGAGATTTTCGTCGCTACTTCTCCTGAGTCCCGACATGGCGACATCTAATACTAATGGGTGATGGAAATTACAAGTATATCCCTATGTGTTATCGGATGTCGGAAGTTAACAATCAGATGAGGTCTAATCCGATTCCGTTACGATAAGCATAAAAAATCCGATAAGAAATCCGATCCGATATCCGATATAACGGATAAAATCCTATAGGATCTCGAATTCTCGGAAACGGATTTCGGATTTCAGACTATTATTGACAGCCCTATCAGCAATGATTGTCGAGAGTTGAGAACAACGATCATTCGCTTTATCAAGTTTGTCCCAGAGAGCGACAACCCACGCAACATTGAAATTGAGATATTCATCACAAACTCTAATCACAGACCTCCAATACTGCAATATCTCAGCGGAAGGTGGAGGAGCACGCGCATCCCTCATACTTGCAATAACATCCAACAGTGTGTTGGTCTGACTAACCAAATAAGGAACAGACGGCATACGAGACCCACTCGCTAGATGACCATAACGTTGAACGATCTTGGCATAACGCTGCTCATGCCTTAGTGCGACCCAAAACCCACCAACCTCTTCATAATCTTCATATCCAACCCCAAGGGAAGTTTTCTCGACGAAGGGTTAAAATGCAGGAAGAACGACCTCATGAGGATCCCGGGGGCTTTCATGATGTTCTTGAAAATGCGGGGGTCTAACAACCACACCCAACAATTCGTTTGGAAATCTGAGAGGACTTACTCCAATATACTTTTCTAGAGAATCAACTAGACAGTCAGACTCAATCTTGAGTAAAGTATAACAAAGAGTTTAACATCTCTGTTTCACAATGTAATCAGCAAATCAAACAGATAGAAATCCGCGAGCCTAATTATTATGTGAAACAACTTGAATGGTACCAAAGACCAATGTTCAAGTGTCAATCAATTTAAATCAACAACCAAAGGTTGGATATTCTAATTGATTGATCTTAACGTACAACCTGTGCAATTTCAATTATATAACAAAATATAATGCGGAAAAGAAATAACACAGACACCATAATTTTGCTAACGAGGAAAACCGCAAATGCATAAAACCCCCGGGACCTAGTCCAGTTTGAACACCACACTATATTAAGCCACTACAGACTCTATCCGACTACCAATTAACTTCGGACTGGACTGTAGTTGAACCCTAATCAATCTCACACTAATTCAAGGTACAGTTGCGTTCCTTACGTCTCTGATCCCAGCAGGATACTACGCACTTGATTCACTTAGCTGATCTCACCCACAACCAAGAGTTGCTACGATCCAAAGTCGAAGACTTGATAAACAAATCTGTCTCACACAGAAAAGTCTATAGATTGAATAAATCTGTCTCCCACAGAAATACCCAAGGAGTTTTTGTTTCGCCTTTTGATAAATCAAGGTGAACAGGAACCAATTTATACACTGAACTTATATTCCCGAAGAACAGCCTAGTATTATCAATCACCTCACAATAATCTTAATCGACTAGCGAAACATGATATTGCGGAATCACAAATGATGAGACGAAGATGTTTGTGATTACTTTTATCCTTCCTATCGGAGAAATTAATCTCGAGTCAATTATTTTAATTGTACTCAACACGATAGAATCGGGCAAGATCGGAACACGCAACTACAAGAAAATAGTTGGGTCTGGCTTCACAATCCCAATGAAGTCTTTGAAGTCGTTAACCTACAGGGTCTCGATAGAAACCAAAGGTTAAAGGAGAATCGACTCTAGTTGATGCAACTAGTAACACAAAGGAGGTGTGGGGATTAGGTTTCCCATTTGCTAGAGTTCTCCTTTATATAGTTTTCAAATCAGGGTTTCCAAGTTACCTTGGTAACAAAGCATTCAATATTCACCGTTGGATGAAAAACCTGATTCAACCAAGCTAATATCTTTCAACCGTTAGATCGAACTTAGCTTGTTACACACAAATGAAATGTACCTTCATTTAGATTTATGTAACCGTACCTAAACGTGTACACCATGTTGGTTCACAAATAGTTAACCGAGGTTAGCCATATGATTACTCTCATATTAACCTTATTCATTTAACCTTAACTAGTTCAAATGACTCAAATGAAACTAGTTAAAGAGCCGTTCAATTGCTATATTCTCATAGAAATATACAAGAACACAATTGAAGCAAAATCGATTTGATTCACTTGAATCAATACATGAACATTATAGCCATGGTTTGCAAAGATTACATTCCTTATTTTATAAATGTTTAAGTTCATGTACACAACCAATTTTAGAAAGTAACCAACTCAAGTATGCAAACGGGTACGCATACTTAAGTATCCGGACCAAGTTTGGTTACGCTAGTACGCGTATGGGTGCGCATACCTATTCACACTTCCAAACTCCAGCATAAATTCACGGACGTGAGACTTCTGCTTTCCCAGACATCCAACAACCACTAGTATGCGTACGGGTACGCATACTTCAGGTTCCCGGTTCTGGACTTATACACAAATGTGATAACACACTATGTTTATATCCAAACATGGTTACATGATTCTAAGCTCTTTATTTCAATCATTGAAACTTTCTTAGAGGATGACAATAACTGTTTTCACACATTATAAGCATCAAAGAAATTTTCAAGATATTGAAATAATCATAACGAAACATTCCAAGACTACACCAAATGATTGTATCACACAAACCATATAAGATGTTACTCGGAAATTTTCACATGATATAAGATGAACTTGGTCAAAGCGAAAGCTTGCCAACACATATTTCGGGAAATATGTAAGCGAGATAAACTCAGCTCGAAATCTCAAATGTGTATATAGAAAACTATATCGTAATACGACTTATTTCTCAATATAGGAGATAGAGTAGAAATAGACTTTTCAAGTGATAGATGAGTTTCAATCTCCACATACCTTTTGTCGATGAAGTTCCAAAAGCTCCCCTTAGTAGTTCTTCGTCTTCAAATGATGAACGGCGTGAAGTTTAAGCTCAACTACACAATCTATGTCCTAGTCCGAGACATCTATAAATAGGCTAGAAATCAAGACTTATAGTTTTGATCACTAACATTGACAAACATGCATGAGATAGCAATGCATGCGAGTTCGACCGAGCAGTGTTTTAACAGTTCTCCACCAGAGGGGGAACGAGGGGATGTCAGAGTGAAAAGACGAGGGTACCCAAATATACCTCAATCTAAAAACTTTTCCACCTATAAGTTCTTTCTCCGAAAGTGATTGTCTATGGATTGAGTCGAGACAATACAACTAATAGGTTCACACTTCGTGTGATCGTCTATGGATACGATATCGAGACAATACGACAACAAGATAACTTTCATGATTGACTATGGATACAAGATCGAGACAATACAACAACGAAGTATGTTTACTTGATAATAGGTTCGGACTTAACCAAACACAATAGGATTGCTATCAAGTAAATAGGAATTAACGTTTGTGTATTTTACTTATAATTATAATAAAACAATTATAATTGCGGAAGTAGAAAAGTAAAAGACACAGCAAGATTTTGTTAACGGGGAAACCGCAAATGCACAAAAACCCCGGGACCTAGTCTAGAATTGAATACTCTCAGAATTAAGCCTCTATACAAAATCTAAACCAACTTCGTATAGTTGAGACCAAGAAACTAAACCTATAGTTCACCTAATTCCCTCAGTATCCCTGCGCCTCCAACTTGTAATAAGTCACGTACTTGGAACAATTCCTTTGGTTCGTATTCCAAACAATAAAGGAACAACAAATCTGTTCAGTAACAACTCTTTTCAAACAACGTGATATGAGTTTAACAAAAGACTCTTCCGTTTATCCCAATAAACTCCTTTGTCAGGTACTTAGATCTATCTCTTAACAACTACAAAAGTAATTGTCTAGACTATGCAATCAATACTCTTAATCACAAAGAATTGTATTGATGCCGATCTACTCAACTAATCAATCAAGGTTATCACAAAGATAAACCTATTATAGTTGGATCCCCAGCCGATCAAGTTTTATGCACACCAAAGATTATGAACTCAAATAAGAAATCTTCTTTGTCTTCAAATCTTCTTAGATCTTCAATAAACACCTTCACACAAACAACTTGAATCTCTTTTGATCAACCACACACAGAACGGAGTCTGTTAACAATGGATTATCACAAGACGTCTTTAGATCTAAAAACAGTATAAAGATCCCCGTCGACACTTCGATCTAGTTTGAGTGAATCTTATATCAGAAGAGAAGATTCTCAAGCATAAACAAACTAGGTGCAATCAAAGTTCAACAACCGTTAGTCAATCAAATCAATTGAAAACTAATAATAAACTGCAATTATCTAGTTTCCCACCAACGATACTCGTAGAGCTTCCCAATCCCAAAGAAGTCTTTAAAACGAGCGGTCGTAAGAGATTTCACCTAATTAGGGTACTTTCCTCTCCGAATAGACGGCTCCACCAGTAACAACACAACTAGGTAGTTTTGCTGGCTCTGAGGATTAGTTTGCTTGAAATGAAAACTTCAATATTTATATACCAAGGAAGTTTGGACACCAAGGAATTTCCAAAAACGAATATTCTCAAAGATATGCAATAAACGCCAAAATCGGTTTTCATAATTCCTGGAAATGCACTGTCCAAATATTGACCGAAATCTCAGTAGAAAATCTCCAATTAGTAAATGCACATTACTAATTTTTATTTTCTAAAGATATGCATTTAATTGCTGGAAATTAAAAGCATATAAACTAAAAACCTTAATTAAAAGATTCTCAATTTATATCTATCCGGGATTCTCCTTTAGCTATTAAGGAATATCTTTGAACAATAAAAGATAAGAGTTACTGTACATGTTCAAAGTATGTCGACATCTTTACTTTGTAAATCCTTTTTCATATTTACAATCTTTGAACCGATTTGCCACACTTCCAAACAAGTTTAGAATTGGTTCATCTGACTTCCAAGAACTATGTGATTGATTATCCTATCAAATTACCATTAATGGGTTTCACGGTTCTACCAAAACAAGTTGCGGTTCTACCTCCATGTGGGTACTATGATCGGTCACACTAGCTTTCCAAAAATTGGTTGACTAGGTACTAGGATCGGTTACCACATATTTATGGTATTTAACTTGTATTCGGTAGCACTAGTCATAGGATCGGTTACCAATTACTAAGACTTGTTGTACCTCTTACAAGGATTGATTCCACATGCTTGTGATCGGTTGCACCTCTTACTAGGATCGTTTCCCCAATGTCTAGAGTTGGTAATAACAATTACAACATATCGATCATACCATCTCAGGTGATTACTTAAGATCAGTTTCACTAATAAAAGTCATACCAATACAAAAGTCAGGCATTGTGAATAGTTTTACCAAGATACATAAACAAGTTATGAGCGGTTATACTAAACACACATATTGGTAATCCAAAGATTTGCAATGAATAACAATACCAATAAGCCTAGCGATTTCCCTTTCGATTCACAAAACAAGTTTATGAACGTACTTCCTTTAAACGAATGTAAAACATTTTTTCCTAGGACGAAATCTTCACCCAATCCCATACATAATCACAATAGCATTCATACGATTATGTCGATGTCTTATATACGAAGTTCAAAAGATAGACGTTATACTTCGTATTTCAATTCCTTAATACTATGTCTAACTAGAGTATAATCATTCACAGCTTCGCAGTTATGTTTTCAATATGCACGACTTGAAAGATACGTTAGGAATGAAACAGTTCAAGTCAAATATTACTAACCTCAAGAGGAAGGATGATGTCTTCATTGTAGTTCTTTACTTCTTCACATTCTTCAAGTCTTCACGTAATACTTGTAAGTCTCATATCCTAGTAACTTCTTAGCTAACCTATACGAAGTTGACTCTAGTAAATAATCAAGAGACTCTTTAAATGAGTTTTGATTCACTAAAATATGACAACCAAACTTGACATACAAACGCTTGGTAGGTTCAACCGACCTATGTGATAAGAACGTAAGTGTGGCGCATTTTCACCCATAACTACATTATCTAGGACTCATTTTATTTCTAATAGAGTTGTTTTAAGTCTTTTCTAGGGAATAAGCTCTTGCGGAAAAATTGGCTCGAAAAGTGGTGTTTTATACCCTAGGATAGATTACTAAAGGCACCCCAGAAATGCACCGGAAGCACCCCAAAAATGTGTCGGAGGAACCCCGGAAAAATTACTATCTACGCCCAAAAATTACTATTTGCACCCCATAAGACAAGTGCTAAAGGGACACCCGTGCAGGATTAGGGGGAGGACATGTTCTTCTCAAATTCAAAAAAATATTTTTGGCGGGAAAATATTCCCTTTCACTGGCAGAATTTCAATCGGATGTTTGGACGTGATTTAGTGAGATTCAATCCCTGAAACTTAGTGGGTAGACGTGATATGACTATAGAAAGCTAGTATAGGTGATTTTATCGATCAAATTTGGCTGGATAACTTGTTTTAATCCAAACAAGGAGTTGGAGGAAAAACATGAGCTTGCACGAGTTGTGAGAAATTTAAACGTGTACTGCACGTGTTTGGAAGACTTAATAGATATCCTGGAGCGTGAAGAAGGTACAGAAGGAAAGAAATACAGCTGCAGATGCGTGAAAATCAAAATCAATGATAAAAATGAAAAAAAATATACCCGAGTAAAAGAAGATTATTTGTAGTTAATGGAGGAGATTCAATGTCGCAATGATGTATAAATAGGCTTCTAGGATCACATAGAAGGGGGGTCGGGAGTTTGGGGGGCTGAGAAGGCTTGAGGAGGCGAGAATCAGAGGTTTACAGGCTCTTTTGCTGCGGAACTGAAGAACACGAAGAACATAAGACGCACAAAAACAGTCGTAACTGCTACAGTGTATGCGACTGTTCGAGGACAATCTTATATGCTACAGTAACAACAGCACTTTACAATTATCGTTCTCTGTAACAAAGGTTTGTAACAAATATAATTGTTACAAAACCCGATTTTCACCATTTTTTCTCCTTTTCATCAATTATAAAACACTTTTGAGCATTAATAAAGATGAATTTTGAGCGTGTTTTCACCATGAAGAGCTAAACCGCAACACTGGGACGACGGAGGAGGCCGAACTTCATACATGGGTAAATTTATTTTATTCTTTTTTATGACTTTTGCACTAAAATTAATTGAAATATGATTTGATTAAATTGGTTGTCATTTGATTAGATGGGTCATGCTTAGCTTAGGTGATTTGATGTCCCATGCTTAACATTTACAATCAATGTTTTGAGAATCTACCTTGGCAAAAATAGAGTCCATGTTTATATTTCTTGAACTAAAATTGTTGAGAATAAATAAGTGAACCTTATGTTATAAAGATTGGCTAAATCCTTAGTCCCAGTACCTCTCGCCCATTGTTAAATATCTTTGTATATATTTATTTAGTATTTTTAAAAACTTTAATCTCTACAAATCCGAGTGAACGACAACCTCATTTCTTACCACTATCTAAAATTCGATCACTATGCTCTAACAATCTCCCCCTTTGTCAATTTTAGTGACAAAACTCTTACATCATATGGATAAACAAATTACAAGAATTCACGCTTGATTCCAAGTTTCAACAGCACAATAACCTGTATACATTCAATCCATAAATACCGTTGTTGACATTATAATAATAAAGCTAATACTCCCCCTAAAGGTAAGATAGGTAGATTTTCAATCCGCACGTCTTTGTTATTCCCTTTGTAGTTAAGATAACCACAAGTATCAATATGATATGTTACTCCCCCTTAGTCTATGCTTTACTCTTTCGTTAGATATAACGTTTAAGCACCATTGTCCTTTTCTTAGGGATACCAAATCACTTGTTTTACTCCATATATTTCTCCCCCTTTTTGTCACAAAATGACAAAGGTACGAGCAAATAAAAGACAAACCGAAAGGATCTTACAAATCTTAAAAGACTTGCAAAACCTATAGGAGTAAAGCACGAGGGTTCCACACACCATTTTAGACAACCAATATCAAAACCGAAACTACAAAGTAATTTTGTTTTGATATGTTACAAAGGAAACAATTTCCCGAAGAAATTTTCCCTAATAGTTTAGCAAATCAAAAATTGACTAAGCACTTTAGTTCTTTTGCTAAAACGATTGTACAAATACAATCGCTTGTTCGATAAGACCAAAATAAAGATCAGAATTAACTCTATTTTTCTCATTAGGTTCTAATTATTCAAATAATAACTTAGACCTTTTACTTTTAAACAAGACAAGTACTAGGTTAGTTAACTATCATTTCTTGTTAAGGCATTCGATTAGACTTGAATAACCGAAACCTCCACTTTGATAAGTCTAACTAAGATCAGAATTAACTTAGTTTCTCTTATCCGGAATCGAATTTGACTAAACAATTGATCACGAAAACCTTTTTTCTAAGCCATAAACAATTCATACAAACCGAATAAATCAACTTGCATAATTATTTACCTCAACCGGAAGCAATTGAAACAAACATAGACATTATAGTACTACAATTGAACCGTAATTTCGTAAGCCTAAACAATTGATACCAAACCATAAAGCAAGATAACAATAGTTTTTCTTAACCGGAAACAATTGAATCACACACACATCCATACACAAATAATGGAATAAACATCAATTGTACCTAAATTTTGTTAAGCAAAAGCAATAAATATATGCAATAAAATCAGGCTTTTCTTAAACAGGAAAACGATTTTAACTAACAAATTTGTTACCTCAAATTCCGCATCCTATTCTCCCCTAAAGATATGTCATTAAGCGCAAGTTCACATAGAACTCTCCCCTATTGTGTTGTCATCCTCTCGCAAGACAAAAGAACAACAACAAGGACCAACCTTTACCAGAGAAAGGTTGAAAACCGGTTTTAACTAATGCAATGCAAAAGTTGAAACCCCGAAACACATATGCTTTTACGCTAAACCAAACGATTCAACATATTGTGACTTTTTCACATATTTGTTTCAATCAGAACCCCTTATGATCCTTTGATAAAGCCTACCAACATGGGCTAGAACTTAATCCTGCTAAACCAAAAAGTCACCCAAACCATAAGGGTTCACACAGTATGAGATCAATATTAAGGTTATGAAAACCGAAATCAGACATCCCATAAACTCAAATGCAATACACCATAAATATTCAACAGAAAATCAAGTATTATAATTTCCTCAATCTTGTAGGAAATTGAATTACGAAACCAACGCAAAAAGAATGAGGTCATTCCGAGTTCGGGCGAAGAAGTTATGGGAAACAGTTTTACACTCCTTCATATGAACCAATCACACCAATCACTAGGATTGCTTACACCTCTCACTAGGATCGGTTACACCAATCACTAGGATTGCTTAAACCTCTCACTAGGATCGGTTACAGTAGTTACTTGTAATGGATCCCAACACTAAACTGTTTTTGACATAACTTTTGCATACAATGTCCGAATTTAGTGATGTTTGGCTCGTTTTAACCGTAAAAACAAGAGCTACATTAAAATGCGGGGTATAACAACCACACCCAACAATTCGTTTGGAAATCTGAGAGGACTTACTCCAATATACTTTCTAGAGAATCAACTAGACAGTTAGACTCAATCTAGAGTAAAGTATATCAAAGAGTTTAATATCTCTGTTTAACAATGTAATCAACAAATAAAACAAATAGAAATACGTGAGCCTGATTATTATGTGAAACAACTTGAACGGTACCAAAGACCAATGTTCAAGTGTCAATCAATGTAAATCAACAACCAAAGGTTGGATATTCTAATTGATTGATCTTAACGCACAACCTGTGATATTTCAATTATATAATAAAATATAATGCGGAAAAGAAATAACACAGACACCAGAATTTTGTTAACGAGGAAAACCACAAATGCAGAAAAACCCTGGTACCTAGTCCAGATAGAACACCACACTGTATTATGCCTCTACAAACTCTAGCCTTACGTCTCTGATCCTAGCAGGATACTACGCACTTGATTCCCTTAGATGATCTCACCCACAACCAAGAGTTTCTACGACCCAAAATCGAAGACTTGATAAACAAATCTGGCTCACACAGAAAAGTCTATAGGATTGAATAAATCTGTCTCCCACAGAAATACCCAAGAGTTTTTTTTCCGTCTTTTGATAAATCAAGGTGAACAGAAACCAATTGATAAACCAGACTTATATTCCCGAAGAACATCCTAGTATTATCAATCACCTCACAAAAATCTTAATCGACTAGCGAAACAAGATATTGTGGAATCACAAACGATGAGACGAAGATGTTTGTGACTACTTTTATCTTTCCTATCGGAGATATTAAATCTCGAGTCAATTATTTCAATTGAACTCAATACGATAGAATCGGGCAAGATCAGAACACGCAACTACAAGAGAATAGTTGGGTCTGGCTTCACAATCCCAATGAAGTCTTTGAAGTCGTTAACCTACAGGGTCTCGATATGAAACCTAAGGTTAAAGGAGAATCGACTCTAGTTATGAAACTAGTAATACATAGGAGGTGTGGGGATTAGTTTTCCCAGTTGCTAGAGTTCTCCTTTATATAGTTTTGAAATTAGGGTTTGCAATCCAAGTTACCTTGGTAACAAAGCATTCAATATTCACCGTTAGATGAAAAACCTGATTCAACCAAGCTAATATCTTTCAACCGTTAGATCGAACTTAGCTTGTTACACACAAATGAAATGTACCCTCATTTAGGTTTATGTAATCGAACCTAAAGGTGTACACCATGTTGGTTCACAAATAGTTAAACGAGGTTAACATATGATTACTCTCATATCAACCTGATTCATCTCAACCAAAACTAGTTCAAATGACTCAAATGAAACTAGTTAAAGAGTTGTTCAATTGCTATATTCTCATAGAATTATACAAGAACGCAATTGAAGCAAAATCGGTTTGATTCACTCGAATCAATACATGAACATTATAGCCACGGTTTGCAAAGATTGAATTCCATATTATATAAATGTTTAAGTTCACGTACACAACCGATTTTAGAAAGTAACCCACTTAAGTATGCGTACTTAAGTAACCGGATTTGAGTTTGGTTTGGTTTTCAAACTCAGCAGAAATTCACGACGTGAACTTTCCGCAAGTACGCGAACGGGTACGCGTACTTAGGTTACTGGATTAGTTTGTTTTGATTTCCAAACTCAACAGAAATTCACAGACGTGAACTTCCGCCGTTTTCACACACTATTAGCATCAATGCAATTTTCAAGATATTGAAATAATCATTATCGAAACATTCCAAGTCTATACCAAATGATTGTATCACACAAACCATGTAAGATGTTACTCGACAATTTTCTCATGATATAAGATGAACTTGGTCGAAGCGAAAGCTTGCCAATACATATTTCGAGAAATATGTAAGCGAGATATACTCAGCTCGAAATCTCAGATGTGTATATAGAAAACTATATCGTAATACGACTTATGTCTCAATATAGGAGATAGAGTAGAAATAGACTTTCCAAGTGATAGATGAGTTTAAGTCTCCACATACCTTTTGTTGATGAAGTTCCACAAGCTCCCCTTACTAGTTCTTTGTCTTCAAATGATGAACGCCGTGAAGTCTAAGCTCAACTACACAATCTATGTCATAGTCCGAGATATATATAAATAGGCTAGAAATCAAGACTTATAGTTTTGATCACTAACATTGAAAAACATGCTTGAGATAGCAACGCATGCGAGTTCGACCGAGCAGTGCTCTAACAATCTCCCCCTTTGTCAATTTTAGTGACAAAACTATCAATACATATGGATTACAAAATAAATAAAAATTATAGCTTCTCATCCACATGCTTGATCTCCTTGGCATCTTCAACACGACTCGAAATCTTCGTCACTTCCAAGTACTCAAATGATTCCAAAGGTTGTAAGTTTAGCATCATCGTTGTAGTGATCACAATGAGAAAACAAATGCTCTCAATCATTGTTATACAATATCATAGTATCATTACACAGCATCAAAGTTCAATTGTATCACAACTTTGACAACAATACTATGGTGATATCTATCACTCCCCCTTAGTCAATACTTCATTTCAACATGAAAACCACTCCCCTTTACATAATGATCCGTAAACCATATGTATTTGTAGTATGAAACTACACATTTTCTCCCCTTTTTTTCAATATAAATCTGCAAAGGTACGAAAACTAGTGGGATCCTCATGAAATTTTCATAGAGATACTTCATGACCAAAGGAGAATACCATATCAACTTATTTAGATGCCATCATAAAGCCGAAGCTAAATGCATTCATCAAGGAGTTTATAAAGATACAAGATAACCCCTATAATATTCCACAGCCGGCACTCCCCACAAAGATTTGGCACTTAAGCACAAATTCAAAAAGAACTCTCCCCTATAAAATGTCATTCCCGAAAGAACAACAAAGGCGACCTTGCGTTTACAAGAAAAGAAGGATTTCTAAAGAACACTAGGATACTTGACAAAACACTTCTACTAGAAACAAATTAAAACATGAAGCAACACCACTCTAGGAATTCCAAACTCAATTGCCCAACAGATTGAGATAAAAGCTGGGGCAAGAGTTATGGAGAACTAATGAACTAGAACAACACCAATAGACTGTCGTAGGTGTTGAAATGTGGCAGTGTCTAATGGTTTGGTAAGAATATCAGCCAATTGTTGTTCAGAAGGCACGAATTCCATAGTAATGATACCATTTTCATAAAGGTATCGAATAAAATGGTACCTTATGTCTATATGCTTAGTCCTTGAGTTCTCAACAGGATTCTCAGTGATGCGAATCGCACTTGAGTTATCACAAAAGATCTTCATTATTCCGGAATCAATTCCATAGTCAGCAAGCATTTGTTTCATCCATAGGAGTTGAGTACAACATGAACCGGCAACAATGTATTCTGCTTCACATGTTGAGAGAGATTGTGAATTTTGTTTCTTGCTATGCCAAGCTACAAGATTTATCCCTACATAGTAGAATCCTCCTAATGTACTTTTTCCGGCGGTGTGATTAATGTAACGTTTGATCCTCTTTGTGGCGGCAAGATGAGATTCCTTTGGATTTTCCTGAAACCTAGCACAGCAACCAACACTAAACGCAATATCGGGTCTCGTGGCAGTGAGATACAAAATACTTCCAATGATAGATCGATAAAGTTTTTGATCCACATTTACACCTTTCTCATCTCTATGTAGTTTACCCGTGGTAGGCATAGGAGTCAGTTTTGGAGGTGACTTATCAAGACCAAATCTTAAAACAAGATTTTTAGCATATTTTTATTGAGATAAGTAAATTCCATCCTTGTGTAGTTGAATTTGTAAACCCAAAAATAATTTTAATTCACCAACATTGCTCATTTCAAACTCTTTGCCAAGAGAAACTTGAAAATCTTTTGTAAGTTTCTCCGATGTTGATCCATACATGATATCATCTACATAAACTTGAGCAATTACAATATCTTTCCCACTCCATTTGGTAAACAATGTTTTATCAGCTCCACCTCTTGAAAAACCTTTCCTAAGAAGGGAAGTAGTTAGTTTTTCAAACCAGGAACGAGGTGCTTGTTTTAACCCATACAATTCCTTTTTGAGCTTAAGGACATGATCGGGAAAGTCAAGATTTTCAAATCCCTTAGGTTGAGCGACATAGACTTCTTCCTTCAAGTTTCCATTTAGGAAAGCGGATTTAATGTCCATTTGAAACAGCTTAACCTTAAGAAAATAAGCATGAGCTAATAGTAATTGAATGGACTCAAGGCATGCTATAGGAGCAAAGGTTTTGTCAAAGTCGATTCCTTCAATCTGCGAATATCCCTGAGCGACAAGTCTAGCTTTGTTTCTGACAATGGTGCCAAATTTATCAGACTTGTTCTTAAATGTCCATTTGGTACCAACAATATTGATATTGGGGAGACAAGGTACGCGTTTCCATACATCTTGTCTTTGGAGTTGATTTAACTCTTCATGCATTGCATTTACCCAATAGGGATCACTAAAAGCTTCATCAATATTCCTTGGCTCTACTTGCGATAGATAACAACCAAAATTGCAAATATTTTGAAGTTGACCTCTCGTCTTAGCAGTAGATTCCCTTCCTCCAATGATATTGTTAGTATCATGATTCCTTTGAACCCAAAGGTGTCGTGAAGGGACACGTTCTTGTTCAACAGGAATAGCCTGACTAGATCTTTTCTCCTCATCGCTAGAGACATCAGGATCAGCAACCGTTGGAACAACTTCTTCTGATTTTGAAGTTTCTTTGATTTTCTCAATTGTCTCGGTTGGAGGCAATTCAGCAGGAGAGTTATCATGACGAAAATTACTTAAATCATCAATGATAACATTTGCCGATTCCATCATGACTTGGGTTCTGAGATTAAAGACTTGGAAACCCCGACTGTCAGATGCATAGCCAAGAAAAATACCTTCATCACTTTTTGAATCAAATTTTCCTTTCTGTTCACGATTCTTTAGGATGTAGCATGCCGAATACTCTGAGATAGTGTAAGTTGGGTTTCTTACCGTACCACAACTCATAGGGAGTGTTTAGGGTCTTTGACCGCAAATAAATACGATTTATCAAATAGCAAGCAGTAAAAACAGCTTCACCCCAAAACCTTAATGGTAATTTTGTACTTATGGAGCATTATCCTTGCCATTTCTTGAATGTTTCTATTCTTCCTTTTAGTAACTCCATTTGCTTGTGGAGTGATGGGTGGAGAATATTGTTGAATAATTCCCAAAGAGTCACAGTATTCAAATACTTTGGTGTCTTTGAATTCTGTGCCATGATCGCTTCTAATTTTATTTAGTTTGCGACCTTGTTCATTCTGGATTCTATTAACAATAATCTTGAACTCACTGAGTGTTTTATTCTTATGAGCCAAAAATGCCACCCAAGTGAATCTGGTATAATCATCTACCATAACCAAGGCGTACTTCTTTCCAGCCACTGTAGATTTTTGAATTGGGCCGAAAAGATCCATATGAATTAAATCAAGTGGAGCTTGGTGAGAATATTTCGAGATGATTTGTGTGGAATTTTCTTTTGTTTACCCTTTTGACAGGAACCACATACACCTTCAACCTTAGCATTGATTTTGGGAACGCCTCTAACAAGTTCTTTGTTAATGATCTTGGTTAGCAGATGATAATTGATGTGACCAAAACGTTCATGCCATAGGTGGGTAGATTCCACTTTAGTCAAATTGCAACAGTTGCTGAACTGAGTATCTAGAAGATAATAGTTATTTTTTCCACGTGATCCTTGAAAAATCACTTTTCCGGATTTATCGACAATGTCACATCCTTTATCATTGAAGACAACCTTATGGCCTTTGTCACAGATTTGACTAACAGAAAGAAGATTAGCATTCATACCTTTTACGTATACGACATAATGTATTTCAGGAACACCAAGTAATTTGATCGTCCCCTTCTTGCTTATGTAGCAACAACTTCCATCTCCAAAAGTTACTGGTCCACCATCAAAATCGCTTGAGTTGATAAACCAAGAGAGATCCCCAGTCATGTGTTGCTACATCCACTATCAAGGAACCATTGAAAGGGTGATGTTGACTTTAGAGCAAAAGCTCCCATACTAGCACTACTAACCATATTTGGTTTTTTTGTTAGTATTGAATGTCTTTTAAGAGAAGACGAAAGTTGTACAACTTTCTTATGAAGATCACTCCCAACTTTTAATATTTTCTTGAAAAGAACACACGCATGTTGAAAGTGATTATGAGCACCACAAAACAAGCATGTTCCAACATCCTTATTCTTGTTCAAAGAGATCTGAGCACTATCAGGTTTCACAAAGCCTAGACCTCGCTTGTCACCTGATTTACGACAATTCTTCAAGGAAGAATTAGAGGAGTTATTTAAAACCATTGAAGATGACTTTACAGATTTCAAATCCTTAAGTTTTGCAATTTCTGTAGCAAGATCAGAATTAATCCGGATTCGTTCATCTAACTTCTTCTGAAGGTCAACTACCTCTTCAGCATGTTCTCGAAGCACATATTTTTTGATATATACTTCGCAATGAAGATCATCAAATTTTCTTGTCAAACGATGTACTTCGAGACAAAGAAAATTAAAGAGTTTTTTTTAAATAAGGATTCTAAACCTTATCGATGGTTTCTAAAACACGCTCAATATTGAGTTTATCCATTTTAGGTGAAGCGTTTTCAGAGACTATACTTTCCATCATCAGATCAAAACAAACACAGACTTATGAGGTCTTTAACGTGTTTGCCTGCTCTGATACCGATTGAAAATGCGGGGGTCTAACAACCACACCCAACAATTCGTTTGGCAATCTGAGAGGACTTACTCCAATACATTTTCTACAGAATCAACTAGACAGTTAGACTCAATCTTAAGTAAAGTATATCAAAGAGTTTAATATCTTTGTTTCAAAATGTTATCAGCAAATAAAACAGATAGAAATCCGTGAGCCTGATTATTATGTGAAACAACTTGAACGGTACTAAACACCAATATTCAAGTGTCAATCAATATAAATCAACAACCAAAGGTTGCATATTCTAATTGATTGATCTTAACGCACAACCTGTGATATTTCAATTATATAAAAAAATATAATGCGGAAAAGAAACAGACACCAGAATTTTGTTAACAAGGAAACCGCAAATGCAGAAAACCCCCGGGACCTAGTCCAAATTGAACATCACACTGTATTAAGCCTCTACAGACTCTAGAATACTACCAATTAACCTCAGACTGGACAGTAGTTGAACCCTAATCAATCTCACACTGATTCAAGGTACAGTTACGTTCCTTACATCTCTGATCCCAGCAGGATACTACGCACTTGATTCCCTTAGCTGATCTCACCCACAACCAAGAGTTGCTACGACCCAAAGTCGAAGACTTGATAAACAAATCTTTCTCACACAGAAAATTTTATAGGATTGAATAAATATGTCTCCCACAGAAATACCCAAGAGTTTTTGTTCCTTATTTTGATAAATCAAGGTAAACAGGAACCAATTGATAAACCGTACTTATATTCCCGAAGAACAACCTAGTATAATCAATCACCTCACAATAATCTTAATCGATTAGTGAAACAAGATATTATGGAATCACAAACAATGAGATGAAGATGTTCGTTACTACTTTTATCTTGCCTATCGGAGATATTAAATCTCGATTTAATTATTTCAATTGAACTCAATACGATAAAATCGGGCAAGATAAGAACACGCAACTACAAGAGAATAGTTGGGTCTGGGTTCACAATCCCAATGAAGTCTTTGAAGTCGTTAACCTACAGGGTCTCGATATGAAACCTAAGGTTAAAGGAGAATCGACTCTAGTTATGCAACTAGTAACACACAGGAGGTGTGGGGATTAGTTTTCCCAGTTGCTAGAGTTCTCTTTTATATAGTTTTCAAATCAGGGTTTGCAATCCAAGTTACCTTTGTAACAAAGCATTCAATATTCACCGTTAGATGAAAAACCTGATTCAACCAAGCTAATATCTTTCAACCGTTAGTTCGAACTTAGCTTGTTACACACAAATGAAATGTACCCTCATTTAGGTTTATGTAACCGTACCTAAACGTGTACACCATGTTGGTTCACAAATAGTTAACCGAGGTTAGCCATATGATTACTCTCATATCAACCTTATTCATCTGAACCATAACTAGTTCAAATGACTCAAATGAAACTAGTTAAAGAGTTGTTCAATTGCTATATTCTCATAGAATTATACAAGAACACAATTGAAGCAAAATAGGATTGATTCACTCGAATCAATACATGAACATTATAGCCACGATTTGCAAAGATCGCATTCCTTATTATATAAATGTTTAAGTTCACGTACACAACTGATTTTAGAAAGTAACCCACTTAAGTATGCGTACTTAAGTAACCGGATTTGAGTTTGGTTTGGTTTTCAAACTCAGCAGAAATTCACGGACGTGAACTTTCCGCCAGTACGCGTACGGGTACGCGTACTTAGGTAACTGGATGAGTTGGTTTTGTTTTCAAAACTGAGCAGAAATTCACGGACGTGAACTTCCGCCAGTATGTGTACGGGTACGCATACTTACCCAGTCTCCATCAACCATTTTGTATACACATAAGTATGCATACTTTTGGTTCCCGGTTTTTGGACTTATACACAAATGTGCGAACACACTATGCTTATATCCAAAGATGGTTACATGATTCTAAACTCTTTATTCCAATCATTGAAACATTCTTAGAGGATGACAATAGCCGTTTTCACACACTATTAGCATCAAAGAAATTTTCAAGATGTTGAAATAATCATTATCGAAACAATCCAAGTCTACACCAAATGATTGTATCACACAAACCATGTAAGATGTTACTCGGCAATTTTATCATGATATAAGATGAACTTGGTCGAAGAGAAAGCTTGCGAACACATATTTCGAGAAATATGTAAGCGAGATATACTCAGCTCGAAATCTCAGATGTGTATATAGAAAACTATATCGTAATACGACTAATGTCTCAATATAGGAGATAAAGTAGAAATAGACTTTCCAAGTGTTAGATGAGTGTAAGTCTCCACATACCTTTTGTTGATGAAGTTCCACAAGCTCCCCCTAGTAGTTCTTCGTCTTCAAATGATGAACGTCGTGAAGTTTAAGCTCAACTACATAGTTTATGTCCTAGTCCGAGACATCTATAAATAGGCTAGAAATCAAGACTTATAGTTTTGATCACTAACATTGACAAACATGCTTGAGATAGTAATGCATGCGAATTCGACCGAGCAGTGCTCTAACAATCTCCCCCTTTGTTAATTTTAGTGACAAAACTATCAATACATATGGATAACAAAATAAAATTTTTTTATAGCTTCTCATCCACATGCTTGATCTCCTTGGCATCTTCAACACGACTCGAAATCTTCGTCACTTCCAAGTACTCCAATGATTCCAAAGGTTGTAAGTTTAGCATCATATTTTTTGAGGATCCGTAGCGATAACAATGAGAAAACAAATGCTCTCAATCATTGTTATACAGTGTCATAGTATTATTACACGACATCAAAGTTCAATTGTATCACAACTTTGACAACAATACTATGGTGATATCTATCACTCCCCCTTAGTCAATACTTCATCTCAACATGAAAACCACTCCCCTTTACATAATGATCCGTAAACCATATGTATTTGTAAACTACACATTTTCTCCCCTTTTTTTCAATATAAATTGGCAAAGGTACGAAAACTAGTGGGATCCTCATGAAATTTTCATAGAGATACTTCATGACAAAAAGAGAATACCATATCAACTTATTTAGATGCCATCATAAAGCCAAAGCTAAATGCATTCATCAAGGAGTTTATAAAGATACAAGATAACCCCTATAATATTCAACAGCCGCACTCCCCACAAAGATTTGGCAATTAAGCATAAGTTTAAAAAGAACTCTCCCCCATAAAATGTCATTCCCGAAAGAACAACAAAGGCGACCTTGCTTTTATAAGAAAAGAAGGATTTCTAAAGAAAAATAGGATACTTGACAAAACACTTCTACTAGAAACAAATGCAAACATGAAGCAACACCACTCTAGGAATTCCAAACTCAATTGCCCAACAGATTGAGATAAAAGAAGGGGCAAGAGTTATGGAGAACTAATGAACTAGAACAACACCAATAGACTGTCGTAGGTGTTGAAATATGGCAGTGTCTAATGGTTTGGTAAGAATATCAGCCAATTTTTGTTCAGAAGGCACAAATTACATAGTAATGATACCATTTTCATAAAGGTCTCGAATAAAATGTTACCTTATGTCTATGTTCTTAGTCCTTGAGTGCTCAACAGGATTCTCAGTGATGCGAATCGCACTTGAGTTATCACAAAAGATCTTCATTATTCCGAAATCAATTCCATAGTCAGCAAGCATTTGTTTCATCCATAAGAGTTGAGTACAACATGAACCGGCAGCAATGTATTCTGCTTCACATGTTGAGAGAGATTGTGAATTTTGTTTCTTGCTATGCCAAGCTACAAGATTCATCCCTACATAGTAGAATCCTCCTGATGTAATTTTTCCGGCGGTGTGATTAATGTAACGTATGATCCTCTTTGTGGCGGCAAGATGAGATTCCTTTGGATTTTCCTGAAACCTAGCACAGCAACCAACACTAAACGCAATGTCAGGTCTCGTGGCAGTGATATACAAAAGATTTCCAATGATAGAGATAAAGTTTTTGATCCATATTTACACCTTTCTCATCTCTATGTAGTTTACCCGTGGTAGGCATAGGAGTCAGTTTTGGAGTTGACTTATCAAGACCAAATCTTGAAACAAGATTTTTAGCATATTTTTCTTGAGATAAGTAAATTCCATCCTTGTGTTGTTGAATTTGTAAACCCAAAAAGAATTTTAATTCACCAACATTGCTCATTTCAAACTCTTTGCCAAGAGAACAATGCTTAGTAATATACAAAATCTGAGTTCTAATGTTACCTTTTTGTGGATCCTCTTGCATTGGAGATCGACGATTTTCCTTCTTCTTCTACTTATCTTTGTTCAACATTGTTGGTTTCTTGACATTAGCAGAAGTGCTCTCTTTGATTGCTGCTGGTTGAACACGATTCTTAGGATTGACTGGTTTTACTTCTTTACAAGAAGTACGAGCATCTTTTACATCGGTGGAAGCCTCTGGTTTAGAATAATTTGTTGCTTTAACGAATTTTACCTCTTTGCTAATATTTGAAGCATCTATTCCATTATATCCCAATCCTCGTGTATCACGATGATTTCTACTTGCTTCTAACATTGAGGTTAAATTGTTTATGTTATCATTGAACTTTTTCAAGTTCAAATTTTCTTCTTCCAACGTCTTGATTTTATCAAGAGCACCAGCTAGACTAGCCTCAAGGCGTTTTTCTCGTGAGAGATATTCACTTTCTTTTCTTCAAAACTCTTTTGTTGAGTGTTAATCCTTGCATCAGATTCAGCAAGTTTCTCTTCCAACAAGAGAATTTTTTCAAGAGCAGCATCACGCTCCATTTTTAACAATTCTACTTGAGAGAGACTAGCGTTTGCTTTTTCTTCAAGACATTGTATTTTTTGAGAAGTATCTTCCCTAAACTTTTTGTGATTTTGATGCATCCTTTCACATTCAATAGTAATTGCTTTAAAATCATCCCGATTATTTTCAATTACCTTTTTGTAAGTAAGCAATTGCTTACAAACATATTCTGAGGGTGGTTCAATAACCTCTTGCGATACGTTAACTGATTCTTTGTATAGTTTTCGCTCTCGCTTAACTCTACTTTGACTCATGTCTTATAGGTTGGATTGCACCAAACACAGATTGTTAGATTTTTTTCGTGTTTGCCTGCTTTGATACCAATTGAAAAGACGAGGGTACCCAAATATACCTCAATCTAAAACTTTTCCACCTATAAGTCCTTTCTCCGAAAGTGATTGTCCATGGACTGAGTCGAGACAATACAACTAATCGGTTCACACTTCGTGTGATCGTCTATGGATACGAGATCGAGACAATATGACAACAAGATAACTTGCGTGATTGACTATGGATACAAGATCGAGACAACAACAACGAAGTATGTTTGCTTGATAATAGGTTCGGACTTAACCAAACACAATAGGATTGCTATCAAGTAAATAGGAATTAACGTTTGTGTATTTTACTTCTAATTTTAATAAAACAATTATAATTACGAAAATAGAAAAGTAAAAGACATAGCAAGATTTTGTTAACGAGGAAACCGCAAATGCTGAAAAAACCCGGGACCTAGTCCAGAATTGAATACTCTCAGAATTAATCCGCTATACAAAATATAAACCAACTTCGTATAGTTGAGACCAAGCAACTAAACCTATAGTTCACCTAGTTCCCTCAGTATCCCTGCGCCTCCAACTTGTAATAAGTCACGCACTTGGAACAATTCCTTTGGTTCGTATTCCAAACAGTAAAGGAACAACAAATTTGTTCGATAACAACTCTTTTCAAACAATGTGATATGAGTTTGACAAAAGGCTCTTCCGTTTATCCAAATAAACTCCGTTGTCAGGTTCTTATATCTATCTCTTAACAACTACAAAAGTAATTGTCTAGACTATGCAATCAATACTCTTAATCACAAAGAATTGTATTGATGCCGATCTACTCAACTAATCAATCAAGGTTATCACAAAGATAAACCGATTATAGTTGGATCCCCAGCCGATCAAGTTTTGTGCACCAAATATTATGAACTCAAATAAGAAATCTTCTTTGTCTTCGAATCTTCTTAGATCTTCAATAAACACCTGCAAACAAACAACTTGAATCTCTTTTGATCAATCACACACAGAACGGAGTCTGTTAACAATGGATTTTCAAAAGACGTCTTTAGATCTACAAACAGTCTAAAGATCCCCGTCGACAATTCGATCTAGTTTGAGTGAATCTTATATCAAAAGAGAAGATTCTCAAGCATAAACAAACTAGGTGCAATCAAAGTTCAACAACCGTCAAATCAATCGAAAACTAATAATAAACTGTAATTATCTAGTTTCCCACCAACGTTACTCGTAGAGATTCCCAATCCCAAAGAAGTCTTTAAAACGAGCGGTCGTAAGAGATTTCGCCTAATTAGGGTACTTTCCTCTCCGAATAGACGACTCCACCAGTAACAACACAACTAGGTAGTTTTGCTGGCTCTGAGGATTAGCTTGCTTGAAATGCAAACTTCAATATTTATATACCAAGGAAGTTTGGACACCAAGGAATTTCCAAAACCGAATATTCTCAAAAATATGCAATAAAGGCCAAATCGGTTTTCATAATTCCTGGAAATGCACTGTCCAAATATTGACCAAAATCTTAGTAGAAAATCTCCAATTAGTAAATGCACATTGCTAATTTTTATTTTCTAAAGATATGCATTTAATTGCTAGAAATTAAAAGCATATAAAACTAAAAACCTTAATTAAAAAATTCTCAATTTATTTCGATCCGGGATTCTCCTTTAGCTATTAAGGAATATCTTTGAACAATAAAAGATAAGAGTTACTGCACATGTTCAAAGTATGTCGACATCTTTACTTTGTAAATCCTTTTTCATATTTACAATCTTGGAACCTATTTGCCACACTTCCAAACAAGTTTAGAATTGGTTCATCGACTTCCAAGAACTATGTGATTGATTATCCTATCAAATCACCATTAATGGGTTTTACGGTTCTACCAAAACAAGTTTCGGTTCTACCTCCATGTGGGTACTAGGATCGGTCATACTAGCTTTCCAAAAATTGGTTTACGAGGTACTAGGATCGGTTACCACATATTTATGGTATTTAACTTGTATTCGGTTGCACAAGTCATAGGATCGGTTACCAGTTACTAAGACTTGTTGTACCTCTTACAAGGATCGATTCCAGATGCTTGTGATCGGTTGCACCTCTTACTAGGATTCTCCTTTATTTGGCCATACCAATTACAACATATCGATCATACCATCTCAGGTGATTACTTAAGATCGGTTTCACTAATAAAAGTCATACCAATACAAAAGTCAGGCATTGTGAATATTTTTACCAAGATACATAAACAAGTTATGAATGGTTATACTAAACACACATATTGGTAATCCAAAGATTTGCAATGAATAACAATACCAATAAGCCTAGCGATTTCCCTTTCGATTCACAAAACAAGTTTATGAACGTACTTCCTTTAAACGAATGTAAAACATTGTTTCCTAGGACGAAATCTTCACCCATATGCATACATAATCACAATAACATTCATACGATTATGTCGATGTCTTATATACGAAGTTCAAAAGATAGACGTTATACTTCGTATTGCACTTCCTTAATACTATGTCTAACTAGAGTATAATTGATGTGATTTTGATATAGTGGTAAAAAGGATTCGAACTCTAAGACTTGTGAAGATTCGAGTTTTTAAATTTAATAAAAATTATATACAAAAATATTAACAAAGTGGGTGAGAGGTACTAGGGCTTAGGATTCCACCAAATTCATTTCTTAAGGTTCAAATAATAATTCTTTTAACAATTATAGCTCAATAAAAAAAAAAAAAAGTGACTCTTATTTTTGCCAAGATAGATTCTCAAAATATTAGATGTAAATGTTAAGCATGGGACATCAAATCACCTAAGCTAAGCATGACCCATCTAATCAAATGACAACTAATTAATTCAAATCATAATTTCAATTAAAATTAGTGCAAAAGTCATGAAAAGAATTAAATATAACTACCCAAGTATGAAATAAGGCTTCCTCCATCGCCCCAATGTTGGGGTTTAGCTCCTCATATTATAGACACTCTCAAAAGATTTTTTTATTTGCTCAATAAGTGTTTACAATGATGAAAATGGAGAAAATAGTGAAAAACAGGATTTTACGACGCACAAAAATCGTCACAAAATGAACGATAAAAGATAAGTGTTGTAAACTTTGTTCCACAGTCGCTGGAAAGGAGTTGGGAACTGTCGCAATTAAGCGACAGTTTGCAACGACTTTCCTTTACAGGCTTATGTTCTTCGTGTTCTTGATGTTCATCAGCAGCAGCAGCAGCAGAACCCGAGTTTCTGCAACTCGTGATTTCTCGCTCCTGAGCTCTCCTCGGCTCCCCAAACTCTCCATCCCTTCTATATGACCTGGGTAATCTATTTATACCCGAAAGATGCATCGAATCTCCTCCATAACTTCAAAAAATCTTCTTTTTATTATTTTTATTCTCACGGCAATAATTTCCTGTTTTAGCTTCTCCACGCGTTTGCAGCTGGATTAATCTCCAAATATAACTTATTTACGCTCCAAACTGTTGCTCTAGTCATCATACACATTCAGAACACGTTCAAATTCTCCAAAACTCATGCAATCCCGTGAAATATTTCTCTCATGCACGTGCTGCCCTGTTTTGCTCCATGACACGATTATGCCAATTCTGATCCAAACGAACACCCATACCAGCTTTCTATAGTCATATCACGTCTACCTACTAAGTTTCAGGGATTGAATCTCACTAAATCACGTCCAAACATCCGATTGAAATTCTGCCAGAGAAGAAATGGTTTTCCCGCCAAAATTTATTTTTTGAATTTGAGAAGAAGATGTCCTCCCCCTAATCCTGCACGGGTGTCCCTTTAGCACTTGTCTTATGGGGTGCAAATCACCACTTTTCGAGCCAATTTTGCCGCAAGAGCTTATTCCCTTGAAAAGACTTAAAACAACTTTAATAGAAATAAAATGAGTCCTAGATAATGTAGTTATGGGTGAAAATGCGTCACACTTACGTGCTTATCAATAATCATTCACAGCTTCGCAGTTATGTTTTCAATATGCATGACTTGAAAGATACGTTAGGAATGAAACAGTTCAAGTTAAATATTACTAACCTCAAGAGGAAGGATTATGTCGTCGTTGTAGTTCTTTACTTCTTCACATTCTTCAAGTCTTCACGTAATACTTGTAAGTATCATATCCTAGTAACTTTCTAGCTAACCTATACGAAGTTGACTCTAGTAAATAATCAAACGACTCTTTAAATGAGTTTTGATTCACTAAAATATGACAACCAAACTTGACATACCAACGCTTGGTGGGTTCAACCGACCTATGCTCTAACATAGAGTAGTACCACCACCTACTTGGTTAGAAGGAGAACCTTTCTGCTTTGCATCTGGCGAAGAGTGTGTCATACCACGAGTGCGTTTGACCTTGAGAGTGACTGATGCATTAGCATCCTGAGCTTCCGAGCGCACTTGCTTACTCATTTCCTAAAAAAATAAAATAAAAAATAATAATCAAAGGAAGATTAGGATCATGCAATTAAAGGGAAAGAGAGAAGTGAACTTTACAAATACCACCAGATATGTACCTGTGAGGGGTGAGGAAGAACACGTCCAGTACGTTGAAGAAGTTTTGGAGACGGCACTGCCAATAAGAAAAGGGAGAAGTAGGAGTTATGAAATGAAACTGCAAAAAGAAAAAATTGAGTACCAATAAGCTAGCCCAACACGGGTGTTTATATAAAAAAAAAGGGGAGAAAGAGAGAATTAAAATATATAGACAAAAAATATATATATATTACTAAAATACTTCAAAAAGGGGGGGGAGAAGAAATAATTTTCATAGCCTTTACCAATAAAAAATTAAGGTCTTGATCATGATACGGAGTTTCGCCATAACACCCCTCAGGTGTGTTCCAACCCGAGCCATCCGAATAGTCAACAACACACTCTGAAACTGGTTCCACAATAGGAGTGTGCGGTTCCGGAACACCACTAGCACCAGCCTGCAAAGTAACAACAATATAAGCTAAGCAACATATCACTTTTTCTGTTCAAAAAAAAAAAAGGGAGGGGAAGAGGGATAAGGAGCAATCTCATACCCCAGAAGTATCACCAAAGATACCAAGAGCTCGACGCCTTGAAAGCACCCCTTTGATTTGAGCCCGAGTACCAGCTGATATAGGCTTACCACGAGGAGCAGCACCCACGCCTTCTCCTTTGGAACGAGACTGGAGCTTAGCTGCGGTGAGTGTGTCCTGAGGAATTGTTATACAACCACTATGATGCATAGCGATAATATCAGGAGAAGCATCACGAACAGGAGGAGAAGAACAAAAACGCTCCAATGCCTTCGTCTCACAAGCCCAGAAGTTCTGCCAGACACGACTCGCTGATAACCGTCGACCAATGACAGGACGTTGCCGCTTTCGAGGAAAATTGGAAACAAAAGCAGAATATGAGTCGAAGACAAATCAATTAAAACTATTAGCCACCTCTTCGGGAGATGATAAAACAGAAGACCTAAGCACCGTGGAACCCCCTTGATCATACCCAACTTGGCGTGCCACACGCTCAACATTATAAGAAGTGGCAAAATACTTGCCCCCAAAGAAACCGGGGAGAAAACAAGGAGTAATCGACGCGATGAAATCCTAGGCAATACCAGCCTCCTTATCATCAGGTCTGACATGAGACCAATAACCACGCTCGTTGACGCCAAAGGCACATGAATTTATTGTGACTACTAATTTTCCCATAGTCTACGTAATGTATACAGCTCGGAGAATCTAATACTAAGTAGTATTGATTCCTCAGTTGAACTGATAATGCTAAGTAATAAAAGGTGTTTGAGATCACAATAATAACGAATAACACAAATATAATGTAAATTCTACTAAGTTATCATGAGACACAAGAGATTACGTGGTTCGACATTTGTCTACGTCTACGGGATAATGAGTGATTGTTTGTATTAAGTTGTGGTGGTTATAAAGATCTTAAATGATTCTCAAAGTAATAGAGAGAACTCAAGTTGAAGTAAATACTTAAGTTCTAAACATTAAAGAGGTATAATCTTAAGACTAGATTTTCTTCTCCTAGATATTGAATGCCCTTTGTTTGTTGGTGGAGCTTGGTATTTATATCCCCTTCTACTCCAGATATATCTTTGCTGTCTTTGGATCCATCGTCCACTGATATACCTTCCGTACAAATGGTACCTTCGTTCACCGCACGCTTTCTCCAGTCGGACTCTGCTACCTCAGCTGACCCACGTTCCTTCGGAAACTTCCCAGCCTCAGTACAGGTTGTACCTTCGTTCACCGCTAGCCTTCGCCAGTCAGACTCTGCCACCTTATCTCTCTCCACGTGCTTTGGTTAAGCGTGTAGATAAGAGATTTGCGCATTTGATGCTAATTGGATATGTCATCTACCCCTGTCCCTTCGCCAGCTGCATCTCTCTAGACTATGTTCTACTTTCCCATCTTAGCCGTCGAGGTATCCCTCCTTGGGATAAGATAAAGTAGATCTACGAAGGTGTCTTCTGCTACTCATATTCCTATGTATAGCGAGGGCTACACAATTATCTTGCATGCGACCACTAAAACCGTGACACGTGCTCCGCAGAATATTTATATTCACAGTTTGCGCCTTTTCTTTCATATTCTACCATTTGGTAGGATTGGAAGAAAAAACTTCCATAACGCCGGCATTTTTGCACGGATCGGTTGGGTGGTCCCCATGTGTCTCTTCATGCAATAACTTCCCTTTGAATTTCGGGACATCCAAATTTTTGGATTTTCCAGCCGCCTATAAGAAGAGAATAAGCATGGGAATTTCATTAACTCTCCCCTCTCCTCACGAACTGTCGCTCTCTATCCCTTTCTCAGAGATTTCCTCTAACTGTTTGTTTTCTTCTCGACTCCCAAAAGCTCACGTTCGTTCGTCATCAGCAGGTTAGTAAACATTGTTTTTTCAATTTCACTGTTGTTTCTCGTATTCTCCATGGTTGGTTTTTTGGTTGTTGATGTTGCTTCCATCCTGCATGTATCGATTTCTGTCTTTTTATGCTTCTTCATGTTATTTGAAAGCATGGGTTACTTTCCATTTTGTGTTTTCACCATGAATATGCAATGACTCTTCATTGTCTGCAAATTTTTGAATGTGGTGATTAATCAAACTCCATTTCGCTTCTTAGAAGGATAAAATCGTTTCCTTTGGTTGGTTTTGTTAAACCATGCCCAAAGTACTATTATTTTTGCTCCAATCATGTTTTTGAGCCGACTGTAATTTCGGTCCGCCATTGTTGATGGACTGTTCTTCCTGCTAATGTTAGGAATCATGAGACTTCCGAAGAAGCCTGCGCGTAAAGATATGAGGCCTAGGTAGTCCACTGAGCCACCTCCGTGTTTGGATCGTACTGATGCTACTCCTTCTCCACCCCCTGAGGATACTGAGATATCTGCGGGATCTGAGATGGCTGTGGAGACCGAGGTAGAAGAGGTTGTCGATGAGGGTCTTTCCTCTCCCTTTGAATTGTATGACTGTATTCCTATTGGTTATGATAAGTGCTGGGCGCATACTCTTTTTCTTATGACGGGTCCTTGGGTCTTTGGTTTTACCACTGCAAATCCCATCGTCCCTCGTATAGCTTTGTCTCTGCCTGCAAAGTATGATGGATATCAGCCTTGGGTTTTTAACCCAGCTACTTCTCCCGAGGTAACCTTTATTCATTGCGGAGGTTTATTTTTCATCCTTATTTTACTAAGTGTTTGTGAGGTTTTCTTTGTAGCCTTCCCCTATTTCTTCTGCTGGGACTGCTCCGGGTTCTACTGCTAGGACTGCCCCGGGCTCTGCTGATAACTCCGTAGCCACCAGGACAAAGAAGAAAAAGGCTTCGCTTGGTGTGATTGAGCCGATATCTGCGAAGGTAAGGATTATATGATCTTATCTTAGTGTTTGTAAACTTTTTGATGCCTTGCCTGTGTTCCTTAGCTTGCGCATGTATTCTTGTATAGCTTGAGATGGCTGGACATCCTATGGACAAAGCACCTGTTCGAAGGGTGGTGCAATATGGTGGTGATTTCTGGCGTGCTCTCCGGTCCTCATGCGATACTTCGGCTGTGGATTTTACTGTTGCTGAGGAGGAACTTTTCGAATCTGAGCATTGTTTAGGAGATGTCGTTGGGTGTGGCTTAGGATCTCCTTCTTCTACTTAGTCGAAATGTTTCTTTTCGATGTTTTGAAATAATATTTGGTGCTTTGCGAAGTCCCTTGATATTTTAGAGTTGTGCCGCCATTAACTGTGGTTGATGTATGTTTGCCCCTTTTTCTTTAGAAAGCTGGTTCTTGTAGCTTTTAAAAGGAAAAGTATTTGCGTTTATGGAACCCTCTTTTCGGTGTTAGCTGTATGTTTACCCCAGGGAGTCTTCTTATGTGAGTTTCCCCTTGTAGACTTCGTTCCTTCGTATTCCTTCTTTTGATGTATGCATGAGGGTACTTCTGACAGTATTGTGAGGGGTGATGCCCCACACCGGGCCATTCCTATGAGAGACCACCATATTACGTTCCTTCGTTTTTCTTTTCTGTCTGCCAAAAACGTATATGCACACTTTCGAGCCAGAGTTTGGCTTCCACGTTTGAGCCGAAAAATAGTATTCGTCTCTTTCCTTAGCACGAGTATATACGGGCTAAGGAAAGTCTTCGTAGTTATCTTTATTTTCATCTGGTAGCATTTCCTTGAGGGGACACATTTCTTCTAGCTGGTAGCTCCGGTGAGCTTAGATATCTTCGGGAGCAGGCAGCCAAGTTGACCTCCGATATTTAGTATCACCAGAAGAAGTCTGATAAGTTAATGAACGTGGTCACTCACAATGAGGCCCCAAATCTCCTTTGAGTTTGCTTATAACTCAGACCTTGTGATGGCTTTGCTCCATTGTTTGCATCTTTGTAAACAATTTGACGTTGGATGATCCTTATTCAAGTTTTATAGGTCTAAGTGTACTCACTTGAGTGCTCTGTTAGAGCGTGCTCGCCATGATTATGCCTTTACTAGCGCAAAACAGTCTTCTTCTAGTGATGCCGCTTCCGCCACCAAGGTGCCTCTGTTAGAGAACGAACTGAGGAAGAATCAGAGGTCCCTAAAGGCTTGTTTGTTAGCTCTTAAAAGAGCTAATAATGCTGCAAAGGTTGCTGAGGAGGGACGTAAAGCCGCTGATTTTGCTTTGGTTGCTGAATCCTCCAAAGTCATAGGTTCGTTTCTTATTTTCCCTTAGCTTTGTTTTCATTTCTATCTGGAAGCATAGTCCTGAGAGAACCTACACCTGGCAGTTGGTGGCTTCGGTGAGCTTAGACATCTTCGAGAGAAGGTAGCCAAGTTGACCAACGATGTTTGGTATTATCAGAAGAAGTTTGATAGGTTGATGAACGTGACTGCCATAACGAAGCCCAAATCTCCCTTGAGTATGCTCATAACTCAGACCTTGTGAAGAAGATGGCTTTGCTCCGTAAAGAATATGAAGAAACCCTAAAGTGGAAAGAGGATCTCATCTTAAAACAAAAGAAGGATATTTCTTTAGTTGAGAAACGTCTGTCAGCTCAAGAAATTATCCGCAAAAAGTATTATACAGATTTCGAAGATGCCTGCGCTTCCTTAGCTAAGGTTACCGCAGAGCGTAACGTATTATCCTCGGAATTCTGCTCTCTTAAGAACAGGCTTAGTGAGATTTCTTCAATGCCTTCCTCCATGTCTCGTGCATCTATGGTCAAGCGATTGGAAGAGTTAAAGAATGTTTACTAGGTCTTATCCTCTGAGAATGCTTCGCTTCGGATAGATGTAGAAGATCTCCGGGCCGAGCGTGATACCCTGGCTGAGGAACTTAACGCTGCTGAGGAAGATCTTGCTGAATCCCAACATAGTTTAGAGGAATGCCTTAGCCATGCTGGAGGTAGCTTAGGGTTTTCTTGTTTACGCAGCATCATTTGTGCACCATTATTGCCTTCTCTCTTTACTTATCCCTTTTATTGCCGCAGGTCTCCAGGAGAAGCTTGTAGGTGTGAATACTAAGGTCAGTCATCTTGAGGGCCAAGTATCTTTGTTTGAGATTGCTCGTCAATTTGATGCTGCTGCAAAGTTTAAAGCTGAGTCACTTCAGTAGGCTAATGACCAGCTCAGAACCCAGATGATGGAGCTTCGTCGGAAATCGGTCTCTGATTTGGAGACTCAGGCCTCCCAAATGAAGGTGAAATTTGAGCATTCGGCTATTGATTACATCAATTATGCCTTTGCTGAAGCTGAACGCCAAGCCGACAGAGTTTTCTTTCCTTGTCTTCCTTATCCTTGATTCTGTTGTCTCGAGCTTTGTTTAAGTAAACTCTTTATCATTTTATGTTCTCAGTCGAGGTACCTTTTTTAGCTATGATGTCTCCCTTCTTCGAAACAATGCTTTGTGATGGTTTGGACCTTTGTCATCTGCAACTTTTAAGACATGTTAGACACATTTTGGTAAAATTATCATCTCACTTATGTTTTTGCATAAATATTTTGTTTAGACGTAATGTGTCTAATTGGTCGCACAATCAAGTGCTAAGGTATGCTTAACCTTTGGTGGAACATTCAACGTCCTACCCAGATATCCTTTGGCCAGAAGGTATCATGGTGGTGAAGGTCCCTACGTGGGAAATAATTTTCCTGTAACCCTAGGCGTTCAGCGCGGAGACTGCTTTACTTCGATAGGGTATCTCTATAGGGGATATCTTATTTTTTTTCTTATGCCTCATGAAAGGAGACATCTCCCCGAGGATCCGAGATTGACATATGTGCAGTTATGCCTTGCCTTGCCTCATCGTCACTTCTGACATATGGTGTCTATTCTAACCCAATTATATTAATCAAAGCTAATTCCTTAGCAAAAAGTTTCTTTCATTGGTTAGTAAGGTTTAAAATACCTTTGATCAGGAATAAAACATGGTAGGCTATTGCCCTTTCATTTCTTCTCCTGAGTAATCATCATTCTCTTATGGGTAGTACTTTTTTAGGTACATTGCATTCCAAGGGTGATGTAGTACTTCACCTTTGATGGTTCTTAGGTAGTAAGACCCTTTTCCGGCGATGTCGTGTATAATGTAGGGCCCGTCCCATGTTGGAGCTAGTTTGCTCCACTCATTCTTTCTTTGATATGGCGGTATCTAACGTAGTACGTACTCTTCGGACACAAAGTTCCGAGGGTTGACTCTCTTGTTGTATTCCCGAGCTAACCATCGTTGATAGTTTACCATCTTTTACAAGGTTACCTCCCTTCTTTCTTCAAGGTCATCCAGTTTCTCTAACGTCAAGTCTATTGTTAGATTCTTCTCTCAGGCCTCCGTTTTTGTTGTTGGGAGTATTACCTCCATTGGGATGACTGCTTCAGCCCTATAGGTCAACAAGAATGGAGCTTCCCCCGTAGTTGACC
This sequence comes from Papaver atlanticum, assembly GCA_023531105.1. NCBI lineage: Eukaryota > Viridiplantae > Streptophyta > Magnoliopsida > Ranunculales > Papaveraceae > Papaver > Papaver atlanticum. The sequence goes on from JAJJMB010012161.1 coordinate 3,718,734, forward strand.
TTCTTGTAGTTCGATAGGCCCATAGGACGTTGTGCAGTTGTTTGCACCACCTCTTCTTGTATATTCCTAGCTTCTTCTTTAGGTTCATCGCTATGGTTTTGTTGGTTGCCTCCGCTTGTCCATTGTTCTTAGGGTATATAGGAGTGGACTCAAACAACATGTCGATGTTCTTTCCTTGTAACTGTTTGCCATTGTCTGAGACTATGGCGGCTGGTATTCCGAACCTGCATATGATTTGCTCAAACAAGAATTTAAAGACATCTGTGTCCCTAATTCCTGCCAAAGGATTTTCTTCCACCGACTTGGTGAAGTAATCCATAGCCACAATAAGGTATTTTCTTTTTGAGGTTCCCTCTATCAAGGGTTCAATAATATCAACCCCCCATTTGACAAATGGCCAAGGGCTGATAACCGAGTTAAGCTCCGTTGCTGGTGCTTTGATTTTTTTGGCAAAGCGTTGGCATCTTTCATATCGCTTAACAACGTTCTTTGAATCTTCGTCTATGCTTAGCCAGTAGTATCCTTGCATTTTGGATTTAACCACCAAGGATCTTCTTCCACTATGGTTGCCGGCATCTCCCCTGTGTATATCATGGAGTATTTTCCTTCATTCGGTTCGTGAGAGGCACCGCATTAGGGGTCCGAGAAATGACCTCCTATACAATATTCCGTCACGAAGGCTGTACATTGCTCCTTTTGATTCGAGTTTCCAAGCTTCCTTAACATCGGCTTGTAATGTGCCTTTGTCAAGGTACTGGTGGATTGGAACTCTCCAATCATCTTCCACCTCGTCTTCGTTGCCTTCGTCTGACATGGATTGGTCTTCGTCAGACTCTTTAGCTTCGTCATCTAATTCTTTTTTTTTTTCGTTGACTTCTCCTTTATCTGCTTCTCTCATGGACTGAGTTTAAACAGCCAAAGCCTCCTCAGTGCCTGAGATGGGTCCTTCTATAGAAGGTTCGTATATCCTTCCAATTTGCATGGCGGTGGTATTTCTATCCCTTAGAATAGAGGATATGATTGCTAATGCATCTGCGTGTCTGTTGTCTTTTCGGCGGACATGCCTGAATGTTACGTTGCTGATTTTGGACGTATGTTCCTGAGCTAGCTTTAAGTACGAAGATAGCACTGGATCCAAAGTTTGGTATTTGAGTTCAATTTGTCTAATGACTAATTGAGAGTCACTAGTCAATCGAACATCTGATAAGCCTAGCTCCTGTGCCAAGCGTAAACCATGTATGATTGCCTCGCTGCGATGTTATTGGTGTATTGTTCGAATTCTAACCTGAATGCGTAGATGAGTCGGTCTCCGGTGGGGGTTGTTATTACAATCCTTATGCCCGCGCCTTCTCCATTAGAGGAGCCATCTACGAATATTTCCCATCTTCGTGAATTCCGAGGTTCTAGCAGATCGTCCGGGTCTTGCTTGTCTTCCTCCATTCCTGGGATGTCGTCTATTTCCGCTTCGTCGCTGAGAGGTAGGTCTGCCAGAAAGTCTGCTAAGATTTGTGATTTCTCAGCCTTCCTTGTTTCAAAGATTATTTGGAACTGTTTGATCATGGCATTCCATTTTGCCACCCTTCTGATTTTCTCCATGCTATCGAGGATTTGACCTATCTGAGCCTTTGTGAAGACTCAGATGTTATGTGCATCAAAATATATCCTTAGTTTTTGTATTGCCACTACTAAGGCATATATGAGTTGCCCCACTTTGGTGTAGTTACGCTCCGCTGAACTGAGTGTCTTACTGATGTAGTAGATGGGTTTTTCTCCTTGCCCTTGGTCTTATACCAATACTGCGCTTACAGCGTAGCTTGGTTCTACTAAGTATAGAGTGAGTATTTCACCTAGCTCCGGTTTCTATAAGATAGGTACTGATACCAAGTACTCCTTGATTTTTTGGAAAGCTTGCTCGCATTCCGTGGTCCACATGAACCTGCTTCCTTTCCTTAGTGTATCGAAAAATGCTTTGCATTTGTCCGATGATCTTCCTATGAATATTCCCATGGAGGCTAAGATTCCATTTATCTTTTGGACTCCTTTTAGTGTTTTTGGAGATGGAGTCTCCATTATTTCTCTGACCCTTTCGGGGTCTACTTCTATTCCTCGCTTAGTTACCAAGTACCCTAGGAATTTTCCTGAGGTTACTCCAAACGTGCATTTCTCCAGATTCACTTTCATGTGAAAGTTTCTCATGGCTTCGAATATCTCCCTTAGGTCTGACAGGTGGTTTTTCACCTCTTTGCTTTTGACAAGCATGTCGTCCACGTAGACTTCTAGTATCTTTCCTATCCATGGCTTAAAGATTTTGTCTACCAATCGCTGGTATGTTGACCCCGCATTCTTTAGTCTAAAAGGCATTCTTGTATAGCAATACAAGCCTCGTGGGGTAAAGAACGTAATGTGCTCCTGGTCTTCTTCTGCAAGAGCGATCTAGTTATAACCAGAGTAACCATCCATGAAGGATAGTCTCTGGTGACCTTCGGTTGCATTGACCAGTTGGTCAATATTTGTTAGCGGGTAGCTGTCCTTGGGGCATGCTTTGTTGAGATTGCTAAAGTCAATGCAAATACGCACACCTCCGTTCTTCTTAGGCACAATCACCATGTTAGATATCCAGGTGGGATATTTGACTTCTCAGATGAATCCTGCTGCTAGAATTTTTTGCAACTCCTTCTCCACTGCTTCCTGGTAGATATCTGCCACCTTGCGGATACGTTGCTTGAATGGTGCCATTTCTGGTTTGAGCCGAAGGTGGTGGGATACCAAATTCGGGTCGATTCCTGGCATGTCTTCCATTGACCATGCAAAGACATCTGCGTAGTCCCTTAGTAGCCTTTGTAGTTGCATCTCCTCGTCCTCTTCTAGTAAATTTCTGATGTTGATCATCTTTGGCTCCGTCTCCGTTCCGATGTTGATTTTCTTTTTTGGCTCCACCGGTGAAAAGGTTGGTTTCTGAGGATGTTGAGGAGTGCATTTATATAATTGTTATTTAGCGGAAGTGTCCGCTATCGGGGTTGCGGAGTTGCTTACTTCATGAACTGAGGGGGTTTCGGGGACTTTGAAGCCTCCGTCTTTTACTTCGTTGGCATTCGCCCTTCGTCTTTTCCTTTCATGTTGCTGTGCTGCAACTCTTTCTTCATTGAGTCTGACTTCTGCTAGATTGCATAGCCTTGCATCTTGTTGATCACCTTTGATTTCCATTTCACCCATGGGTGTAGGGAATCGAAGGTACTGATGATAGGTCGAAGATGTTCCTCTTAATCGATGGACCCACAGTCGTCCCATAATGACGTTGTAGGGCGAATGTGCTTCCACAACACAGAATCTTGTATTGGTTACTAAGGGTCCTGCGCGTACCTGCAAGAATTTTTTTACTTTTGGTCTAGAGACTGCTCCATTGAAACCGTATATTGTGCAAGTGGATGAATCCATTTGCTCAGCTGTTAAACCCATATGTAAGTAGGGTTCGTAGAACAATACATTTAACGAGCTGCCCCCATCTATGAGGACCTTCGTAACATTCCATCCATGTATTGGAAGAGTGATTACAAGTTGATCATTGTGCATCTCGACTTCCTAGTTTACGTCTCTTGTTGAGAATGTCAATGGCGTAGCCATCCATTCTTCCCAAGTGCTAGTAGGTGATCCACTTAGCTTGAACACCTCTTGGGCTTATAGCTTTCTTCTGTTCCGAGCCAACTCAAGGATGTCTTCGAGTAGCTCCTCCTGGCCTCCGTTGGAGAATGTGATCATGTTGATGTATTTGCCGTCCTGAGATAATTCTACCATTTTATTGGGGACTAACTCAGTATCCGCTGGTTGTATTTGTACATACTCCATGAATTTTCCTTTATCTATGAATATTTGAATCGTGTTCCGTAGGTGATAGCATGTGTCAGTTGTATGCCCGTAATACTGGTGATACTCACAGTACTCCTTAGCATCATTTGTTTTATCCGGATACTTCCCCCTAGTATTAGGGTAAGGAAAGCCCGGCTTTGCTCCTTCCTTGCTTAAAATGTGGGAGAACGTTGTGTTTAGCTTTGTGTACACTTTATCTACAAACTCTTCTCTTCCTTTTCCTATGCCTTTGCCCTCTCCGTATTTTGATCTTTTGTCTCGAGAGATGGTTCTGCCCCCTTCTTCGTTTTGTCTCTTAGGTATCTCCGGAGTTGGTTCCAGAGAGTTCATTCGTTGCGGAGCTGTTGTTGTCTTTGCTTATGCTCTGGGGTTATCCTTTTGGATTTCTTCAAGTCTTATGTAGAGATCCTAGAAAACCCTAAGCTATCCTTCAGAATCGAGGGCTCGGTTGTGAAGTTACACGAAGATAGCCGAGGTTCTATCAAGTCCGTACTTATAGCAATTAATGCTAATTTCTGGATTGGCTTTCCCAATTGCTTGGCATGTCTTTTGCCACCTGTCTGTGTACTGCATCAATGTTTCACGGGGTCCGATAGCTAAAGAAAATAGCCTATCTAACCCTGCCTTTGTTGATTTGTTATACATGTATGTCTCCAAGAACACCGTATACAATTGCTCAAAAGAGTCAATTGAATTTGCTGGTAAATTATCATACCACGCCAATGCTGATCCCATCAAGCTTGCAGGGAAGTACCTACAAAGTGATATCTCATCTCTTTCCCAATGGGCAAGGACACGAGTGTAGTACCGTAGGTGGGCTGCGGGATTTGAGGTACCATTGTATGCCTGAAACGTATGTACTGGGCATTTCGCAGGGATGAGCTCCCTCAAAATGCGAAAAGACAACGGAGATGTTGTCGCTTCTTGGAGTACCTCCTCTAGCTTTGCTCCTACGTGGCCAGTTTTCAATCCTTGTATTTCTTTCCTCATCATCTCCATTTGCTCCATGACCATGTCCACATTGTGAGCATCTCTGGAAAATGCCTCATCATAATAAGACTGAGATGGCTTATAGGTTGGATCCACCTCATCTGGATCGTGTCGTGTTTTCCTAGCTCCCCCCGGTGGGTTATCCTTTGGTGGGTTAAGATCCCCCCTTCGTCTTCCTGAGATAGCTCCGTGCTCACGCCTCTTCAGCGGAGGGTGAGTTTGGGAACCTTCGATCTGTATATCCAACATATCCTTCAGGTTATGGTTCTCCTGAGCCATCACGTGCATAGTGTCCTCGTGCTCCTTGTTACGGAGTAGCAAAGCTGCTACTTGTGCTGCCATTTTTTCTTCATTGTGGATTCCACCACCCTGAGGAGTGCTGTCGGCCGGATCCTCAAAGTCATCCACTCCTTCTTCTATGACCGGAACATCAGGATCTAGTTGGATAGGAGTTGGGTTTCCCGACCCTGGTCCCGTAGGAGCTAAGGTTCTGGTTAACCCTTCGTTAGCTGCAGGTGGATTTGTGACATGAGGACGCTCCGGTAACGGCATGCCGTAAAGTGGTTGTGCTCCCGATGTTTGCCCCATCCCTTCATCATGGGTAGGTGGTTTGTTGGTAGCCGTTCTTATTTCTATTTCGCTTTGTCCGTCCTCGGCTTCATTTCTTTGATTCACTTGAGATGGTTTTTGAGATCTTCCTCTCGTAACCGCTGGTCGTGAGCTTGTTGGTACATCACTTGGTTTCTGCATGCCTTCAGTTTTTGGTTATCCTGACGTCACAGAAAAAAATGGGAAAATCTGCCACTTGGGTGCCTTCGTTAAAAGTAGCAATTAATGCTCTGACACGGAAGACGGCTAAGCAGCTTTTTCAGGAAAAGTAATAAAATGACATCTGAAAAGATGGGTATTTAATTTCTTATGACACCCTTGAAAAAAACAACCTTAAATGTTGAAAACAATTTAAAAAAAGTGTCAGATCTCCCAAGAAAAAGGGGTCATTAAATGATTTGTAAGATCTTTTCTCCTTAAAATTCTCACTGAGATTCCTTAGTGCTAAGAGGTACTCAGATCCAAAGGATACTCTGTCGGAAAAAGTTGTTTTAGTACAAAACAAAAGTTTTAACGTTTTGTGAATATGTTTTTGCAGAAAACTTTGTAGATCTGTAAGGTTGTAAGTCTTTAGAGGCTATGAACTCCAAGAACTTACATAAATAACGGACGAATGGGTCACTAGGAAGTGAGATCCGCCGTTGTTAAACTCAGATCTCTTCGTTAAAGAAGATGCGTAATTTAAAAATTAAAGGAACATAAAAAACTCAAGCTGGTGAGCAAATCCTTCTAGCGCCAAACTGTGACTACTAATTTTCCCATAGTCTACGTAATGTATACAGCTCGGAGAATCTAATACTAAGTAGTATTGATGCCTCAGTTGAACTGATAATGCTAAGTAATAAAAGGTGTTTGAGATCACAATAATAACGAAGAACACAAATAGAATGTAAATGCTACTAAGTTATCATGAGACACAAGAGATTACGTGGTTCGACATTTGTCTACGTCCACGGGATAATGAGTGATTGTTTGTATTAAGTTGTGGTGGTTACAAAGATCTTAAATGCTTCCCAAAGTAATAGAGAAAACTCAAGTTGAAGTAAATACTTAATCTCTAAACATTAAAGAGGTATAAACTTAAGACTAGATCTTCTTCTCCTAGATAGTGAATGCCCTTTGTTTGTTGGTGGAGCTTGGTATTTATATCCCCTTCTGCTCCAGATATATCTTTGCTGTCTTTGGATCCATCGTCCCCTTATATACCTTCCGTACAAATGGTACCTTCGTTCACCACACGCTTTCTCCAGTCGGACTCTGCCATCTCATCTGACCCACGTTCCTTCGGGAACTTCCCATCCTCATTAAAGGTTGTACCTTCGTTCACTGCTAGCCTTCGCCGGTCAGACTCTGCCACCTCATCTTTCTCCACGTGCTTTGGTTAAGTATGTAGATAAGAGATTTGCGCATTTAATGCTGATTGGATATGTCATCTACCTCTGTCCCTTCGCCAGCTACCTCTCTCTAGACTAGGTTCTACTTTCCCATCTTAGCCGTCGAGGTATCCCTCCTTGGGATACGATAAAGTAGATCTGTGAAGGTGTCTTCTGCTACTCAGATTCCTCTGTATAGCGAGCGATACACAGTTATCTTGCATGCGACCACTAAAACCGTGACACGTGCTCCGCAGAATATTGATATTCACATTTATACCACAAACGTTATCGTTATAAGGACAAAAGGTGAACGCCTCGATTTTGTCCAATGCTTCGCAGAAGTTAAACTCCTGTTTAGATGAGGCCCTTTCATATAAAGCCATCCTAGGTGGATTGACTGGCGTACGCACACGACGTTCCCGACCATGGTCCATGTAAACCGTCTCACCAACAGTGTTTATTCCTTCAACATGGGGCAGCATCCTCGAAAGTGCCCATACTTGCAGAAAGGCCGTTGGAACAAGGTTATGGATAGTGAAGGTCTCGTCATTAGCTCGTCGAAGGTCGTAGGCCAAAACATGTAAATGGTGATACAGTCCTCCTAGAAACATTGGAGCCAAAGGGTAGGTTACGCCCCTGGACATAAGAACGGCCATGACAAGTATCTCGTCTTTAATAGTGCCCTTCCTGGAATACTCGAACAGATCATGCCCAAGCCAATAGGTTAAAATGCAGCTAGTTCAGTGCGAGGATCGACAACCCGCAAGTCATCAGGAATGTTAGGATCTTGAGACACACCTCGGGAACGCGGAGACGTCCAAAATCTAAGCCAAGCAGAGAACTCAACACGACAGTTCTTTTTAGCTTTACCACCAACGGGAGAAACCTCAACCTCATTGTCCTCATAATCGGAAGGAGAAGCAGCAGTAACTCTGCTAGAGGGAGGGGAGATGGAGTGTGACCGAGCTGATTTTAATATCGCCAGAATTCTTCGATCCGAACTGTTCAAGGCTTGGTCTCTAACGACCTTATCAAAGGAATGAGAGCCATGCATGGGGAGCCGGAGCAAGACTATCACGTCTTCAAGGGTAGGAGCTGCTTCACCACACACAAACAAGAAGGTATGCAACCGAGGTAACCACCTCAAAATCAAACGAAGAAGCATGGGAGGAATGCGAGTAATATGGCGATGCTTAGAGACCTCCAGGGCTTATAAAATACCAAGTCCTTTGAGGATAACCTTAAGCGATGAACGATCGAGAGTGGCTGTAATCCACTATGGCCACAAAGGAGGAACATGACCAGTCGCGTCGAAAGAAACCACGGGGAGAACGCGGTCCCCTCGACGAATAGCAAGATAGGGACACCCATCCAAGTCCAATGCAGGAGGAGCAGGATTCTCACATACTAACAACATCATAGAACGGGGAACGACATGGCGGCCACAGTCGTTGATCCAAGGAAGGGATTGGAAGAACGCGTCTTGGAAGAGATCGTGTTCCTCAGCATAGTTGTTGTAGTAGTTCGAACGAATGAAGGCCATGGACTTACCACCTCGATTCATACCAGCTACGCCATGAGGATCAATCTGTATGGCATGAGGAGAAGCGTCATCAAGGGGACCATCTTCATCAAAATACTCTTCTTCAGAAAAGTTCATAATATAGGTAAGAGAACAATTTTTCAAAAGAAAAAAAAATGTTTGAACAAAATGAAGAATAAGGGGAGTATTTATAGTGCAAGAATATACTGTCACGGAGAACAAGACGAGAAACAGTGCGCGATAAAGTCTGATATATCTGATAAAAATAGAAACCCGTACCAAGAACAGGGGACTTTTTCAGGCATATGGGGACTTGAAAAAAATAATGGAATTTATTAAGGACCTGGTAATGTGATTGTTGGATAAGCCTGACGCCTAACCAACCATCCAGGGGGGACTTAACGTGGATACCCAAAATTTGGGAGAATATCGGAATTGGAATTTGCTAGACTGAGGTGGAGAATGCACCGTGAGTTAGATGAACATGTAGAAGAGGGAACAAGGCGTGCGTTATAAAGCATGCATTGATTAAACTGGTGAGTGCGCTCGATGGTGGAGCGTGCGCCTGTGATGGAGTGCCCCACGATGTGATGGAAGACCGAGCACTTGTGAATTGAACGTGCATCTAAAAAGGCGAGAGTAAGAAGATGGGATTTGAAGCAGAGACCTCTCATTCCCACACGCACTTATGAACAACTATTCTGAATGATGATTCGGTTTGGTGGACATAAGAATGGTCCTGTTCTGGAGAGTGCGCCCACAGAACATACCTATGACTTGGAGAGTGCGCCGTTAGGACATGTGAAGGAGAGATGGTGAGTGCGCCTGGACATGTCAGAGCTGGTAAATGTGTTTGAAGAACACGATTTGGAGTTGGTAAGCGCGCCAGTGAAGCATGAGTTTGAGAAGTGAGGAACATGCCTGGACATGGTCGTAAAGAAACATATACTCGAGAGGAAACATCAAATTTGAGAAGAAGACGAAACAAGAAAATCACTTAAGGCGATACGATGATAGATAAAAAATAGTCAAACGAGCATCGAAGGCTAATGAAGAATGCGTCTACTTGGAGAGTGCGTCTCGGGCATGCTCTTAGAAGAGTATACCGACGGATCTGGGGTACATAAGATTTATTACGTACCAATGATGGGGACTATTCAAATATGTGAATCCTAAGAGTAATAATGAAATTTATTAAAGACCTGGCAATATGACTGTTGGATAGCCTGGTGGCTAACCAAACAGTCAGGGGACTTAATGTGGATACCCCAAATTTGAGAGGGTAGACACCCCAAACTTTGGAGTAACAAGGAACATACCCATCAAGGGAACCAGACAAGCATGGGCTGAATTGAATGAAGGGTGCAGACGTGGTAGGGACTTGGATAGTGCGCCTAGAGACTCGGAGAGTGCGCCTGGGGACTCGGAGAGTGCACCACTTCGGGGACTTGGAGAGTGCTCCAGCACATTGTATATTGGTGGGTGTGTCTGCTCATGAGAAGTTGGAGAAACAATGTATGATGAAAATGAAGAAGAAAAAAGATAAAACCTTCTCCTAGGATGGTCAACGGTCACTGTTGGACCAAAGGTACACGTCAACAAAAATGGGTCCCAGGTAAGGCTGCCCAGAGTCTGTCGAGCGGGTGCCTGAAACGAGGGGCTGTCGACAAGGACATTTGTACGCAGATCAACGTATGAGAATATTTGGAATGTCAACATCGTACACCTGTACGACGTCGAGCAACCCAAGAGAATTTTGGGAAGCTATAAATACCCCCTCAAGAGAGAGATTTAGGATCATTCATTACTTTTCCATTTCTGTGTAAGCTATAGCAGTGTACTACTTTCTGGATCAGGGTTATTCTCTATCCATTTTTGTATAACTTAGAGGTTGATCCTCTTGAATTTATACCATATTTACACTGGCAGGGTCATGGAAGATGCGTTTTGGTTGAATTAGGTTCTGGATTGTTTGAATCAAAGAAGATGTTATTGAGTTAGGGTTTGCATGGAAGAAGAGAGATTTGGTGTTGAGTTGATGATGTGATTTTTATGTTGTTGTTTTAAAGTGGTAGTAGAAATTCGTTCAACTCGGGCTTGTAAAGGTTTGATTTAAGAAAATACTAAAAACAAAGAAAATATATTCACAAGATTGTCACAAATATCGAGAGGTACTGAGACTCAAGATTCCACCAATTCTCATATTCATGTGGTTCAACTATCAATTCCAGACAATTATAGCTCATAACATAATAAATATTGACTCTTTATTCTTTGCCAAAGTAGATTTTATAAAAGATTGACTGTAAATCACAAGCATGACGTATCAAAAATACTAAGACCAAGCATACGTCATCAAACAAAATCACAATCAATTAAGAAAAATCATGAATCAATTTAAAATAGTGAAAAAGTCATAAAGGAATTAAATAGATTTACCACACGCGTAGAGAATGGCTTCCTCCATCATCCCAGTGTTGGGTTTTAGCTCTTCATGGTGAAAATACCCTCAAAATAATAATCCATTGCTCAAAAGGTGTTTTATTGAAGAAAAGGTATAAAGCAATGTGTTTGTAACAGTTATAATTGTTACAGAACCCACTGTTACAAAGAAATAAGACTGTAGAAAGAACGATAGTTTGGTGTTGTAGCAGAATCTGCGACTGTCTCTGTGCGTCAATTTTCTTCGTCTCCTTCTTCTTCAGCAGCAGCAAAGAACTCCTCTGCAAGTCTTCTTTGTTCGATTCTATGGCCTCTGACAGGACCCCTAACTCCCTATAACTCTATACTGTAATACCCAAGAACCTTATATACACAACAGGACCCGTAAACCCCCAAAATATCTTTGTAATAACTCCCTTTTCTTCTCTGCAAATCACCGGAGATTTTATTCTCCATGTTTCCTTTTTCACGCCTCTGTTGCCTTTCAAACTCTCTAATTAACATATCTGAATCTTCAGGGAGATATTCTTCATCATCTACTCCACGTAATTCCCGAAAAATAGCAAAACAACAGCCGAGTATTATTCCTCCCCTGTTTTAGCTCAAAGTGATGTAACTTTCCTTTTCTTTTGATTCTAAACATGTAGCATCCCTGTATTGTCTCAGAAACTCCACGCTAATCCAAAACCACTCAAAATTCCGACAGAAACTCTCCCCAATCCAAATCAGAAAATAAACCCGAGAAACTCTTCACTACCCTGATTTGCCGAGAATCAATTATCCAACCCATTCTAATCGATACAAACAGATGTACCAACCCTGTTTACTCCATTCAAGTCTATCCCAACTTAGTTTGGCGATTGAATCTCCTCCAATCGGTTCCAAAAATCCAACCCTAATCTGAAACTTCGTTGCCACTTATTTTCCCGCCAAATCTCGTATTTAAATTGAGAAGAAAGAGGATGCCACCTATCCAGAGTAGGGGTGCCATTATCCGTGGGTGCAAATAGTAGATGTGGGGTGCAAATAACGGTGGGTTACCCCTTATCAACTGTGTACCGCTTATCCATTTGAGGGGTGACTTTAGTAATTATCTCCAAAGAGTCCAAATACCACTTTTCGAGCCAATTTCTCCTTGCATTTTTGTTTCTCCATAAATACCTACAAAGAAATAAAATACCAAAATAAATACAAAAATAGGTACTAACAATATAGAAAATTGAGATAAAAATAGATACATAAATGCGTCTATCAGTTCATCTGTGATGTTACTGAAAGGAATTGACGCAGAGATGGTTGAAGGGCTCAGATGGTGGATTGATCTGTGGTTATGTTGCAGAATGTGATGAGAATGGTGGTATTGAATTCATGGAGGTGTTGATATGATTTTGCAGCTGCAGTGAAAAGAGATGGATATGCTGAATTGATTTGTTGTTACAAGAGGATGGTATGAAACTGATTGAAGCTGATGTTGTTGTGTGTTTGGATACAAAATGGATCTGGTGGTGACTGAGGAATGGTGTTGAATGATTATTGCGAATTAGATGTATGCCTAGGATTGCATAGGAAAAGGTGTTATTGAGCTGAGAGTTACAGGGAAGTTAGTGGTGATGTTGTTGCTGCCTGGAATGTGATGAAATGGTACTGCGGTGTAAGGATCTTAGTTGTAGTTGCAACTCAGATGGAGATTCTGATAAGGAGCTGAGATGCAGGAAAAGATGGAATGGGTGGATGTGCTGGTCAGAATGAAAAAGGAAGAGACAAAGGATGCAGTTTGGTGCTGTTGTTACGTGAATTATGCAATGAATAGAAAGGACTGCAGTCGATGCTTTGAATGGAATGTCCTGTGCAATGGTGCTGTTAGACTTAGTGGTAATTGCAGTGCAGTTGTGATGGAGAGTATGGAGCAATAAATGTATGTTTAAGAACTTTACAGGGAAAGATACAGCGCAACTTGTGGTAATGGAAATGCAGGTGGTCTCACAACTGTTTGCAGAGATGCTCTGGTGGTGCTAAGTTTGATTGGTTGAAGTGTTGGCGGTGTTCAAGAAATGTAGGCTGTTGCAGTGATGGATTGCAGTTGAAGCTACAAGATGGCAGTAATGAATTGGAGAATGGTTTGCAAAGAGCTGAGTAGCTGGTGAAGCTACTAGTGGTACCGATGTTGTTGTACAGGTGCAATGGCTGTGATAGAGTTACAGGTATGGCAGAAGAGAGTGCAAGTGCAGATGGTAGACTTATTGGTGTTGTAGTTGCAATATCATTGCAATTGAGTAGTTGAATGATTGAGATAGTAGATGAGTTACAGAGATGGAACTGATGGTGATGTTGTAAAGAGCTGAAAAGAATTAACAGTAAAATGGGAAGGCTGTCACAGTTGCAGGATTATGGAGCTTCAGAGAAGCTATGTGTTGTTTGATTTGAAGCTATAAAAGACATGAACTGAGACTAAGGCAGTGAAGCGCCATCTTGGTGCAATATTAGCTTAGGCCTGTGCAAAATGTCTTTGGCCTGACAACTAACCTACTCAGCCAAGTCAGTTAGCTGACTCTGACCCACCCATTTGAATCATGACATTACTAAGTCGATTCATCTGACAAGGCTATGACTCGGTGTGCTTGACCGAGTCAACTCAGTTGATTTGACTCCTTTGACCGGTGACCGAATAGACTTTGCCGGTCACCTGAGCTACTTTCCGGTGCTTTTCCGAGAACATTCTGGCCAATTTCCGACGATATTTTCTGGCAGTTTTTCTACATGGGTTTTGAGGACTTCTATCTATTGAACCTTTTAAGGCTTGACCTAAGAAGATATAAAAAGGAAGACTTTTACAACTTTTAGGGAGGACGTATTCTACTTGGGAGCTTGGGAGAGAGACGCGTATACGCGACTATGGTTTTCTTTCATTATTATTCATCTTCTTTAATTCATTTATTATGTTGATGAACGTCATAGCTATGAATAGCTAATTTATTAGTTATTGGTGATGTAGTCTGATTTCTACAACTTCTGCTTGTTTAATGCATTAGTTTTCTCTCTTGATTATCGTTCAAATCTCTGCTGATTTTATAATCACATGATTGATGTATTGTGATAGGATTTAGATGTTTGTTTAGTTAAGTGGCAAATTAATTGGACTCACATTCATATCCATAGCTAATTTAGGGTTTTTCATCAAGCGATAATCCCAAATACAAGTAGCATGATATGATTACAGTTTGTAGTGATACACTCTTGTAATCATATGTAGAGTTTGACCTTTATCCGAATTGTCATGCGCAATGTATGACAATTGCATTGATTAGCCTATTTTTGAAGCTTAATGCTCCTAAGTGTTAGAGTACTGCTCGGTCGAACTCGCAAGTGTTTCTATCTCAAGCTTGTTTGTCAAGTTTAGTTGCCAAAAATATAAGTCTTGATTTCTAGTATACTTATAGCTTAGTCTCGGACTAGGATAGTAAGTGTACTGGAGCTCTAGACTCCACGGCGTTCATCATGCAAAGACGAAGAACTACTCAAGGAACTGGTGGAACTTCATCGACAAAAAGGTATGTGGAGACTTGAACTTATCTATCACTCAAAAGTCTATCTATTTTATCTCCTATCTTGAGACAAAAGTCGTATTGCTATATAGACTTCGATTATACACATTTGCTATTTCGAGCCGAGTTTATTTCGCTTATCTATTTCTCGAAATATGTGTTGGTAAGCTTTCGCTTTGTCCATGTTCATCTTTACTCGTCACGAAAGTCATGTTGGTTATTTCAATATCTTGAAAATCGCTTTGATTAAAAATAGTTTGTGGATAACAACAATATAACATCCTCTAAGAATGTTTCAATGATTGAAATAAGAATTTAGAACATGTAACCATCTTTGGATATAAGCATAGTGTGTTTTCAAATTTGTGTACAAGTCTAAAACCGGGAACCCAAAGTATGCGTACCCGTACGCGTACTGGAGGTTGTTGGAAATCCGGGACAGTATGCGTACCCGTACGCGTACTGGCGGAAAGTTCACGTCCGTGAATTTCTGCTGGAGTTTGAAAATGAAAACAAACTCAATTCGGTTACTTAAGTAAGCGTACCCGTTCGCATACTTAGGTAGGTTACTTTCTAAAATCGGTTTGTTCATGAACTAAAACATTTATATATATTAAGAAATGCAATCTTTGCAAACCGTGGCTATAATGTTCATGAATCGATTCAAGTGAATCAAAACCGATTTTGCTTCAATCGTGTCTTGTATACTTCTATGAGATCTAAGCAATTGAACAACTCTCTAACTAGTTCATTTGAGTCATTTGAACTAGTTATGGTGAAGAAAAATAAGGTTGATATGAAAGTGCTCATATGGCTAACCATTGGTTAACTATTGTTGAACCAACTAGGTGTACACGTGTAGGTACGGTTACTCAAACCTAAATGAAGTCACATTTCATTTGTGTATAACAAGCTAAGTTCGATCTAACGGTTGAAAGATATTAGCTTGAATCTAATCAGGTTTTCATCTAACGGTGAATATTGAATGCTTTGTTACTAAGGTAACTTAGATTGTAAACCCTGATTTGGAGACTATATAAAGGAGAACTCTAGCAACTGGGAAACCTAATCCCCACACCTCCTGTGTGATACTAGTTGTATAAGCTAGAGTCGATTCTCTCTTAACCTTAGGTTTTTCTCGAGACCCTGTAGGTTAACGACTTAAAGACTTCATTGGGATTGTGAAGCCAGACCCAGCTATTTTCTCAGTAGTTGCGTGATCTGATCTTGTTGTTTCTATCATGATTGAGTGCAATCGTAAGATTGGCTTGAGATTTATATCTCCGATAGGCAAGATAGAAAAGTAGTCACAAACACCTTCGTCTTATCGTTTGTGATTCCGCAATATCTTGTTTCGCTAGTCTATTAAGATTATTGTGAGGTGATTGATATTTCTAGGATGTTCTTCGGGAGTATAAGTCTTGTATATCAATTGGTTCCTGTTCACCTTGATTTATCAAAAGACGGAACAAAACTCGTTGGTATTTCTGTGGGAGACAGATTTATCTATTCCTGTAGACTTTTATGTGTGAGAAAGATTTTTTTATTAAAGTCTTCGACTTTGAGTCGTAGCAACTCTTAGTTATGGGTGAGATCAACTAAGGGAATCAAGTGAGTAGTATCCTGCTGGGATCAGAGACTTAAGGATCGCAAATGTACCTTAGATCAGTGTGAGATTGATTGGGGTTCAACTACAATCCAGACCGAAGTTAGTTTGTAGTAGGCTAGTGTCTGTAGCGGCTTAATACAGTATGTGTTCAATCTGTACTAGGTCCCGGGGTTTTTATGCATTTGCGGTTTCCTCGTTAACAAAACTTATGGTGTCTGTGTTATTTCTTTTCCGCATTATATTTTGTTATATAATTGAAATATCACAGGTTGTGCGTTGAATCGATCAATTGGTAAATCCAACCTTTGGTTGTTGATTGAAATTGATTGATCCTTGAACATTGGTCTTTGGTACCGTTCAAGTTATTTCTCTTGTATTCAATCAGGCTCGCAGATTTCTATTTGTTTGAGTGAGGATTGAATCGAGAAATTGAGATATAACTCTTTGATATACTTTTTATTAAGATTGAGTTTAACTGTCTAGTTGATTCTCTTAAAAGTATATATTGAGTTAGTCTATACAGATTGCTAAGCAAAATATTGGGTTAGGTTGTTAGACCCCGCTTTTTCACTAAGAATTAAACTTAATTAGTGCAAGGCGTTAGGTTATTATTTAGGTAGAATTCACACACGCAACTCTAATGTGTTTGTTGATGAACTTAGGAAATTAACGGATTATCTTGCTCACTTGATAGTCTAGGGCTTTTGATGATAAAGAGATTAAATTATAATTATAAACATATATGAAAGCACTTGTTTAAGATTAAAGATGAATTCCTTGACCAATATTCTTACCTCATTGAATACTTTCTACCATTTACTTGCTTTTTGACTTACTTTTTATTGCTTTGCATAAAATCAGAAATCCCCCCAATTGGTTACTTAAGAAATTAAAACTATAATAACTACAATTGCCTCTCAGTGGAAACGAACTCTTTCTTATCTTATACTTCATTTATATTTTGTTGAGTGAGAAAGTGAATTATTTTTGACGCATACAACAACAGTCACACCACCAACTTTTTCGTAGGCAGTCTGTATGGACAAAATCAACACAACTCTGAGAGCTAAACTCAATCAAGGAAAGTGTCTAGAGTTATATATATCTCTCTCTCTTGTGATTAGATCGTTTAAAGAACCGAATCCGTGAACCTAATCACACACATAGTTTTTGGACGGTACCTGTTTGGGGTAAAAACTGATTCTGCAGTTTTTGTTAAATTTGGGTATGTTGATGAGAAACGAATTCAAACCCTAAACAAATGCACTGCATGGGAGTACATTTAGATTCGAGATATCAATCTGTAAGACTCTGGCCTAAACCAAGAATGGCCGTTCCAGATTCCATTCGGTCACAAAGTGAAGGAGAAGGGTTGATTTTAAGGAGGGAAGCGAAGAAGGTGTTTGAGATCAGAATGTTGAATTATAAAGGTGTGGTTGTTTTATGACTTGTATCAGAATATGGTTTCTGGATACTTGTGTTCCCTGTTGAAATAGGTTGAAATCCTATTTATACAAGTCATTGAGCGCACCCCTGATCTCGTAGGAAGTGGAAGCAGTTAAGTAGTGGAGAAGTGGGGTTGTGTAAAAAGTGGTGATCACCACGTTTCCATTACGAGGGAAAACTTGGTCACACTTTCACCCACTACTCCCATTGTTGTTAACCTTCCGTCCTCTCCTAACACTTTTTCGTAATGGGCGCATTGCACACCGCACGCTGTAAACCGCCAGACCAATACCCCAGTGAGCATCCCCCAGTTTGTGACATGTTTGATGTCTCGAGTAAATGGGTGAAGTCATGAGAATCGCCGCTAAAAGCAGCACATAGTGCTTTAGGTCAAATAATAAATTATTTGTGAAATCAATATTTATAAAACATCGCTTATGATCGATGTATATAAAGCATCACTTTTAAACAAGCAGCTAAAAATAATCGATGTACAGGAAACATCGTTGTTTTAGAGATCGTTCAAATTAGTCGCGAATTGAACGTCTTAAAAAAGTAGCATGACCGGCCACCTTTGGGCGATCGTTTGGGAACCCTATGGGTGAGCTACCACTTGGTCGATCGCTCCCTGTGGAAGAGGGGTGGCCGATGATCACAGCGTTACCTTGTTGGCCTCCTGAAAATAAATCTAAACTATCCGACTAGGTTAGAGAAGTTGGATGGACGAGATGATTTGCGGCAGTTGCGTACTGCCGTTGGATTATGCAAACAGCGCGACCATCCTCTTTTGGGTGATCGTTCAGAGGCCATATGAGCAAACCGTGGCTTGGCTGATCGCTCCTCATGGAAGAGGGGTGGACGGTGATCATAGTGCCATGCTGTTGTCCATCTAGAATCCGATCTAAGCTGTTCGACCAAGCTGGCGAAGATGGACGTACACGATCAATTTACGGAAGTTGCATAACGGTGCTCTTCTTTAGGAAAACGGTTTGACGCGCTCTTGGATTGCTATGTGTAGTTCGATCAACCAGGTATGGAGATGGGTCGCCGGTGAACGCGTCAGCACCTCCTTGATCATTCGAAGGAATATCTAAGTTGTCCAACTAGGCTAGCTAAGTTGGGCGGTCGTGATGTTTTTGAGACCGTTTTTGCCGGTCTTAACTCGTTTGAGCTCATCTTTCAACAGCGCAATCACCCATGTTAGGTTTAGCGTTCAAAGGCGTTGCGGGTGTGCTAGATGGAATCTGATCGGTCGGGATGTTAGTGGGCCCGCCGGGTGTCATTATGATGATCGTGCAAAATTTTAAATAAAAAGTGTGTAAACACGCTAATCTCTTTATCAGAGAGTGGTGTAGCCTACGTGAGTGTTTTCATGCAGGTCTCAATACTGACATTTCGGGAGATTCATGCTACTCCGCTGCGAGTGAACATTAATCGTCATGTCATGCCAATATTGAGAGTTCGGCTGAGAACATAGCATAGGAAAATACCAGGCAGGCCATGCATTAGTGAATAATGCAATAGATTAAAATTTACAGAATATCTGGGATTGTTGCTTCACGCACCATTCT
>JAJJMB010012161.1:3737735-3782948 GCA_023531105.1 Papaver atlanticum
TTATGCACTCATCACTTTCAAATGGCTTTTGTTCCTTTGCAGAATGATAGCGTATTAAATACAGGGTTTCACGATTTTATCCCTGAACTAAAAACCACCATCAACATTAAGTCCCCTGTTTAGCACGTCACAGTGACATTGTTGCGGGGTAAACACTAGATTGTGATAGTCAGGAAATAAATGATCAAGTCAAAGTGAATAAACGTTACCAGGGAAGTGGCAGCTGTCTTGAAACATTAACTCAGGACGTCAGACCACGATTGTGCCTCCCGGGTATGTTGATTACGGTCCATCCACACTAGCGAGCATGTTCTGTTAGGATTTCGAGTCTAACAGTCTTCTTCCGGCTTTAACTAGGGTTTCAACAAGAAGCACGACTTGGTTGGCGTTGAATCCTTGTCTATCGGATAAGTCCTGTTGAGATTGTTCAGCGTCCGCCTCTTCTTAGGGTTTCCGCAGCGTGTATACATATGCAGATGAAATTAGACCATCCTTCTCGATTTGGAATAAAACTCCCTTGCTTAATCCCCATCCTTTTCATCATGTCAGATAGAAGTGGGTCATCTTCTTCGTCTCGGTCAAATCTTTCTACCAAACGCAGGCGGCTTGTATCCAAAGTATGACTTTAAATATCTCCTGATTTTGAAGTGGTAAATCTTCCTTTTCTTTTGACGTCTAATCATCATATTTTTTTTAGAGTGGACGAATCCCTGAGCCTCGTGAAAATTCTCATGTCCGGATCCTCCGAGTCAAGAAGATCATACCGGTATACTTTTTCACTGGTGAACAGGTATTCATTTGTCATGGCCCGTAAGTAATAATAATAATAATAATAATAAATTGTAGAGGTACCCAGTTGGAACATGTGTAACAGTGGTTTACGATGATGATCTGGCCACTCCTCTTCCTTCAAGTTCAAACACGCCTACTGGTGCATACCTGTAAGACGCTGACTTGGGTGTATTTTCCTATGAGTACACCAATGCAGGTTTTCCGTTTGATATCCACATGAAGTGTTTATATTCTAGTTACCGGACTGTTAGTGAATTCCTGCTACGGAAGGAGTTTGTGCCCTTGTACACAAAAATATGGAAGAAGTACGGCCACATCGTTACGAGGAATGTAGTGCGACATTGTTCGTCGGCTTTGGTCACTACGGTGAATTGTCTTCTTCCCATGGTTGCGGAGATGGAAAGTACATCCATCCGTGATGTTGCTGAATCAACTGTTGAAAAGTGGGAGGACATGGTATCTACCTGTGAATCCATGGAGTTCAACATGAGCTGGTTGCGGCAGCGCATTGATATTATCAAAGTTGATCGAGCTGGTATCATCGCCAATGTTGTTCCTGCTGCGAAAGCTATCTTGGAAGAGGAAAAGGCCTTGGCTGCGGAATCTGAGAAGGTGGAACAAGCGATCCAAAATTTGAAGGGTAGGACTGAAAGGTAACAGAATAGGCTGAAAATGATGCTTTCAAGGAACTACAACTTGTTGGATTAGCTTTTCTGAGACGTACTTATGTTTGTTTGTTTTTTTGAATAAGTAGGCATGAGAACGTTTGTTCGCTCTCCTTTGTTTTAGGTCTTGAACATTGTTTGTTTGTTTTTTGGAAAATGAATTGCATTGGGTTTTGGTAAACGAATGGAGTTTACATTAATAGGCTTTAACTAATGAAGAACGAAAAATGCCTGATTGTTGTGTCATGAGGCAGCGAGGGGTGGAATAATGGTCAGGCGTAGTATGCTTTGAGCCACTTTCCATTGATGACCGCTTCCAATTTACCTCCATCCTCTTTGACGATCTTGTAGTAACCACTGTTATAATCCTTGGTGATCACGTAGGGACCTTCCCATTTTGGAGAAAACTTTGGTGCGGATATGTCTTGCTGAATGTGCTTAGCAGTCTTTAACACCATATCTCCCATTTTAAAAACTCGTGGTTTTACAGCTTTATCGTACGCTCTGGAGATCCTGTTTCTGTACGCTTGAGCGTGTTCTTCCGCTTTAACTCTCCTAGAGTCCAGAGTATCTAACTCCGCAATTCTGGAACTCGATGCTTCGGCCTCATTCCATTGGACTCCACTTGCTGCTGCAATCCTAGCTGATGGGATTTTAATCTCAGCTGGGAGAATTGCGTCTGCGCCATAGACAAGCGAATAAGGAAAAACGCCAGTAGAGCTCCTAGGCGCCGCCCGATATGCCTACAGCGCCATTGGCAGTTTTTCGTGCCACGTCCTGGGATTATCGTGCACTGTTCGACTGAGAATTTGAATCAGAGTTTTATTGGTGCTCTCGGCTTGCCCATTCCCTTGAGGGTAATAAGGAGTGGATAAGACTTGCTTAATTCCGTATTCCTCGAGCAATTCTTATACTTGCTTGTTAGCAAAGGGAGTGCCTTTATCAGTAATGATGTGTTTAGGAACGCCAAACCGATAGATGATGTATTCCTTAATAAATGCTGTGATTTTCTCCCCAGTGATTCCCCGATGAGGAATAGCTTCAACCCATTTGGTAAAGTATTCCGTCACGGTTATGATATACTCATGCTGTTTTGATGATAGTGGATTGATTTTCCCAACAATATCAAGTCCCCAGCTGTAGAAAGGCCATGGACTACTCACTGAATGAAGCGGGGTGCAAGGAACGTGGATGATATTCCCATGGGTCTGACATTCATGGAAATTCTGAACGAACGCTGCTACGTCATCCTCCATAGTTGGCCAGTAATACTTTTCGTGTACTTGGAGGAATAGCTTCTTCTTTCCTTGGTGTTCTCCTTCATGCGTTTCTCTTAACATAGTCGTGATTTCATATTTTTCCAAACATCGTAGAAGATTGCCTCCAAAACTCTTGCGGTACAGGGTTCCTTCATGGAATACGAATCTTTTGGCCTTTTTCTTCGTCTTGGCCGCATCCTTCTTGTTGGCAGGTAGCACACCATCACGAAGATAGTTGATGTATGGTTCTCGCCAGTTCCCAGCATAGCCAACGTTAAAGACTTCTAATTGATGTGGTGGTGCTTGACAACTGGAGCAAGAACCTTGGAGTGATCGATATTAGGTCTCCATATCTGGCCAGTAATAGCCAAGGTGTTCAAGACGTCGGTAAAGAGTCACCACCAGTGTTTGTCCACAGATCTCGCCATGAATACGATTAAGTTGTAGCTATGCTTCTTCGTCTCCGAGACATCTTGACAAGGATCCATCTGGGTTTCAGTGGTATAGCACTCAGTGGAGCATGAAGAAGTTTTGTAGGATTTTGAGACTAACCTTTCCCTGGGAAAGCGAACTATTAAGTTCTTGAATAATCAGAGTTCTCCAATCGCTGGCTTCAGCATCTTTGGACTGTAAAATCCACGTAGACGCCACGGTCCTCCTCCTCACTGTCAATGTTTATTCCAGATCTTCGAAATGCAGTTTTGAGGCTAATGTAGCTAAGCAATCGGCGTGTTTGTTGTTATTACGGCCGATATGAGTTATAGTTGCATCAGCAAAGTAGTTTAATAGCTTTTTCGCCTCAGATCTATAGGGGACAGTGTTACCTCTTTGAGCGAGTATACTCCATTCATCTGATTGACCAGTAGTTTAGAGTCGCCTCTTACTTCTAGATGTGAGGCTCCTGCTTGTTTGGATAGAAACAATCCTATGAGGAAAGCTTCGTATTCTGCTGAATTGTTGGTGCACTGAAATTCCAGCTTGAAAAAATGCGAAATGACTTCACCAGTTGGAGATACTAGAACTACACCTGCTCCTCCGGTATTACTGCTAGGGGTAGTAGATCCATCAAAATACAGTAGCCACGCTTCCTTTTTGACAAAAGATATTTCTGGAAACTCCCCAGGGAGATCTTCATGTAGTGCAGTAGTACCTTCTCCCGGGAATGCTGCTGCTACTGCTTGTCATTTAATAGCCCGCGTAGGAGTGCATGTTATATCGATCTCCAATATTTGGAGTAACCACTTGGCCGGCTTGCCTATCAAGGCCAGTTTTGAGAGCAAGAATTTGACGGGATCAGCTTTAGCTATTAGCACTACTTTGTTTGACAGCAAATAGTGTCTGAATTTCTGAATAGCGTGAATTAGAGCTAGACACGCTTTTTCTGCCTTAGGATACCTGAGTTCAGCATCTCTTAAAGTACAACTGAAATAGCATATAGGGTGTTCAATCCCTTCATCATCTTCTTGAGTAAAGAGGGCACCAACAGCAGTATCGCTGGAAGCAGTGTAGAGGCACAATGGTCTCCCTTGTATAAGAGATTTCATAATGGACGGTGATGACAATATTTGCTGAATCTTCCGAAAGGCTTCTTGTTGCTGCGTGGCCCAAACAAAGCTTGCTCCTTTTTTCAGCAAGGGGGTGAATGAAGCGATAAGTTGGGCTAATCCAGGTATAAAACGCCGAATGTAGTTTACCTTGCCCATGAAGCTTTGGAGTTCTTTCACAGTTCGCGGAGGAGGCATCGTGAGGATGGCTTGAGTCTTGGCCGGATCTACCTTGATTCCTTCAGCAGTTACTTGAAATCCCAGAAATTTGCCAGAAGAGACCCCAAAAGCACATTTCAAAGGGTTCATCTTCAACTTGTATTCACGGCACCTTTCGAACACTTGACGAAAAATGTCTGTGTGAGTCGCTCGAGTTTTTGATTTGACTACTATGTCATCTACATAATCTTCAACTTGCTTGTGCATCATGTCATGGAAGATCGCGGTCATGGCGCGTTGGTAGGTAGCACCAGCATTTTTTAAACCAAAGGGCATCACAGTATAATAAAAGTTTCCGAGAGGGGTTCGAAAACCTGTCTTACTTGTGTCATGCTCATACATCTTTATCTGGTTGTAGCCGCTGTATCCATCCATGAAGGAGAACATGTCATGTCCGCTGGTAGCGTCTACTAGCATGTCGTTGTTGGGAAGGGGAAAATCGTCTTTGGGGCAGCATTTGTTCAGATCTCTGAAATCAATGCAGCACCTAATTTGACCGTTCTTCTTCTTGACAGGAACCACATTGGCTAACCAGGTAGGATGGTGAATGGGTTTGATGAAACCTGCTGCCAGTAGCTTATGTATCTCAATCTTGATTTGTTCCTCCACATCGTGTCTGAACTTTCTTGGAGATTGTTTGACTGGATTGGATCCAGGTATTATATGTAGATGATGAGTGACCAGTTTTTCGTCTAAACCGGGCATTTCCTCATATGTCCATGTGAATATGTCTTGATACTCCTTAAGAAGATTCACAAGTTTTGTGCGTTCGTCTGCACATAGAGTAGAACTGATGGAGATAGGCCTTGGAGAGTCTTCATCCCCGATGTAAACGATTTAGAGTTCATTGGTTGTGGAGTCGGTGCCATCCTGCAACTGCTATGGAGCATCTGGTACTTCTTCTTGCGGCTGGTTGTTATTGTTGCATTCAATTGGATGGAGAGACTGGGCAATAGTCCCCCCTGTTAATTGCTAACAGCGGCGCCGGTATACAGTTTTCCCTTTATGGTCACGACTCGCCACAAAAGTATGTTCCCTCTTAGTATGAAGATGAGCTGAGCTTTCGCTTGATGAAGAAGAATTAACACGTCCTGTCAGCAGAGGCGCGTCACGAGACTTGGTCTCTCTGTTCAGTGATGTGAGCCGGTCTTCCTCCTCGATTGACGCCCACATGGGGAGTGGAGTACAGTAAACCTTGCTTGATGAATCTCGTGAACTTTCCTTTGGCCCAAACAGTTCCACGCCACAGATTGGTGCATAAGGAGACAATGACGCTGGAATGCGAACAACTTCTTCATTCAGCATAGTTTTCAGGCATTGGTGATACGTCGAGGGGATGATATTATTATCATGAAGCCACGGTCTTCCCAGTATCATGTGGTAGTCTGGCTCTTTCTCTATTACTTCGAATTTTTCCTTCGACTGGACAGGTCCTACTGATAGTTTAAGATTGATGTACCCGTACATGCTGGTTTGGTTTTCTTCGAAATCTGTCATCATGGTAGGCTGTCGCACGACTTTACTTGGTCGAACCTTGGTTGTCTTGAGAGTCTTAAGAGTAATAATATTCGAGGACGCTCCGGTATGGATGAGAGCCCTTTTGAATTCTGAATCTTTGACGCGTGCAGTAACATGTAGGGATCTGTTATGACCCTCCTCTGCCATCATGTCTTCTTTAGTAAACGTTACATTGTTCACGGACATCTCTGGTGTTTTTAAGATTTCTGGATGTGAATGAGCCAAACGCGTATCTAGAGCTATCTGATTAATTGCAGCAAATGTCTCTGCTCGCTGTTCCTTTGAGAGGTGTAGAAGCTCACATAAACTTTCTACTAGAGAAGTTGCTTCCTGGCTCACCGGCCTCTGGATCGTAGTAAAATTGTTTACTTGAGGACGATCATCGTTTAAGGGGTTAGTTCTCAGCGCTGGAATTTCTGGAGCAGGGGATCCGCCCAAATCTGATGTCAACCTGATGAGAAAATTGAGTATATTGTTTATCGTCTCTTTCATCAGATCCATATTCCTCATGTGGATCTCCTGCACTCGCGCCAACTCAACCAAGGTTGGAATTTCCCCATTGGCAGTGCGATCAGATATAGTGTTGAGAGGTGAAACATCGCCATTTGCAAGATTCTGACCGGCGGTTTTAGTTGTTGAATTAGTCCTAAGACCAACCATCTTTGTGAAAATTTGGATTGCAACCGAGAGATTAATCTCCCACTGTGGTCGCCATTTATTTTGGGGTAAAAACTGATTCTGCTGTTTTTGGTAAATTTGGGTGTGTTGATGAGAAACGAATTCAAACTCTAAACAAATGCACTGCACGGGAGTAATTTTAGATTCAAGAGATCAATCTGTAAGACTCTGGCCTAAACCAAGAAATGGTCATTCCAGATTCAATTCGGTCACAAAGTGAAGGAGAAGGGTTGATCTTAGGGAGGGAAGCGAAGAAGGTATTTGAGATCAGAATGTTGAATTATGAAGGTGTGGCTATTTTATGACTTGTATCAGAATATAGTTTTTGGATACTTGTGTTGATAACACTTGTGTTCCCTGTTGAAATAGGTTGAACTACTATTTATACAAGTCATTGAGCGCACCCCTGATCTCGTAGGAAGTAGAAGCAGTTAAGTAGTGGAGAAGTGGGGTTGTGTAAAAAGTGGTGATCACCATGTTTCCATTACGAGGGAAAACTTGGTCACACTTTCACCCACTACTCCCATTGCTGTTAACCGTCCGTCCTATCCTGACACTTTCTCATAATGGGCGCGTTGCACGCCGCACACTGTAAACCTCTAGACCAATACCCCAGTGAGCATCCCCCAGTTTGTGACATGTTTGATATCTCGAGTAAATGGGTGAAGTCATGAGACTCGCCGCTAAAAGCAGCACATAGTGCTTTTAGGTCAAATAATAAATTATTTGTGAAATCAATATTTATAAAACATCACTTATGATCGATGTATATAAAGCATCGCTTTTAAACAAGCAGCTAAAAATAATCGATGTACAGGAAACATCATTGTTTTAGAGCTCGTTCAAATTAGTCGTGAATTAAACGTCTTAAAAAAGTAGCATGACCGGCCACCTTTGGGCGATCGTTTGGGAACCCTATGGGAGAGCTACCACTTGGTCGATCGCTCCCTGTGGAAGAGGGGTGGCCGATGATCACAGCGTTACCTTGTTGGCCTCCTGAAAATAAATCTAAACCATCCGACTAGGCAAGCGAAGTTGGATGGATGAGATGATTTGCGGCAGTTACGTACTGTCGTTGGATTATGCAAACAGCACGACCAGCCTCTTTTGGGTGATCGTTCGGAGGCCATATGAGCAAGATGTGGCTTGGCCAATAGCTCCTCATGGAAGAGGGGTGGACGGTGATCATAGTGCCACGTTATTGTCCATCTAGAATCCGATCTAAGCTGTTCGACCAAGCTGGCGAAGATGGACGGACACGATCAATTTGCGGAAGTTGCATAACGCCGCTGACTTAATTTAGGTTTTAAAGAGCGCGCGATCGCCCTACTTTGGGAAAACGGTTTGACGCGCTCTTGGATTGCTATGTATAGTTCGATCAGCCAGGTATGGAGATGGGTCGCCGGGGAACGCGTCAACACCTCCTTGATCATTCGAAGGAATATCTAAGCCGTCCAACTAGGCTAGCTAAGTTGGGCGGTCGTGATGTTTTTGAGATCGTTTTTTCCGGTCTTAACTCGTTTGAGCTCATATTTCAGCAGCGTGATCACCCATGTTAGGGTTAGCGTTCAAAGGCGTTGCAGGTGTGCTAGATGGAATCCGATCGGTCGGGATGTTAGTGAGCCCGCCGATGGTCATTATGATGATCGCCTAGTTCCGCTAGGAGTAGGATAGGCCTGTTGAATCGTGTGGCCAAATCGTGTGGCCGTGATCGTTTTTTAAGACTGATATGGACAGTCTAGATTTTCCTTAAGGAATTTAAACGCGTTCGATCGCGCTAACTTTTAATTAAAAAGTGTGAATACACGCTAATCTCTTTATCAGAGAGTGGTGTAGCCTACGTGAGTGTTTTCATGCAGGTCTCAATACTGACATTTCAGGAGATTCATGCTACTCCGCTGCGAGTGAAAATTAATCGTCATGTCATGCCAATATTGAGAGTTCGGCTGGGAACATAGCATAGGAAAATACCAGGCAGGTCATGCATTAGTAAATAATGCAATATATTAAAATTTACAGAATATCTGGGATTGTTGCTTCACGCACCATTCTGGATAAATTTCGTAAATATGTTGAATTGCTCAATACATATGTAAGTGAAGAGGTTTATGCACTCATCACTTTCAAATGGCTTTTGTTCCTTTGCAGAATGACAGCGTATTAAATACAGGGTTTCATGATTTTAGCCCAGAACTAAAAACCACCATCAACAGTACCAAAGACCAATGTCTAAGGATCAATCAAGTCGTATCTAACAAACTGGGTTGGACGTGTCTACTATGATTGATCAACATACAACCTGTGATATTTCAATTATAAAGATAAATAATATAATGCGAAAAAAGAAATAACAGAGACATCATAAGTTTTGTTAACGAGGAAACCGCAAATGCATAAAAACCCCGGGACCTAGTCCAGATTGAATTCCAAACCGTCTTAAGCCGTTACAGACACTATCTTACTACCAATTAACTTCGGTCTGGAATGTTGTTGAGCCCTAACTCAGTCTCACACCGATTTAGGTACAGTCGCACTCCTTACGCCTCTTGAATCCCAGTAGGACTCCGCGTAATTGATTCCCTTCGATGACGTCACACCAACTAAGAGTTGCTTCAACTCAATTGAAAACTTTAAACCAAATCTGCCTCCCACGGATTAAGCCTATATAATTGATTTCCTGATTACGATCGAAATGTATGATCAAAATCAAACGTAGGATCAAGGTGATGAAAATCGATAGCAATTTGACAAAAGTCTAGCTATCCTCAAAATCCGGACTTATGCAACCCGAAATGCATCCTAGATTATTATTCACCTCACAAATATAAAACTTGTGGAATCAACAAAGTTTGAGACGAAGATAACTTTGATGATTACTATCAATCTTGATCGATGGAGCAAGCTCTACAATCAATCAAGATCAGGATACTCAAGTTATCAAGATAAAAGATAACAGGACCTGGCTTCACGAATCCCAATAAAGTTTTTGTAGTCGATAAACCCTAAAAGGGTTTCTGGAGAAAATGACTCTAGATACAATTAGGACACACCAAAAAGAAGTGTTAGGATTCAAAGATCCCAGTTGCTAAGAGTTCCCCTTTTATAGACATTCAAAGCATAGGTTGCTTTAGGTTTAAGCTAAGATAGCTTTGGAACCAAGCAAAAAATAATCACCGTTAGATGAAACTTTGAATATGATTCACATAAGCAAGATATACACTCTGGTTAGGTGAAACCATAACCGAACCATGTACAAATACTACGTTCAATATGGTTAGCCGAAACTATCCGGTTTGAACTTTAAAAGCTTAACACTAATTTTGATGAACACAAAGACATTAATCTTGAGTCACAATCATGTGATCATATAAGTATAGTGTTTTATAGAATTAATCAAATGCAAATTATCTCATAGAAATAATTTAATCGCAGTTGATCATAATCGAAATGATTAGTAAATGCACAAAGTACAAATACCTTAGCCGTTCGTGAATCGATTGAGTCACAGTACGCGTACCGGTTTGGAAGCTAAAGAGCTAAAACGAGTTCCGGAGTTGACAGAATTTTTTTAGTTCACGTACCGGTTTGGAAAACTTTCACTGGTTCCGGAGTCCACATAACTTTTCAAGTTTGCGTACCGATTTGGGTAATAAATGAGTTTAGGAACACATAACTGTTATGCTTCGCATACCGGTTTGGATACTTAAACTCGGTTCCCTAACCACGGTTCCAAAATGGTTTGCATACGAATATGCATACCGATCCGGATCATGAATCAAATAGATTTCCCATGATGTGCATAAGAATATGCGTCTCACATAATCTGTAAATCTATATATACCTACTCCGCTACTTTTACGAGTCAATGTTTTTATAACCGGACCGGGCGTCCAACTGGAAAAGTGAGTGGGTCAGGGTCATCCGGTTTTACCAGTGGTTCACTGGGTTGAACATTTGTTCATGCTTGATGAATTTCGGTTAAGAATAATTTATCGTTCACAATCAAAATCGTGATTCAATTTTATCATTCGAAAATAGCCTGGAATAGTGATATGTGTTATTGATGTTATTCGGGAATGTTTCGAATTGATTTAGAGAAAAATATAGAACTACTATATTCGGAATACAAGACAGTGTTATCAGTCTTACAAACTGATATAACTGTTATATGTCTGAAGCCGTATTATATATACTCGTACCAGTGTTTTAAGAACCGGACCGGTTGGTTGGACCAGTAAACCGGTGAACCAGTATGAAAAACGGTCTGATTCAACACTAATCCACTTACATGTTAAAAAACTCAGTGAACCGGACGGTTGGACCAGTAACCCGTGCGACCCATTCCGGTCTAACACTGGTTTGACCCATATATTAAACATCATTAAAACAAAAAAAAATGAGGATTAATTTGTATCAAGAGAACACAGATTTAATCTAACCCATTTTTTTACCCGTTTTTTTAGATCTCAAAAACAAGGAATCATAGATTTAATCTAACCCCTTTTCTTCAAAAAAAATAAAGAAACTAAAACAGAAGAAATACAAGGAACTATCAACTATGGCTAGATCTCCCAAATAATTAATCATAGAATAAAG
The DNA here is from genome assembly GCA_023531105.1 of Papaver atlanticum. NCBI lineage: Eukaryota > Viridiplantae > Streptophyta > Magnoliopsida > Ranunculales > Papaveraceae > Papaver > Papaver atlanticum. Next base: position 3,749,007 of record JAJJMB010012161.1, read on the forward strand.
ACATTACCAAAAAACAAACAAACTCCATGATAGAAAGTGAATATAACTTGAGAAATAGGTGGTTCAGTCTTTACTTACATTTTGTTGATGAAGTTCTCCTAAAGCTTCGGTTGATATTCTCCTTCAAACGGTAAAACGTAATGATGACTGATTCGTTTCTCAACTACCTCTATCCTAGACCGAGACTTAACTAACTGTAGACTAGAAATCAAGATATAGTTTTGACAACTAAATTTGACAACAAACTTGAGATAGAAACACTTGTGAGTTCGTTCGAGCAATGTTCTAACAATATTAATGATAATATAATCATAACACATGAGTTGATACATTCTATGAAGGGATCAAAGAAAAAACAAGGATTAGTGGCTCTAAAATTAGATATGTCGAAAACCTTCGACAGAGTAGAATGGTCATTCATCGATAAAATGCTTCTTTCCTTAGGTTTCTGTGAAGACTGATACACTATTATTATCTCAACAACCACAGTTTTGATTCGCCTGAATGGAAGTAACTGTCAGTCTTATTCTCCCACTAAAGGACTCAGACAAGAGGATCCTTTATCCACTTATTTGTTTATCATGTCTATGGAATATCTTTCCATATCCCTCATTCATGCCGAGGCTCTAAACTTGGTAAAAGGCATACAGGTTGTTAAGAATTCCATATCTATTAATCATCTGTTATTCGCAGATGATTGTATGTTATTTTTTCAAGCTGATCAAAGAAGCATTAACCAAGTTAAGATCATTTTACAAGAGTTTAGCGAGCTTTCTGGTCAAATGATCAACTTTTCAAAAAATTTATCTTTCATTACAGGGGATCTTTCGCATGATCAGAAAGTCTCTATTCGAAATATGTTGGGAGTTAAACAACTATGTTCTTAAGATAAGTGTCTGGAGCTTCCTATTCTGATAGGTAAATCTAAGTCTAATTATTTCAGTTCAATTCAAGACTCTTTCAAAAATAGACTCCAAGGTTGGTGCTCTAAAACTCTGAATCAAGCTGTTAGAACGACTTTAGTTAAATCAGTCCTCAATTCAATTCCTGCTCATTATATGAGTAACTTTAGGCTTCCTAAAAACACTATTAATAAACTTGATTCAATTCAAATAAGATTTTGGTGGGGCCATAACAACAATAAAATCCTAAATCTGATAGCTTGGAATTCTCCCTGCATTTCTAAAAATGGAGGAGGATTAGCTTTTAGAAATTTAGAGCAATATAACAATGCTTTAATCACCAAATTGTCTTGGAGATTATGTACAAAGGAAGATATACCTTGGACTAAAATTATGAAGGAAAAGTATTCTCCATACTGTGACTTCCTTCATCTTCAGGAAACTCACAATAATTCCTCTTGGATCTGGAAGGGGTTAGAGATAGGCCTTCAGAATGTTAGGAAGTTTCACCGATGGGATGTAAGATGTGGAACTAAAGTTCTGGTATGGTATGATAAATGGGTGAGAGGATTAGATTCTGCTCAACCTTCAAATGATACTTTTCCTGAGCCAGCTAGAATAATTTACGTTTCTGATCTCATTCTTCAAAATCCTAGACGTTAGAATAGCCAGCTTGTGCAGAAATTATTTCCAAGTGAAACAACTGATCTAATATTAAAGATGCACATAGTTCAGGTAGGAAGTGACAAACTAATCTGGGAACCAAGTAGATTGGGTGAATTCACTGTCAAATCAACATACAAGACTTTAACTACTCACTCCCATACTACAGATCAAAGAAACCAAGAGATCCCAAAACTCACCTGGAAACAACTATGGAAAACAAAAGCTCCTCATAAGGTTAAACTATTTATATGAAAATGCCTCAAGAGAATTGTTCCTACCAGAGTTAAGCTAAACAAAAATAAAAGAAAAATTCAAACAATTTTTCCTAGATGCCTTCAAGCTGAAGACACATTACAACATCTGCTTATTGACTGTGATCACTCAAGATCAGTTTGGCTAGCTATGAATGTGAATGTTGCTAATATACAAACCCAACACACAGAAGTTACTACTTGGATTGCAAGATGGTTCTCTACTTCTTGCAATTCTAACACTCAGAGCAGGAATCATTGGATTTTAACAGTCATGATAACTGATTGTTTCTTTGGAAAAATAGGTGTTTAAAAGTTTTTGAAAATAAAAATCAAAATGTCACATTTACAGTACAGTCAATTCAGAGCATGGTGTTCCAATGTTCAGGAGAGAATCAGCATATTCAAAAAGGAAGTTCAACATTCTCGGTCTTCTCCACCAAGAAATGAATTAAAAATCAACTTAAATGCTTTGTTTGACTACATTACAAACAAGTTTGGTATTGATCTGATTATTCGTGATTCAACGGGTAGCTGCTGGGGCATCAAAGGCAGACACTTTTATAAAGGAATAGATGCAGAACAAGCTGAATGTTTGTCCATGAAAGAAACAATACTGTGGGCCAAAGAAAGAAATATGGAAAATGTAACTTTTGAAAGCGACTGTACGAATGTAATTAACTCTATCAAGCATGCCAGCCCTTTTGTTCACTGGATGAATCAAGGGAATGTAGAAGAAATAAGGAATCTGCTTACTTCCTTTTCTTATTTTCGTTTGAATCGTGTTAAAAGAACTGCAAATAATGTAGTAACAAAACTAGAACTGACAGATCCTCTTTTGATTTTTGCTGTAACATCCCGGAAATGTCTGGCAAACTAATTAGGGATGATCATTTTGTCAGTAGAAGTTATGTAAGACATCTTAAGTAATGACATGAAGTTTTTTTGATCAAAAAAAAAAAACTTCGCAACTTCATAACCCACTAAAATTCTATTGTACGAGTACAGTTACCACTTAACAATTAGCAGCTCAATTGTAATAACAAAAAAAAAACATATTACCAATCTGCGACTTTATGAATCTATGCAACATTCATATTCCAACAAGGTTTAAAAGACACCGTATAAAAAATATGTAGACCTATGAGGTACCATCTACTTATCATGGATACTAATAAGGGTACCTATTTGCTTGAGGGTGTACCAGAACTCATCCAAATAAAACATGTACCGGGTAAGGAACTGGCAATTTGGCACTCCCCTAAGCAAATTGGTACATCTTATTAGCAATGTTGCAAAAACGGGCGCCCCATGAGCTAATAGCAAGTTTGTAACATAAATTTTACATTTTCTACTTCTTTTTTTAGAGCAAGGACTATGGGATTGAGAGTCTCCTTTAAAATGAAAGAGTTGATCAAATTTGATCAAGTTAGGTTCTACTATGGGTAGAGAGGGAAACCCCCTTTCACCCCAAACTCAATCAACCTCTCTTTCAATCGAAAAAATGAGTGGAAATCTTTCCTATGCGGCTAATAGTTTACAGTGTGAATAAATAAAGAAAAAACAACAAACCGTTTACCTTTGCAATTGTTTTCTTACTAGATTTTTAAGTTTTACACGGCTAACAATCTGCCGTATTTGCAGGAGGAAGATAAGAAATTTGCCAAAAAGAGAAAGCGAAAGGAAAAAAAAGAAAATCTTTTTTTGCTACTGTTAAGTTCTTATGATGAGTAAATAATATTGGACGGCATATAGCTTGCCGTCCATATTGGGTTTTTTCTATCGAAAGACTAATTTTCCACTCTCTTCTACGGGCAATTTTCCACTCTTTCACACAGACTCTCACCCAATTTAAAAGAGATAAACTTTTTTCCATATATCATAGTCCTTGCTCTTAGTCGTCATCATCAAAACTATGTGTTGCGCCCGTGCGTTGCACGGGCCTAAATGTTTTGAGGAGAAAATTTTGTATTGGTGCTGGTAAGTTTTGGAATTCAAAAATTGAGAAAATAAGAAGACAAAATTTTGTTTACTCGTGATGCATTTTTCTACTCAAGATATTGTTTTCTTCACCAGTAAAATAAAGATAATTTTTTTTTTTACTTTTAAAGTATTTTTTTTTTACCCATGAAGTATTTTCTTTTTACTCAATATAATTTTCCTTTTACCCGTGAAGTGTGTTTTTTTTAACTCGAGATTTTTTTTCTTTTCTGCACGTGAAGAACCCCCTAATTTTTTTTAATTTTTTTTTTACTCGAGCTTGATTCAGCTTTTAACCACAACAGAGGAAATTCACCTGAAATCATATTATTAAGAAATTCACCTGAAATCATATTATTAATAATTAATAGTATAGTTCTCGTGCTTTGCACAGGCTAAGTTTATTCGGAACAAAAACCATGAGTTTGAATTTCAATCGCACCTTCGGTTGTTCTTCATGAGTACGGTTGGCATAACCATGAGTTTGACTGTCTTCTACGCTGCTCATCAACATCTTTTGAGTTTCTCCATATGATTTCTGAAGCAGCTAATGCTTGTGCCTGCAATTATTCACGAAAAATAATCTTAATTTTATGATCTTGCAATAGTTACAAAAATGACATAATCAATTAGTAAAAATGAGAACATTATATACTACAAAGCTTGTTTATCAAAGCAATGTTAAACTAATGAAATTGCAATGAAAGACCCAATACCAAAAGTACGACATGTTTTTGTAAAGGATGCAGTTTTGGTTGGCCAGGATGAAGAAAATAAGAAAACAAACAAAAAAGGAAAACAATAAGATACCAAAATCATAGCCCCGTCAATATGAGTCATAACTGGAAAGGGGGGAGCAAACTTTCCAATACTAAATTGTACTGCAGTTTCAGCCAGCATAAGTGGATTTTTAGTGGTAGATACAGTTCAGCTACAATATTTTTGGAATAGAATTCGCACAAAACCAAGTGATACTGACATGGTAAAACTATAGTGAAAAAGGTGGTTCCATGGCATAAACGAACCTAGCTCCACATTTGCCACTGTGGCAAAATGGAGTTGCCAACCCAACCAAATGCCGCCATGAGAAGGTCACCACTTCTTCCTCCACTCCAGTTTAAATGTAAATTTATAGATACTTGTGGTTTGGCATGTATGTGTGGTACAATTCAATCATCCATATCAACTCTATGTGAATTTTTGTTGGTACTTCTATTACTACTTGCAAGTTAGTTTAAAGGATGCAAATAACGAAATGGTTACCATAGAGGACTGAATCTGGTGTGAATTGAACACACAACCTTCTAACTTGAAGTCAGACGCATTGCCATTGTGCAACAGACTCATTCATTAATGGATCAAACTGAACCATGAAACTTTATTCTAAAAAGAAATTAAACAAAATCAAAAAAATTAAGGAAAAACCATGTCATGCAATGAAATTAAACTATGTTCTTTGTGCCACAACACCATCATTCCCTTCGTATGCATGAAAAAGTAATGCATCATGTCAAGATTCATAACTATGATGTTTAGTATACATAACTTTGATAATCAACATTTTTTTTCCCCACAAATAGCTTATAGGCATAAAATTCTCAACATTTGATGACATCAAATTGGAGTACTACAATAACAAAATAGTTGTATATTTCCACCATACCTTAGAGATACACCAATATGATCTTCTTGCCTCCCATATGCGAAGTCCTATTATGTATTCTCTGTCGTTGTAGACGAAGGGAAACTTCCCAAAATATAGAAATTAAAATAATACCATCAAATGAATTCAACTAAGAAGATGAGTCAAGCCTAGTCCATCAAACATGAAGAGGCTAAGATAATCACCAAACCTTACCGTCCAATGGACTACTATAGTTCTTTCGATGGGGAATTCGTCTTACATCTTAGAATGTATAAGCATTGAATCCTGATTGGACCGGAAATCATCATCTCAGAAGAAGTGCTTGACTAATTCGTGTGTGGCATCCTCAAAGACAGTCCTACTGAAATATTGTGAAGGGTCGATCTAGCAAATTAACAACACAAAAATCTTACACAAATGGTACATGGACTACAATGAACAAAAATCCTATAAAAAAAATCAGGGTACGATATTATAATCCTAAAGGATCTAATTTTGACTCCCAACCATAATGATGTGAAACATGAATAAAAAATGTGTTAGCATATAATGGGCAGGATTTTGGAAAATAATATCATACAAAACCAATGAAGCGCCAAATAAATTGCTCCCAATAAGTGGTGTCACACCACCAAACATAACACTGTAACAGTCAAAACATGTTAACCATAAGTCTTCACTACATATCTTGAGATTGAGACTCATGTCCTCTTAACCATATGTCTTCACCATACAATGTTCTTCCTAATATAACTTGTCTAGAAATGGAACCTGGTTACTCACAATTGTAAAGAAAGTAAGCGAATTAAGCATACATGAAATTGTGATACAAAAATAAAATTCATGTATTTAGATTGTTAGGTATATGCATATGGTTTCCATATTGTATGTAAGTGGCAACTGACAGGAATATTGAAGAAAATTTCAGAAACATGGGAAGCCACACTTGTACATTTCCTAATAATATTTTAATACACCTGGACATCTATTATACTTGAGGAAAACATGAAGTTAAGAAATACGAAATTAAAGGTCATCCAATTCCTCAACTATATCCCAGAAATGGGACGAAGCTGAACCAACTCACAGTGTGGTCTTCATATCTGGTTTTGACTTCGTTAGCCTTTGGAGCGTACAAACAAAATGCCATCCTTATATTTACGATGGTAAAATGCTGAAAACTTTTGACATTTTTAACTGTTGAGAAACTTAATGCATCAAGAACTTACATACGTGATGTCAACCTCTGGTTACCTCTCTCTCTGCTTACTACAGTTAACATTGATCGGGAATTGAGAAGTTTTGACTAACAGGAATTGTAGGTTACCAATAGGATGCAACATTGAACATCTCATAAATATAAGGATTTACAGACGGTCATGGTCCACAAATTAGGGAGCTAAAAGTACAACTCAATACATTATGGGTACTGGAGATGAGATTGACTTCCAAGTTTAGTACCACATCATGAAACTGGCAAACTCTTAACTGGTCCAAAGAAAAAAAACCAAAAAAAAACCCAAAAAAAATTTCAATTTCTTTAAAACAATATAAAAACTAACCATCAAGCTTTTCAACATGATCAAAGCTTCACGTGCATGTAGTACCGAATGGAGGGAAATGCTATTTGAGTTTGCAGTTCTGGTTAACAGTACCCATACACAATTAAGAAGAAAATTAAGAATATCAAGGAAGAAAATCAAAATAAAATGCAATAAAATTTAGGGTTTCAGGATTTAACGAATGGGTATACTTATAGTTCATGTGCACGCTGTTGTGGTTAAAAGTTAGGGTATACTGCAAGCTGCAATCACAAAACAACAAAATATCCAATTAGTTCCCAAAGCTTAGATTAAACCCGTGCCAAAATCAAAATCAAAACAGAATGTATATCAAAAGCTAACTCTTAGTATCGTTTGTTCCAGAGAGATTAGTTTGCCTGCAAAATCAAAATAAAATTATGAATTATTAGAAATCCTAATTCGAAACTCAGATACAACCTTCTTAGGCTACCTTTCTGCAGATGAAAATCATTCAACAATATTGATTGTAACGTGTTTGATCTCTCGATATTGATGGCGTTGGGATGATATCTGCAACACGTCTCCCATGACCTCTACGGCACACCATTAGTGTTCGTGTTTAGTTGCAGAGAGAAAAAAAAAAGGTTTTTTATCGTTGTTTATTGAGAGGCAGGTCTCTTTTTTTCATAGCTAGGTCTGATATTCGTAAACTATAAAATAGATTCCGTGGTGTTCCCGGTCGAAGTATTGTTGGTGTGAAATAACAGGATGTTCCTATTTGCTGAAATATATCCAGGTGGGGCCAGAAGCTCTAAGAAGAGAGTTTTGTTCGGCTTTTAACCACAACAGAGGAAAATAGGTTTTTTATCGTTGTTGATTGAGAGGCAGGTCTTTTTTTTTTCATAGCTATGTCTGATATTCGTAAACTATAAAATAGATTCGGTGGTGCTCCCGGTCGAAGTATTGTTGGTGTGAAATAACAGGATGTTCCTATTGACTGAAATATATCCAGGTGGGGCCAGAAACTTTAAGAAGAGAGTTTTGTTCAGCTTTTAACCACAACGGAAAAAATCACCAGAAATTATATTATTAATTAATTTCGTAGTGAAAGGGTAAAACAACATCTTGAGTTCTGTGTTCCCCATTTGCGTTTGACTAGTTTTAGAAGCAAATTTGGAACTGTGTATACGTGGAAGAATCACCGGGACTTTGGAATTGAAATAATTGCCACCTGCATGAGAAAAGCATGCGCGACGCATAAAGAAAAGGCTGATTTCTCCCCCTCTCCTCCCTCGCTCGATGTCCTCTTACCTCTCATAGGTAACTTCCTTCAAAACCCTTCGTTTTCTCTGTGGTCTTCTTCAGGGTAGAGGCTTCAGCCATGGCATCCTCATCGTCAGCAGTTCCGTTTCTATTCCCAGAAACCAACTCAACAATTCTTCCAAACCCATCAAAGTTCTTCTCCCCTCATCTTCTATCTTCACCACTTCCTACAAACTCATTCTTCCAAAACTTCACTCTGAAAAAAGGTGATCAACCTGAATTCATACATCCATATCTCATCCAATCTTCACAAACATCTCTATCAGTATGTCACCCATCTCGTGTTCCTGCTCCATCTTTCATCTACCAAAAATTTGTTCCTAATGTTACAATATCATCTCATTGCAACACAAAGAAGAATCATGTCATTTCTTCTTACTCTGATCTTAGTGTTACATTAGATTATCCACCTAATCTTCAGTTCTTCCTCGTTAGAGGTAGTCCATATGTTACATGTTCTGTTGCTAATAAAACTCTAGTTTCTATCTCAACAGGTCATGGCATTCACTCTGTTTCGCGAAGTGATTCGCATACATAGCACACCATTAAACTAGACAACGGTCAGACATGGCTGTTTTATTCATCAACACGTATCAATCTAATGCAGAGTGGTAGTCGTCTCACTTCTGATGAGTTCTGTGGTGTTGTCAGGCTTGCAATTTTGCCCGACCCACGTTTCGAAACCATACTTGATCGCCTCAGTTCTTGTTATCCTGTTTCTGGTGATGCTGCTTTCAGTAGACCCTTTTGTTTGGAGTATAAATGGGAGACAAAAGGCCTGGGAAATTTGTTGATTCTTGCACATCCTTTGCATTTGCAGTTATTATCATCTGATGAGTGTAATGTTGAGGTTTTAGATGAGTTGATATATGAAAGTATGGACGGTAATCTTACAGGTGTTGTTGGGGATTCGTGGGTGTTGAAAACCAATCCTATTCCTGTTTCTTGGCATTCGATTAGAGGTGTTGGCAACGAAGCCATACCGGAACTTGTAACTGCCCTAATCACTGATGTTGAAGGTTTGAATTCTAAAGCTATAACTACCGATTCTTCTTACTTTTATGGCAAGCTGATTGCTAGAGCTGCTAGATTAGCATTGATTGCGGAAGAAATTTGTTTATTGCATGTCATTCCAGAAGTTGTCGAGTTCTTGAAAGATTCAACTGAGCCCTAGTTAGATGGGAAATTTGATGGGAATGGTTTTCTCTTTGATCCCAAATGGGATGGAATTGTTTGTAAAAAATGTTTAGTTGATTCGAAGGAAGATTTTGGGTTTGGAGTTTACAATAATCACCATTACCATCTTGGTCATTTTCTTTATGCCATAGCTGTACTTGCTAGATTTGATCCAGCTTGGGGAGAAAAGTACAGGCCACAAGCCTACTCTTTAATGGCAGATTTTATGAATTTCAATACAAAAATGAATCCACATTATCCAAGATTGAGGGATTTTGATTTATGGAAGTTGCATTCGTGGGCAGGTGGATTGACTGAATTTGCTGATGGGAGGAACCAACAGAGTACTAGTGAAGCTGTAAATGCTTATTATTCAGCTGCATTATTGGGTTTAAGCTATGGGGATATGGAATTTGTTGCTATTAGTTCGACAATAGCTGCAATGGAGATTCAAGCAGCACAAACCTGGTGGCATGTCAAGGAAGGAAGTGGAAGACAATATGAACATGAGTTTAGTAAACAGAATAGAGTTGTGGGTGTTTTATGGGCTAATAAGACAGATAGTGGACTATGGTTTGCTCCACCTGATTGGAGAGAATGTAGAGTGGGAATTCAAGTGCTTCCGTTGTCGCCGATTACTGAGATTTTGTTTTCTGATTTAGTATTTGTAAGGGAATTGGTTAAGTGGGTTTCGCCTGCCTTGGCAACAGAAAATTGGAAAGGATTTGCTTATGCACTTGAAGGACTGTATAAGAAGGAGACTGCACTGCAAAAGATACGAAGCTTAGAGAAATATGACGACGGAAACTCCCGCACGAATTCGCTATGGTGGATTCACAGTAGAAAGTGGAGGATGGTGTAGGGATGTTGAACTGGAGGCTGAATGGTACCTTGTTCAGCATTGTAGTCACTGATGAATCGGTACACTTTTCTTGGAAATTCGGGGAGATCTAAAACTATAGTCACTGATGAATCGGTGCACTTTTCTTGGAAATTCGGGGAGATCTAAAACTATTCTGTTTCATCTTAGCAATTCGGTCATGCTTTTGTTCTTTGATCTTCTTGTCTACTTTTATGATCTCTGTGTTTTACTTACATTAAAGCTTCAAACGTTCAAAAAGAAATTATGATTTTTAATGTGTTCTCTTCTAAGTGTTTTGTTGGTGCTGAACTGATAAGAAGACCATTAACAACCACCATGGAATTTCTTACCTTGGGTCGGCATTGTGGATTTGTGCAGTGATTGAGTCTTGAACATTCGGGTCATGGCCTCATGCCCCTTAACACTTATTCAATTTCCACATGAAGTTTCTTGTATATTCAGTTTTATTTTCTTAGTATGAATACTGCAAAGGATATTATTATACACTTTAACACCTATCTGAATGTATGATCCGCTGAATATACCGCAAGTTAAAAAGTTCCGGCAGCAATATCCCAAGTGATTCTGCTCTTGATAGCGAGACCGATGAGTCGACCAATGAATACATCTTATTCACTAACTTGGCCTGTTTCAGGTGTTGAATTTGTACAAGTTCTCAGAGAAGCTCTCCAAACGAGCATCAGTTCTGCACCAAGAGAGGTTAGTTCACTTAATATATTTTTTATATTTTAGTCAATAGATGCATTTTATATGTCTTTATTTAGGCTGTCTTCTGGCATCAATTGGACTCCGCAGTGTGGTTTATTGAATCAGAGGGGCCCGATGATCAATCCTCACAGTTCCTCTATTTTCATCAATTCAGGTTCCAACCCATTTGACCTCACCAAAGAATCTTGTAAGTTAGCTCGAATAAAGATATTTAGTTGGACCTCATGCAACTTAATTGTACGTCCCTTATAAACACGAAAGAAATACATGTTATTCAAGGAGTACATAGATAGTTATGTTGGCTTTTAATACATGTTATTCAAGGAGTACATAGATAGTTATGTTGGCTTTTAAACTGGTGATGCTTCGCCAACTATGCAGAAAGCAATATTAATGATCAATTTTAGGATGTTTTTCATTTTTCAGTTTTTTGGCTTGGGGAAAAGTTTGTGTAGCTACATGTTCAACATCTGGGGAGCTGAGATCCATTTCGAGATATCTTTCCTTTTTCACTTTTTTGGCCCTGGGAGAAGCTGGTGAAGCCTCATCATCAACGCCGGGGTAAGCAGGGTTGATTTTAGGATGCTTTTCCTTTTTCATTTCTCTGGCTCGGGGAGAGGCTGGTGCTGCTGCATGTCTGGCACTAGGGGAAATGGGATCAATTTTAAGATGCTTTTTCTTTTTCAGTTCTCTGGCTCGCGGAGAGGCTGGTGGAGCGGCATGTTCAGCAGACGGGGAGATTGGATTGAATTTTGGATGCTTTTTCTTTTTCATTTCTCTGGCTCGGGGAGAGGCTGGTGGAGCGGCTTGTTCAGCACTGGGGGAGACCGGATTGAATTTAGGGTGCTTTTTCTTTTTCATTTCTCTGGCTCGCGGAGAGGCTGGTGGAGCTGCATGTTCAGCAGTAGAGGAGATGGGATTGAATTTCGGATGCTTTTTCTTTTTCAGTTTTCCTGATGGATGATAAGGAAAATGTGGAGCCGTGGGTTCAATACTGGGGGCGACAACTGCAGGAGCCTGTGGAGCCATAGGTTCAACATAAGGAGGAGTTTGTGGAGCTTCCATCATTGTTGATGCTATTATTGGTGAAGATGCGGGCGCCATTTCCGGTGCCACTGTTGGTGCAATCTCTTCTAAATCTACTTGTACATTGTACCAAAAGCCAATTACTATCTGTCTCGATTCATTATGTCGACAAAACATAAAAGGATTTGATTATCTTTATTAAACTGTCATATACCTTCATCTTCTCGGTAGGCAATGCAGCATATGCATGTTGCATCTCCTCGATAGCCAGAGCGACAAAAAGATCCTAAAAAAGCTTGCTTGTGGTAATTCATACATCTGTCTGAACAGCCACCAGGGAGATGAGCCCAAGCAGCAGCTTCGTTTTCACATTGTTGAGTGCCCTCTGATCTTGACATCTCTACACACAAGCCATGCCAAAGTAGAAATCAATATTAGTCTATCTATATTTGTACTGACCTCAAATGCAAATAGAGACTCATCCATAAACTGGATTCATAAAGAAAGGCAAATACTTACGGGAGACGGATAGAGCAACCATCACAATGAAGAAACCTACAAAAGAAGCAGAAATGTTAGCCATGACTACAAGTTTATTGGACCGAGCGAAGCGAGGGAGGACTTTATATAGCCACTTTTTTTGTAAAATCTAAGTCATCAATTGAAACAAAAAGATTGGAAATGGTTAGGGCTGAAAAACCAATAATACCCCTCTAAATCATATTTTTCTTTTTTTCTTTTAGACATTTTCGTAAATAAACCGAAGAGTAAGGAAATATGTATTAGACATTTTCGTAATTAAACCAAGAGTAAGGAAATATGTATTAGATATTTTCGTAAATAAACCAAAAATGAAGGGCAGTAGGTAGTAGACATTTTCGTAAATAAACCAAAAAAGAAGGGCAAATAGATATAAGTGTCATATTGTATTATAATTTCTTATGTATCCTATTTTTAGGGGTATAATTGGTAAACAAACTTTAATTTAATATATCTAAAAATCCGTGCCTTGGAATTTTACAAATTTTATCTCGTTGGAAAGCTTATAAAAAAATCTACGCAATGAGTACAAACAACAATACCAAATTTAGAGTTTTTACGAAAAATTCGGAGATATATATCGTTTTAGGTACAATTTTAGAAAATTAGATATATATCAATTATACAAACCACCACAAAAGATACATAATACTATATGTAGCCATATTTTGGTTTATGCATCAACTAATTTTCCGTTGTATCAATTTTTTTGAAACAAGGCGAAAGTATCACTTTTTCTGAAACGGGAGAAAGTAGTCGCAGACAAACCCATCTTCAGATTCTTTTTCGCTCGGCCCTCCCACCGTGACAACGGTTGTACTAGTTATTTGCTGCGAGTGTGTGCAGTGACGGAGCCATAGTTTCAAAATAGGGGGGGCTAAAAAAAAAAATTGTCTCAAGTCAGAAACAAGCACAGCAAAATTGATCTCTTTATCCCAACTATATTCATCAAACAACAAGAAGCACGAGGCAACTTTCTTTTACCTTGTCAAGGAGTGTCAATCAAACAAAAACCATTCAATCCTCTAAGCAGTATTATCACATGAATTTTACACACATGTTTTAGGTAATATTTTCCAATACCCTGAATATGGTGTAATACCGTAAACGATCTAGCTCCTTCCCGGTAAATATATGGTGTAATACCCTGAATATTTCTCGCGTTCAACTTAGTTATGCATGAAAGTTCAACAACGGTGGGTATAAAAGGATGCTAGGTATGCTACAAAGCTTAAAAATACATTTATATGGAATGTGGTGTTTTGGGATGTGATTGATCCACCTCGTGGTTAACAAGTGGACTCGTTCAAGATAAAATACTTTGTGAATTTATCCAAGTTGATTATAGTGCAAAGCCATTACTTTGAACCGGTAAGAGATATCACTCACATCGCCTATCAACTCTATTTTGAAGGTCTGAAATATGTTTCTATAGTACGTAGTTCTTCCTAGTTTAGGCCCTCAACAACTAGTAAGACATTGTAACTTGTAAGAATCTGCATCACCAGGACCTCAACTGTTTAGCAACAATTTTATCAAAACCGCCTAAATTCATTGATAAAAAAGATTCAGTTTCATTCAAATAACAGTATAGCACACATTTGGATAATTCTAACAAATCCCAAACCCTAGAAAAATATTAACCAGTGATAGGCAGTAATCAATAGGAAAAGTATTAAAATCTCAATCAAAATAAAACTCAAACAAGAACCAAAACCATAGAAAACAGTAAACATCATTAAGTTTTTCAAAGTTCTTCAAAATTCTTTAAAACCTAATTGAGTATAACAAGAAACAAAATATAGCTATTTAGGTATTGCTCTTGTGGAGGATAGTAAGAAGTACGAAGAAAAATAGTTACCTAATAGTTAGAGATAGTTAATCATGTGAACAAGAATTGCATTCAATTTCAAGTAAGTAGCTAACTCTCCATTCTCCATCTCTTTCTTTTTTTTCCTCTTCTTGGTGGACTAAACTGTATCGCGTGGTGGACTAATTTGACGAGCAAGGTGGGCTAAACCGATAATTTTTATTTTGGATAAGGGTAAAACACAAACTTGGAGGGTTTTTGTGAGAAGTGGGTACAGCCAGGTTTAGTTAACCTGTGGCTCCGCCCCTGCGGGTGTGAGATACAATGTCAAATGAAACTAGTGACGGCTATTTATACTGCATTACCATCGACTTATATTGATTCTATTTTAAATCAGTTTGTCAACTGTCTACTGATAGATTTAGCCAACTTTCCGTTTAGATTTTTAATAGATGATTTCCGCCACTACCAGGTCGGTTCCTTGGGTGAAATCTCGATCTACAGTACAATGCAAGTTGTGCCAGTTCACAGATGAGGTTTGACCTTTCTTTTAAACAAATGGAAAATTTATTCGGCAGTACTTGCCATAAGAAATGCAGATACCAGGTGGTTCTTAGTACAAATTCGAAACCATACAGCATTCGTACATATTTCATACGTCTACATAGTGAAAATGTATGGTGTGGATTCCGATTCCACGATATGTATCAACCAGCACCCTGATTTTTGCAAACCAGTTTAGAGATGGCTAGAAATATTACTTTCTGCTGCACTTAACTGGCTACAGCAGGACCTCACTTTTTCCATATTTGAGGTCTGCTTTTGCAAGAAAGGACCTCCCCATATATTTGAGGTCTTCGACAAAAATAGGACCTCCCTCTTTGATGAAAATTCATCAGATAAAGCAATTGATGGAGTCAATACAATATCTTTTAGTGTTACAATTTGAATTACACATTCAGTAGGAATTTAGTGAAACATCCACAAAAATGAGGATAAAAAAAAAAATTGATGAACTTGCATAGAAACACTAGTTTGTCAATAGTAAAACTCAGTTTCGTGCCAATTGGTCTCACCAACAAGACAAGGTGAAAGTTTGAACGTTAAGAACCCATTCTTTATGTCATAATCGAACTCTACCTCTATTCCATTTATTAAACAAAACTTCGGTTTTGTTTTAGAATAAGCTCCAAATCGACCACATCCTCGCCCTTCGATCTTAACTACACATTCTGAAGAGCCACTGTTTGAGTAGCTCAGGGCTTCAATTGCTCCACCAGAGTTGTACATATCAACTAAGCCAATTGGAGCAAAATGAACAACCCGATTGTATTCCTGGTGCAAGACAGTATCCATGTTGAGTGTTTATTTCACAACTGGGTTAGAAAGATGGTAAAAAGAAGACAGATGAGGTTTTACATAAACTGACCCTGATTGGAGATACAGTATAAATTTCACATTGTAAAACACCTAAAGTGACGTCCACCTTTCCATTCTTAGGTAGTCTATATAGAGACCCTGAAATAAAAAAGTTCGAAAATGATAGCGTCACCATTAAAGTCAAGATAAGAAAGATGGAAAATGATAATAGCCATTTGGAAACTTACCTGAATTGAAAGCATATAGAACACATTCTCCTATCCAATTTTCACCGGTAATTTCCTCGAGGAATTCGACATTGCTGGGACTAACAAAGCCAGTAACAGCTTTAGGATTAGATTCCAATTCCAAGTTTTTGAGAGGTATCTCTATGCAGGGCCAAGTTCCTGCTCCTTGGCAATTAAAAACTCCTACAACTCCTGCTAACTTGTTCAAGTTCCAAATCTTCATCAAACTGCAAGGTATTAATTCAAGTAAAAGATTATGTTGATGTCCGGTTGAAGCTGTTGAAACCTAAGAATTTCTTAAAAGATGTTGGATAAAAGAAGTTTACCTTTTTCCATCCATAACTGGATCGTCAAATAAAGTATCTCGAGTAGGCCGTCCAGCATATCTGGCTCTGAGAATAGACCCATCTTGTAATACTAGTTTTTTTAGGATTTTGAAGTCATGCATCCCTGGTTTATCACTATTTAGAGCCAAAAGAGACAACAAAAGAAGATGCCTCTATCAGTCTATGATTGCCACTCATGCCAGTAGGGGTAAAACAGACATGGAAAACGAAAATACAAATGAAGGTTTCGGATAGAATGATTAGAAGCAAGTTTTGCCTGACCTTACATACACTCCACATCCACCTATTGCTCTAGCAGCTCCATGGAACTCGGCTGTTTCATGATTACTCTGATATTGAGCAACAAAACCTCTTATTTTTCTCATTTTAACGCGTCAAATTCACAAAGACTCATGCATAGTAACTAAGCTTAGTGCTTTGAGACCATTAAGATTATATAAGAGGAGATGATAAGTCTTACATGGAACATGTCCCAGTCTGGAACCACAATTTCCCCTAGAAGAAGACTGTTGAATGATACAGCAGCAATATGCAAAGTTTGCATAGTTGGTTCTCTTGGCATGAAATCCTCCGAGACCCTAGCGACAGCGCTCTTCTTCGAGCTGAAAGCAACAAATCCACTCAATCATGAATTTCCTATAATTTGCTTATAGGCCACTTCACAACTATCCAAAAAAACAATTGGGGCATAAATTACAGGAGACCCACCTGTAAATGTAGTCAGAGTTGTGACTCATGCAGCAAATAAGATTATTGTCTTTAAAGTTCCTCGCGATAGAGTCCTCAAGGGCCAACTGATACTGTCTAGCCAATGAAACTCGTCCTCCATAGCCAGATGCCATTGTTTCTATCACATTTTGCACATCTACTTTGACTCCATCTACACCTTTACTAGCAAGGTAGCTGTGAAGGTCATTGTAGAACTCCTTTATCTTTGATGGGTCGACAATACCAACCCCGTATTTTTCCAAGCCATCCATAGCAATATCTCTAAGGTTTCCAATATTGCCAGGAGACTGAATAGGATAAACGATCTTTGGATTGTATTTCTTTAACGCTTCGGATGTTGGATGTAGCCCTCCCCAATAACCGACCAAAGCATGCCACATATAGACAAACCTGTAAAATGCGATCACATTTATGTTGATAACACTCTAAAATCTGGAAGTAATTAAAAGAGAAACCTGTATCAGTGATCGCAGTCGGAATTGTACTTTAACCCGTATGTTTCTTTGATGTATTTGATGAATCCGTGCAAGTCATTGTCAGCAACATCAGTTTTGATATTTTTGAATTTTTTATTTTCTTTTATATCCACTAATCTAGTTGCGAACCTATGATTCAACAGAAATTTTTTGTTGAAGGATCAAATTGGAGACGACTCTTTTATGAACGAAAAAGTATGAAGAACCACTGAAAGAACTTACTGAACCCCATCTTTCAGTATTTCACCTTCTTTAAGGAACTCATTGACTGTATCTTGCCACCCATCATCAATGATCAGAAATCTTGCAGGACATCCACCTGCTGATAAACTGCAATGAGAAATACACACATAAGTAAACAGACTACGTCTAAGAAGGGGCCATCTTTCAAACTTCAAACATATGATAACAGAAATTTGTATTGTTTTTGTGTAATACCTTTGAAGTCCTTCTATTATTCCTTGTGGACTGACTTCAGTGTAGAATGCATCCCAAGTACACCAACCAAACCAATCCAAGTTTGCTGGAATCTGTTTGTTGCATCACAATATCACGTTCAGCAAACAAAATCCCAACCTAGAAATATCTAGTCAAAGATTACCTCTAAGTAAGCATAGCCTACACATATAATGATTTTCATCTACGCTAACCTTTTTCCCATCAATGTGACTGAAGGTACCCTTGTGCTTCTCCAATATCCTACAAACATTTCCAAGCTCAATATACAGAAGTATTCAGGACATAGTAAACAGCGAAAGAAATGAAGTAATTCTCCAATTTTGTGTTGCAATAGCACTAACTTGATTGATTCTTTGATAAGCTCGAACGGGTTGGAACCTGAATTTACGAAAACAGCTTCTAGGAGTTGCGATGACTGAACGTTAGGATCCCCTGAGGTGAATGAACCATATTGGAGATTGCAATTAATATGAAAAAATAACTTAAAGCTCCAAGACTAAAAAATGTGCCTATGCACTAAAATGTCGTTCTAAGGAAGAAGGATGTACCGCTCTCGACGCAGAACTGAAGCTCATTAGTAGAACACCCTTGCAAACTTGTACGAAATTCACCATCCAAAACCGGTAATAATAGAATGTAAGAAGTGTTATCAATGGCTGACTCTATGGTCTCGTCATTAAGCGCAGAATCTTCCCTTGCTTCCAAAAGGAGAAGCTGGGTTTCAACCGGAATATCCCTACCAGATTTTGCAACCCGTGGTATCATCCACCAGATCTTAAATCTATATAGACATAGAAGTCTATGTTTCCTACAATACCCAAAACAAAGCAACAAAGTCTATACATTAAGAACCATTCATAATAATTTTGTTATCCAAATGCAAACATTGCTTTCCTTTACAAATGTCCATCAAAAGCGTGAAAACTGCCAATCTTTCGCTACTCATTTCATTATGCCAAAACCGCATAAATATGAAAACTCCATGGAGACTTACCAAAACCCATACGACCTAACTCTAAGACAGGATTGCCAAATCAAGAGAATTTATGCCTAAACCATATTAACAAGCATTATATGCCTCCATCAAGTTGTTCTTCCCATATCAATCATCTTAAAAGCAAAATGAATGAGACCCAGCGCAATAAATTCAACACATTTATCGGCTAAGTAACAAAATAAGTGATTACTAGCAGTAAGTATGAATCGATCAATATAAATGATAAATGGAGTTTATTGGGGCATAAAATCAAACATGGTTTGATCGTCAATTTGCTCTCCATATAGAAGGCCGGACTTACTGTTGAAGAACTCCAAGACTGAAAACATGGCGGCACCTAGGCGTAGACGAAGTGGCACCGATGAAAGCTGACCCACTACCTGCCGGAGAAATGATAATATTTGAAGGAACACTAGTTAGCAGAACCTTCCCTTTTACACTTAAGTCCCCATCTTTGATGATAGGAGTAGCCATGATTGTCATCTCTCTTTTAAATGGTTTTCTTACTTTTGCAATACCACCTACAAAACTGTTACCAGAAAATACAAATTTTAGGCTCAAACTCATTAATTTTGGGAAAATGATAGAAAACTCGCGTTATTTCCTCGCTCCTTACTCGCCTTCCGAAGTGGCATGTCACGTGGCTAGTTTGTGATGTTTTGAAGTAACACGTCAACCGGTATGGAGAGAGTAAATCTGAGGGTTCAGTTTTCATCTTTTTCTAACATCAGCAGAATATTTGGTGATAATCAGAGTGTTCGAAAAATTGAAGATACTCCTGAATCCATAAACCAATTACAAAAACTGAAGAACATTATCCAGTTCTCTAATCGAACTACTCCTTACGAATCACTCAGAAAAAACCCGGTTTCATTTCAACAAAATTTTCTCTCAAGTTCTCAACATACAAATCTTGGTTTCAAAGAAACCCAAATTCATTTTAACAGAATTCTCTCAAATCTCTGATCAAACCCCAATACTCGCTTAACTATTGTCACTCTAGTTTCCCTGCAATCAAAATATTCATTTGAATTTACAAATGGTTTAATGACAGCAGATAAGTGTATTTGATAATTAGTTCCTTGGAGAGTTTTTCTATATTTTCATGAACAGGTCTATGTTCGTTTTCGTTTATGAACTTTGTTTTAGAATTCTGCACCAAAATTTCATGGACAGGTAGCTAATGAAACTACGTAAACAGCCCAAGAAGCAATTGGAGGCCTATTTTCACAGATTTTAAGTGGAAGAAGAAAATGAAGGTTAATTTAAACAATTGCAAATTAGATCTCATTCAAATCCCTAAATTTCAAAAAAAATA
Source organism: Papaver atlanticum (assembly GCA_023531105.1). Taxonomy (NCBI): domain Eukaryota; kingdom Viridiplantae; phylum Streptophyta; class Magnoliopsida; order Ranunculales; family Papaveraceae; genus Papaver; species Papaver atlanticum. The sequence continues at coordinate 3,769,373 of JAJJMB010012161.1, forward strand.
AAAAATCAACAGATTCCCTTCAGTTAAGCAATAAAAATCAGTAGACCTTCAAAAATCAAACAAACAAAATATCACGGTTTGAGAATCAATGAATTGAGATATGAAACAGAACATGTTAAAGGATCTGTAGTCTGTAGTCGTAGAAGAGGAAAGAGATGAATATGTTAAAGGAAGCGGACAAAGCTTCTGTTTTTATTTCTCTCTCCTCAGAGACGTGTAACAAGAAAAACCAAGTCACCTAACCACCTCACTCAGCCATATCAGCTTGCGAGTAAATGGCGAGCAAAGCGCGATGCGCCTAGCACGAAGGTTTAAATAAGTATAAACATAGACAGCGGCATAGGAGAAATTGAAGAATTAAGAAGATTAAATAACAGGTGACATCATTCGAGACGCCTAAACAAGATATTCACATTAAAATACACGTCAAGCTGGCATCACTAAATTTGCTTAGATTTTCTTGTCTGCTATTAAGCTGAAGTTCCCAAAAATCTGCATACCTTTCTTTCAAGGAGAAACGTGATGCTAACTGCAGAAAGAAAAGTTTAAGTTTACCCCATGTCGGATATCAACATGCATCTCCAATGAGTGTGAATCCCCTATAAGAAACGTTCAGTTGTCTCTTCTTACAGTAAACAATTAAATGATTTTTATTGACAACTATGATTAAATAAACAAATTTAAGGCATGATCTGGAAAAAAATCAAGTAACGTGAGCTTAGCTCCTCAAAGATGGTCAATTTGAATACTTTACTGATGTAGATATTTGACTTCTAATTTCCAAAGCTCTTTATTGATGGAGTATCCTTCCAGAATCCAGGGAAAAAAATAAATAAAAACAGATAGTATAAGATAATATTGTTTTGTTATGACATAACAAGTAGCAAAGGAAGGATGGTAAAGAGCTAAGAATGGTAGAAAGTCGGCCCGATATTATCTCCTGTTTTAATCGAGAAAGAGCTAAGAGCTTCTCCAATGGTAATGTGATCAGCTTCACATGTGGCATCGAGGGAAGACATCCTTTATCTTACCTAGTAACTAATATCCCTAATTATCAGGAAAAATAAATTTTCAACAACCCTGCCTGTACTTTTACCCAAATTTTATCTAGCTGTATCTTATTTTCAATGAATTAAATATTTTGTTTGATATTTATTGACAAAAAAAAACTAAAATCATTTTTACCTATTTTCTGCCGTGCAAAACTCCACTATTCTTCTGACATAATTTATATTATTCCTGATCATTAAGTAGCAACAATGGCGTGTGCTCTAACGAAACCAAGCTCTCAATTAATCCTTTAAACTGACCTTCGGTTTTGGTTTTAGAAATTTTGGGTACGTTCAAAATTTATAAGGAACAATGAATTGATTGTGTGTTTGATTATTGAGCCAGTGGCGTGGTCGGTACTCGAGCAGATGAATAGTGTAGGACTGGGAGTGGAAGCTAGGGTGAAGCTGGTGGGAAATTAGTTTTCAATTATGTGATTTTGATATAAAGAAATTCATCAGATTGATGATATTAGTCCCTAAACTATGTATTAATCAAATATATGAACCAAAGTAGTTACCTGCTTGTATGATTTTTATTTTTATTCGTAAGTATCTTTTTGGCGTCTCGTGAAAAGAAAATCTCCATGAAAAGACGATGGAAGAAGAAACTGTTCTCGTTTTAGTTTGTAATTAAAATTGTTATTAAATAGATTAATTTTCTTTTTCATTAAAAAAATGACTAGGATTGGTAGACATCCTCTATGTAAACCTCTAAAACAAGAGGTTGAGTACGAGGATGTCTATCCAAAACTATGCCATGTCATCTACACATTTATCATAGAGGTTAGGGTTAGAGAGAGATTTTAAGAATTTTGGATGTGAATCATACATGTAAGAAGACTTTCTTTCTCACACACATTCCATTGGAAAAGCTCTAAGAATGGTAAAGAGCGAAACTGTCCACTTTCCCATTTGACACAATTATGTCCCTCTCCAGTCTCATTTTCTTAGTTTTAGCATATCCGTTCCGACCGCTTTTCAATATTTTTCTCATGAAATTTGTTTGTTCCCTTTTTGATTTGTTTACCATTCTATGTTCAGTTGTTCAATTAGATTTGAGAATCAAATTTTGGTCTAATTGATTGCCGTTTTTAATGCTAATTTCATGGTTTAATATTGAGAATCTCGTCTGTGTAGTTACGTTGGTTGCCTGTTCACACGACTGGATATCAGTAACATAGAATTAGATTGTACAGTTAAAGTCATGCTTTCCAAACTACTAACACTACCAAGTTAGATTGTACAGTTATGAATCATCGGGCATCTGCCACTACACTACATATGCTTACCACTCTTTCAGCATTTACTATCACCTTAGATAATACTATTAAGGAAGGATGCAATCTAGTAATTAGACTCGGTGATATCATGTTGTTAAGCATTTTGTTGATCTGACATGGACAAAATTTGGTTTAAAATGAATGGCATATTTAGAGAAAATTAGATGAATCCAATGTACGTCTATTATAATCCACTTACAGCCTCATCCCCAGAAGAAACAGAAGCATTAGGTCTGCTCAAAGCAGCTCAGTGGGCTAAAGAAGAAAATCTATCAAATTTCAGTGTAGCGGGGGACTGTAAGAATCTTTTTGACTATTTGAATGGGAAACCATCTCAGATAGCTTGGCAGAACCAATCCATCATGGATGAAGTGAAAAGGGAGTTTTCTTTTTGTCAAAATTTTCTAGGTTTTTTTTATGTACCAAAAACAGCAAATCATGTGGCTGATATATTAGCTAAGGAAGCTAAATCCTTCAGAAACACACTTAATTGGAGACTTGTTGCTCCATCTTGTATTACTCATGCTTTAGAAGTAGATAAATCAAATGCTAGGGACGACTATAGCCCTGCATTAGATGGCTCTACTCACTTTGATGTAAGGGTTACTAACTCCCCAAGTTAGTCTTTTGAATGCATATTAACTTCCAAAAACAAAAACAAAAATCTAATGCAACCAAATTTTATTACGTCTATTATACGTGACCACACTGATCCTATACCCCTTCCCTTCCTAAATATCAGTAATGTTATTGAATCCAATGTGAAGTGAACGCTGAGGCCGAAACCATTAATTAGCTTCATTATCATCCATTTGAATAGTTTCGTCAAGTCGATCTTTCTTTGCGGAGGATCATCAACAGTGCTTGAGATCCCTTCAACTTTCACAGAGGCAAAACCGCCCTTGCCCGTTACTGAATGTGCAGTCATAGTATTTGTGTTAAGGCGGGTCACGGTGAAGCTAGTTGGCACTTTCTGTTTCATGTTGAAGGAGTTGAGAGTAATCTGGAAATCCACAGCTTTATGAAGTATGTGTGAGAATCCGGACATTACCGCCTCTTTTGCGTTATCCTGTCGAGAGTAGTTAAAGGATGGTAAGCTTAGTCTGACGTAGGAATGGAACATAAAACCACCAAAACGACAAACATAGATCCAACCAGTTTACCTCGGACGTGCCTATGAGCTCAGATGCAGTGTGACGGACCAATTTTTGGACCTCACTATCCAGTGCCACAAAAACTATAGTGCCATTGTGGTCTTCCACTTCGAACCGAAGCATGTAACTGTCATTCACAAAGGTCCCATAGACCGGAACATTGGCTTAGGTATGGAAAGGTATCAACCTCATCTGATAGTGAAAATTTAGGTTTTGGGTGATTACCTTGCAATGGGCATGTCAACTTTGGCCTCGCATTTAGTGCACCAAAGGTCACCATCATCACCAAGGACCTATTTGCTACACCGATGGCATGCAAGATAGTGCCAGCCACTTTCGATCAGCACATTGGTTGTAGTGGCGTTACACATGACAACATTAGCTGCCTGTATACAAAGAGATAACATATATGGATTGTTCTCGTCTTAAAAGTGGGATGCGAAACAACCTAAAACCACCGAAATGTTTTTAATTGGGATGAAAAAAATAACCTGGCAGGATGGATCCCATTTAGCAGTGAGGAGATGAGATATGGTTTTCCTGTTGTCAGGATCGAAAATATTGATAGTTGATTTGCCTTTCCTAGTCGGCACGTAATTTGACGGGGTGGTCACACATAAGGGCATCTGCATACAATTGATTCATGGTCGGTATGTAAGAAAAAAGAATTTAATGGCAAATTGAAATCAGAGAAATACATGGACAATGAGGTGAGCTTCTATGGAAGCTGGTTAATTACCTTGAGCGCATTTCGACGATTTCAGGTATGTCTACATTGTTGTAGACCTTCGTCGCATTTGTTGACGACAGGGTGATTTTCCCTGAATCAGTAAAAAGAGGGGTTACAATATTTTCTTCCTTAAGTTGCAACGGGCAGCAAAATTGAAAATATTGAATAGTGGAAGTTTGGCGGACTGTATGTTACCTTGGTAATTCTTGACAAAAGTGGAGCATACAACTACCAATACTGGACACGGAGTGGAGTCGCAATCAATTGGGTCATTCCCAACCTAATTAGCGATAGAACCCCATAGAGCAATCTTCATTGTTGCGCCCCTGACCGAGAAAATAAGCGCTAAATTACATATATGTACAAATGGATTGTCAAGACGACAAACTAAGCGGCGTTAACAGTAAATTGTGTATGCATACCTAACATTCTCAATCATTATCTCGCGCATTCGGCTGGATTGCCCACCATCCCTCTGAAGCACATGTATGTTGGTGATGGTCTTTAAGAAGCCAACAACATCTACATTAAATAGCTGTTGTGAATAAGGAAATTGGAACAAAGCTAACAATCCATAGAAAAATTATCAGAAATTATATTAATCAAACATTATCAAATTTTTAGAGAAAGATGCCCATAAAATTCAGAACATATTTTGAGATTGTAGTATGCCCGGGATAACTCAAGGGTTCACATGGTCCAATGTATTTTTATTGGAAATATGTGTTATCCTTAGGTACTCATCTCAGTAGAAGTATAACAATTCCAAATCTATTTACCCAGTACCTCAGTAAATAGCATCTAAATGTTAACTGTATAATGAACTACACTGTGTGGGTACTGGTTACGCACTACCTCCCTTTTTTGAAAAATCCATGATACCCTAATTGTTAAAGTCAACCTATACAATTTCAGAAACATCGATTTTTACCCCCCATGTTGATATCCATTTTGATATAAATGGCTTTATCGTGCACAGGCCATGGAGTAAAAATTACCTATAAGATGTATGTTCTGAAGATTAGATTCCAGTGCTTCAAACTCAGTGAAGCAGAAATTATGGGGAATAATGGAAACGGAGTAAGCATCCAGTGCGGAGAGCGTGGTGTTCCACCGAAAGTAGCCCAATTTTTCACCATTTGCTGGCCTGAATTTGGGTTTTGCTGTAGTCATATGCAATTTCTCAATAGTGTACAAGCCACCCTCACGAATTTTCTTATTGAATTTTCAAATAATATTTTTGGGTATGATGGCATGCAACTCGTCACCCTGTATCAGGGAAGGTGTTAGTTAAACATAATTGAAGCTGCATAAATTGCAAATTTATAGTAACAGGGGTCAATACCTCCTCATCAACAATAACCATATCGACACACTGGTAACGTCATTGGTGGACATAAAATCCAATTCTTCCCGTTTCCTAGTAACACGAACAGTAACAGCAAGTACCATCTTCGTCAAGGGATCGTAAACTCTTCAACTTGTCCTGGGTAACTGAAGATGGTACTTGCTGTGGTTTGATATTGATTTGAGAGCCTTTTCATCTTCCTCTTAGGTCGAATCTGAAAAAATGGAAAACAAAATTCATCAGAAACATAATTCAAACAAAGATGTAATGGTTAGAGTCAGACAAACCAAGAACATAGTAATAAAACAGAAACTCAAAACACAAAACTTGATCCAGAAAAGATGGAAGGGTAATTTCAAGAAAAATGTAAGGGTTTCCTGGATACAAAACTTGATCCTCTATTTTATCGTAAACCAACAAAGATGTAAGGGTCTAGGAAGGGAAAATTAAGATCCACAACAGAAACTCATCACGGGATCTGTTAAAAATATTGGATTATTTAACAGAAAATTAAGCACATTACAAAAAATAGGAAATAGGAAATTCAGGGAAAATTAACAATAGGAAGGGCAAATTAATATCCACAACAGAAACTCGTCACATGATTTGTTAAAAATATTGGATGAGCGAACAGAAAAATAATCACAGTATAGAAAATAAACGAAATTGAGAGCTAGGGAAAGAAGACTTACATATTATATTGGAACTGATGCTGATCTCGATTGAGATCGGCCATTATATAGAGAGGATCCAATTAATGCAAGGATGAGCGTTTTTTTTCCCAATATCGATTGGGAATACCGTATGTTATTGCTGAGAGAGGAGAAAGGCATCAAGGGTTTATGAATGATACATTATGGAATATGGAATCCAAGAGGCAAAGATTTCTCAAGAACATGATGAGATGCTAATCAGTAAAGGAATGAAAACCTAATGAAAGAGCTGTGCGTTACATACAATGAAAACATAACCTATGAATCCCTTTCTTTTTTTAATAAGCAACTAGTATAACACGCACTCGCGATGCGCCTGTCTCCCATTCATGAACCAACCAACAAACACTTGACCAAAATCGTACCAAAAACTTTGTTGTGTTGATTATATAAGTCCATTTGTACATATTGTTCCTGGATTTAGAGTAAATTTCGCAGAGGTACATATTAACATGCTCGCGGTTGAGACTTCACAAAATTGGGTAAGAAATCTACATACTCAAATAGCATGTGGTATATTTGTAGGCAAAGTGGCAATTCTATATATAGTATCGAACACATTTTTTGACGTGAGTTCTCATACCAACTATTTTCATCATAATATAACCCTTCACTTGTGTCTTGTGGCACACAGGATTTCCATTATAACCTGCAGGTTCTGCAATACCTTCCTCAACTTCTAGTCATATTTTTGTTGCGCAACAATTTGGATACAGAAGCAACAACCCGTTCACTGTTCTGCATAGGTATCAACTTCTTGCTACTCAATCTTCCATCCGAAAAGCCTATCGAGTTGACTACTCATCACTCTCCATCACTCTCCAAGCTAGTCTAGACGCACGCGCAATGCACTTCTCATTCACTAATATTCAAAAAAAATCGTATACATTATTTTATAGTTTAATCATAAATAACATTCTGTAAGTTTTTAAGACAGGAAGACTTCGTTGTATACAACATTTTTCCTGAACGTTCTCTCTTAAAACTAATGCAAAAAGAGCAACAAAAGTAATCCTTAAGGGTAAAGCTTACTTGTTTCACTTTGTACGCGCAACAAATCTTGACTTTAATATTGCTTCGTGAATCATGGGCTTTCACCAAGCTTCAAATTATCAATATGGTTGCCCTCTGCTATTGCAGATATTGGATTAACATAAATTGAGTGACGAATTTCAGAGATTTTATCCGACCGTGTTTCTGCAATACTTGGATAATGACAAAACATTTGGTTCTGTGGATCTATTATTGATTTTTGACGTTCTATCCATCGGGGATTTCTGTGGAGGTTAATAATAGCAGCCTGGCTGCTTTCCAATGCCAAAAAATTTCCTAGCAAAGCAATTAGGAAAAAAGAAATTTATATGTCAGTTGACATATTGAATACGTATTTTTTCAAATCATGGATGCATTCAAATAGTATAACAACAAAAATACTGATCCTAATGAACAGTAAAGTACATTTAAGTCTATAAGTTCGCAATCAATACACACTACACAAATATGAAGATACTGGCCAAAGAAAACTTGAACCTCCGCCGAGAAAAACGAACCCAGTTCATCCACTTCTTTCAGCAAAGGATAAATTCAAACTTGAAGTTTGATAGCAACATCTACTTCCCAGTACCCACTAAGGAACTTGGTCTTTAATTTTCTTATATATATGTGCATTATAACACTAAACATCAGGAACTTAACATGATCTGTATCATGCTATACACATGGAGAAATCTTTTGTTGGGTGTTGTTGTCACATATTCATGTTATCTAGCCACTGTGATAAGGCTACAGCTATTTCTGAAGTTACAGAATGATACTGTAGATACCCCAAATTTTAGAGAAGAACGAAATATGATTTACTTAAAAATATATATATATATATGAAGTGATAGAGGAAAAGTACAAAGGGAAAGTTGGGCAGTACGCTGGATGGTGGAGATTGATGACATCGACTAAAGGAGGCGCACTGACGAGAGAAAAGGAGCACGCGCTTGGGCGAATTGAAAAGAGAAAAGGATCATGCGTCTAGAGAGCTTACTCTCCAAGACTTGGGTGATGCGTTGGTGGAGCTGTAAGACACGCTGGTGGACTTGGAGGGTGCGCCAAAGCGACGAGGAGAGTGCGCTTTGAGAAGAAGGGTGTGCGCCTTGGGAATGTGTTGGAGTAGACATTTGATGGTGAACTTGGAGGATACGTTAATTCGAGAGAAGAGACGGAACATACGCCCAATGCCAAGGACCATGCGAGCTTCGAAGAAAGAATATGTAGTAATGACGAAAGAAAGTATGTGACCGAATCCAAGAAGTGATTCAAAATAGAAGTACAGGTCAGCGATAATGGGTCCAAGGAGAGACTGCCCAGAATCTGTTAAGCGGATGCCGGAAGAAAGGTGCCTCTGGTAAAGACACGTGTACCGTGATCAATGTATAAGAATATTCGGAAGGTCAACATCATACACCTGTACGACGCCAGAGGATTCAAAGGAATTTCAGAGTGCTATAAATACCCCATCAAGAGAAACTTATTTTGATTCATTTATTATTTTCCGTTTATGTGTGAGCTTTAGTAGTGTACTACTTTCTGGATCAGGGTTATTCTCTATCCACTTTTGTATGACCTAGGGGTTGAACCTCTTGGATTTATACCATATTTACGTTGGCGACTTCACTGGCCTCCGATCTCAGAAATAAGACACTGAATATGGTAGAAACACAACCTCTTTCTATCACTGAAGGTGACGACACACCGCGCACTGACAACACTGATGGTGAGGTGCTCACTGAACTGCAGCAGGCTTTAATCGAATTCCAGATGACTGAAAGGAGACGCATTGAGTTGGCAGCACGCATTGCTGCACTAACTCCACAACCTCGGGAGGAAGGATCCTTGGGAGATGAGGGTAGGCGGGACAGGTCTGCTCTACAACATAGGGGAAAAGATCCAGTTATTTGTCAAGCGCTTTCAAGCAGCATACTCAAAGTGCAACATACATATTTCTGAAAAGGATTTGGTGTATAAATGCGTTGCAGCGTTACCCAAGAATATACGAATAATGTTTGAATAAGCTAACATGGATACTATGGACGAATTAGAGGCGGCAGGTTCAAGTATTGACGATATAGAAGGAGAGACTTCCATAAAATCAAAAATAGGGTCTCACAAAAAGGATAAGGGAAATCGAAGGAGTCGTTTAGTCGATGAAGATGATAATAGGAGAGGTAAGCGTCAACCCGGCATAAATAGAGAGGGAAATGAACCACCAGAATTTTATTGTGCTCCAGAGACAGCAATAGAAGCGCTAAAGGAATGGATTCAAAACAAGGAGATCAAATTACCACCAACACCAGGGTATCCTACTAAGGAAGATAAGCAACATACGAACTACTGCCTATTTCATAGGAAGGTAGAGCACCCAACCAAGGAGTGTAGAACATATAAGCAACGTTTTCTTAATCGGATGAGGAGGGAAGAGATAAACTTTCAAGGAAAACATATTTCTACCAAATGATAAACACCAGGATCACTCGTCAATATAACAAGGTGCAAACTTACGCAACATACAAAATAAAGACCATTTTAGACAGAAGTTCGAAGAGGGAAATAACCAAAAACAAAGTGATATAACACTCTTTACGGTTAATAACACTACCTTATGAATAAACAAACTTATTTTAGCATCATATCATTTTGTGTTATATATTTCTAGTCACTGGTCGAGAACCTTAACACTGAGCAAAGACCTTGAGATGGGCGGGGATCTCAGATGAGCGGAACCCTAAACAAAGTTCCCAAGATGGCCCAGGGCTCTTAGATGAGCGGAACCCTAAGCAAAGACCCTGAGATGGGTGGGGGCTCTTAGATTAGAGGAACCTAAAGAAAATACCCTAAGATGGGCGGGGCTCTCAGATGAGCGGAATCCTAACAAAATACCTTGATATGGGTTGGGGCTCTATGATGAGCAGACTCCGAAAAGCAAAAGATCCTATGATGGATAAGAAATCTCAGATGAGCAGACTCCTAATAGAAGTACCCTATGCGAATTGGTGGCTCTAAGGATAATAAACTTAGGGTACTAAGTCTACACCCGAAATAGAAAGAAAACCTAATCTGTTCAACAACAGACGTATACCCGAAAATATGCAGTAACCCCATGACGCATGCATAAACATACCTTATGGGACAATAAGATAATCTCACATCATCAAAGAAAATGTTACAAACAACAACGGAATAACTGAGACGCACAAATACTCCAACACGAGTAGACCCTTATACTCCAAATTGAGGAGAATACTTCAAGACATGAGAGGCAATCCGTCATTGTTGGAACGAATAACATACTCCAACCCGAGTAAGAAGGCTGAACTGCCTTAACATACATGACTATAGGATGAGTAGACACATAAAGAAGGCAACATGGTTGTATACCCGAGAAAAAAATAACAAACATACTATAGTATGAATACTAAATATTACCCTTTCAAAAAAAAAGGGGTGGAGAACTTGAGTTTTCTCAAACACACATGAGTGAACACCAGAAGGGGTGAAGATACCATACACTGCGGATGAGTAAATACCCAAAACGAGCAGAGCAACCATACCCTCAAGAAAGAGATTTATGCCATTCACATATGTCCATGACAAGGATGACACAAATAGTAGTCGCATCGTAGCAATACCCAAGGAGAGAACTACCATTATCATAGCTTCGTCGGAGAAAAAAAACGAAAACGAAAGCAAGAGAAAACGATGAGAACACTTCAAGACATGAGAGACAATCTAATATTCTCAATATGAAATAACATACTCTAACCCGAGTAAGAAGGTCGAACTTTCCTCAACATGCCTGACTATAGGATGAGTTACTACACAAAGAGACATACACTCCGCATAAGTAAAAACCCAAAAATAATGGAGAAACCACACACTCAAGAAAAATGATTTCTGCCTTGTCCATGACAAGGATGACAACAATATTAGTCGCTCCATACTGACAATTCAAAAAAAAAAAAAAAAAAAAAAAAATCACAGTCAATGACAAGAAAGAGGTAAATAACAAATCATATTGTAGCGATAAAAATCCTTTAAGAATGGAAAACCCAAACGCAAATGTACATCCAAGGTACCTGAGTGCATATTCTATAACAAAAACCGTATAATGGGCCGGGGGTCTAGGATGAGCAGAACCCTGACACTAAGCAAACAGCCTAGGTGAGGCAGTATTCTAAGATGAACGTATACTTTAGAATGAATTCTTGTTAACATGAGTTTATACTCTATGATGAGAAACCAATAGAAGATGAAAGGGGAAATGCCCCAAGGAGAACGAATATCTCCCGTAGATAGATAGATACTCGACGAGATGCAATAACCATGCAGAAATACGCCTCATACTATACTCTAGACGACCTGACACCACACATTGGTTTCGTTTTTCAAAAGGGGGAAGACTTTGATTCGCTTAAGAATGACTATGCACATGTCAACATACCGTAGGATACCCGCTAATTACTTTTTAAAAAAAATAAGGGAGGAGAGAGGCGCATGACCAAGCCTCGGTCACGTGGAAGAAGTAAGAGTTCAAGACATAGACCAAATGAAAGTATGGTGGTATCAAGTCACCACTCTACGATTATTGTCAGAAACGAAATAGAGATGTCATTCCACACGAAGTTCTAGTGAAACATATGGTGGAGTGGAGTCGCCACCCATTATAATTTGTGTACATTTGCAGAATTTATTAAGCAAGAGTTGTGTCTGCCATCTGGGGACTTGGAAGAAAAATGATTTGATAAAAACAAAATCTCGAGCATGCAACTACCAAGCAACTCGGATATTCACGGACTGAATATGAGAAACAGAACACATATACAAGAACAATTTTGGGGCATGTAACTGCTTTATATATCCCAAAATTATCAAAAGTATATAACAAGGGATTATACACCCGAGACTGACCACCAAAACCAAGAGAGGACGTCGCGTCATGGAAATCACCCCAAGTATATATAAGAGTAATTAATATGAAGCCATCATAACAAGGGCCGGAGAAGTTGCTAATACAGGGGACTGACGATGTTTTCAATTTAAAAAATCCTAAACAAAGTGGGAGCATACATGACTCTCATGAATGATTGAGACTAAAGAAAGTCCACTAATGAGATAGGCGCATATGCTGTGAACAGTTGATGGCTGTCAACACTAACATGTGGCATGGGATTAGGAGAGGAGTCAGTAGACGAGGGAGAAATGAGAACTGTTTTGGCGCGGAGAGGTAGAGGAGTCCCCGCGCCAATCGATGATATTTCAAATGTTGTATAAAAACAAGATAAATATGTCACGTCAATGGTGTCATTTGGGTGCACTTTCCATGATCCATATGCGGATGCATTGAGAAATTTTTTAATTAATTTCTGTGGCCCGCGAGCATCTCCGTTGATCCGGGGACTCGAAGAAAAATAGCAGAACGATTAGCACAATTTCGGATATATGACTGCTGCACAGTCCAGATGTCTAGCCAGACAGCCAGGTGACTTATTGTAGATACCACAAATTGGGAGAGGGATATTAGTGGAACTATACCCGCAAAATGATCGAGACTTGATAACAAGAGAGATTGTGAAGACATGCGCAAATATGATGGACATGGCACTCTCGATGACAGAGCACTAAAGAGTGCATGATACTCATATCCCCACGCACCTAGGGACATTGATGTAAGAAGAAGTACGCTTTGGTGGGGGACACTCTTACCACCAAGCGACAATAAAGACTAGTAGCAGTGAAGATGGGACATGACATAGAGTTTGTAGGAATAAAAAATCATATCGTGTATGATGGGTAAGTAAAACGAGCAAGGGGTAATGGTGTCAGTAGACATGTGAAGTAAAGAGAAATCTTGGGTGAAAGGACCCCTCGTGAGTGATATCTAAGAGTGTAGATACCCAAAAACAGGTGGAGAGTGCGCCTCGAGCATGCATACGTGGGGATATGAGAATACTCGTTGAAGAGGTTGGAGGGTGAGCCGGTGGACTTAGAGGGTGCGCTAAAAGTAGCCGGAGAGTGCACCAAAAGGAGTAGGGCATACGTCAAAGCTAGGACATGCGTCGATCAAAAGGAGCTAAAGCATGCGTTGAAGAATGGAGGATGCGCTGATCAACGGGCACCAGAGAGTGCGCCAAAAGTACCTATATGACATAGATAAAAGGTAGGGGAAAAAAAATTGAGGTCATGGGAGGCAAGCACCCACGTTTCCGCGTAGGGTATGGAATAGAGAAAATGGGTGGGGGGGGGGGGGGGGGG